>JABWDB010000060.1:1200000-1543327 GCA_019614645.1 Stratiolaelaps scimitus | reverse complement strand
GAAGAAGCTTTTCAGCTGCAAGCAAGAATTGACCTGAATTTTTGAATGTTGACACTATCAATCAACATTGTAATTTAAAAACCTTCGATTTTCATAAACACTCAAAATTATCTGAGGTTCAATCACATCATATGATATCGTTGAATAAATTCTATGAATATTAACCGATATTTTATTAGCACATCGAGCGATAGCTGGGAACTTTCTGCTATATCGCAGAAATGAAACTAACCAATAATTTTTTCCGGTATATCTATTATATGTGTATGTGTATGGAGCATGCGTGCTTGCTTCTCGCTAACCTTCCTGTGTCGTAAATCTGTATAACTGTATTTGTGGCCTCGATAACTTCAAATACTACTACAACTACTGCTACTACGATTCTATGTAAGGCGCGCTGTGCAGTCACAAGAAATGGTTATCAATTGTGCCTGTAATAGATACCCATGACCAATAATGCAACTAACCTTCACGGATTTCTGTTGGAACGAAAAGGGAAGAATTCTGCTGTTTTGGCGAGGGTGGTATCAGTAATGTGGCAGCATTAGATATTATTACTACGTCGTATAGTATTATTCATAACCTGGATATGGCATTATCTATAATATTCACTTTACTGATGCAGTATGTCAGTAATATGGCAGGAAGAACTCCACTGAACGATATGGTTAAATTTCTTCTGGAGACGCTGACAGCGCAATTGAATCTGTTCATCTTCTGACGCATATTGAAAATAACATCAGCGGAGGAAATAATGAACCCATACTAAGTATTAGATCATGTACCTGGGGAGGGTAGGCCACGAGTAGGTCAGAACTCGAAGACCATCGAAGTAATGCCCAGACCTTTCCGATGCCTTGGGGCTAGGGGAACGCCCGGGTTTAGTGGGTTTGTAAGTGAGTCCCACATTAGTCACTCACTACGGCTGAGTGAGACACGTGCATCAGGCATTCCTGAACCACCCAAAAAATAGTAAAGTGAGGACCCATACGATGATGGTGAGGTCTGCGTCCGAAGTATTTTCCCCTCTCCGTTGAGTAAAGAAAAGCCAGCGTCACACGTGAGTGGGTAGTTGTGTGAGAGAATCGCTCTCTATTTGAATTCGACTAGCCTCCACATTTCCTAATTTAGACATAAATAAAATACATTTTTCAGGCTGACTCACAGCCAACATTTAGATATATATTTAATAATAAAAATAATAGTAAGATTCAGACGGAGCAAAGCAGCTAGCGGAAACTCACTATGCAAAGTGTGATCACAAAACTACCCTTCGCCAAAAATCTCTGCGTATGCATTCATCACTGGTATATTGCATAAGAACCAGAAGAAGCTCACGTTATTACGACTCTTTAGATACCTACTCCATAGACCTGATCTAGAATCACTATGGTCGTCGGCAATAGAGGTTAGCGTTAATTACCACTAACTACAGAGCGTATTTTAATGATGAAGTACATGTCTATGTGATATCCCATATGATAATAAAGTGCATTTTAATAATAATAATTATAATAATACATTTTAGCCATGTAAGGAGACCCGTTCTGTTATCGATATACGGTATCTGTACCCTGTTACACGTTGAATGGCATACAAAGGTAGATATTATATTCTTCATACGGGCGTTTGGCGAAGCATTAAAACGATGGTAAATATAGTATTGGGCATCTTCCTTTCCTGTCTACGAGCTTTACCAAATGACCTAAAAACGTCTTTCTTCTTGACGGCTCAAGCCTCCCATCTAAACATAGCATCAAGGAATCGATGCGTGTGCTAGTAGTGTATCAGATACACTTGTCAATCTAATTGGATTGATTGAATCCATCATTATACGTGCGCTTACCCCGGCGTTTTGGTAATCGCCCTTTCGTTTGTCGTCTGTTATTATTAACAGGATCATTGATGAAGCCGCCAACTCCTCCTTCTCTTCTCCTACCAGCACAACATTCCATGTAACTCAGTAATTGCAACTCAGTATTAGTTAACTAACGCACAACGACCGTACGTAATAATAATAATCCAATACTATCACTATAAAATACGAGTAAGCGGAGGAAATGCTATACTTGTAAATTATCATCATCGTCGTCGTCGTCGTCGCTCATCGCACCGTCACTTACGTTACACCTCATCAGCATTCAGCCAGCACAACTTCGCCATCTCTGTCTGCGTGATAATGAATTAAAGGCCGTCTTAAATTCCAGATGTATCACATCGTATACAATTCGCGTAATATTCACAAGCCTGCCTGCGTGCATGTAATGATGAACGAACGAACGAAGGAACGGACAAGCCTGTGGATTTTTGCGACGCACAGCGCAATACAGTAATACTGTTCAGCGAGGTAGCGATCACTACTCAGCCAGTATGCTGCTAAATAACAAATCTATAATAGGCAATTGGCTAGATCGAACGCACAGAAAACACACGGCCAGAAAAAAAGAACAAAGCAATATTTAACAACGGCGGTCGGTCGGTCTCACTGGCCACGTGCAGTGGCGTACACGATCCGTCCTCAATAGCACATTCGTTATCGAAAGCCAACAACACGCCCAGAACAGTTATATTATTATATAATAATTCGGAGCCGTTCCTCCGTCAAAAATGTTGGACCGTCCCCACGGTTGTCTGTGCTCTGAACATTATGGCCGTGGATAGCGGTGGTGATACGGGTGGTGGCGGCGTCTCGCGTTTGCGGCTCGACGGTGCCGTAACGAGGTGCCCGATAACCGATATTGTTTTCGCTTTTGTTTTTACACCGAAGAATTCGCCGAGTTTTATGTGTATCTATTTTGTGCTTGTGGAATATCTCATTTCAACTGGGCAATTAACCGAATTTTGGCGAGTGAGACATTGATTGAGATGTGAGCTGGTACCTAGAAACGAAGATTGGATAAATGAATAGACCGGATCAATATCACAGCATCAGTCCCTGCCTTGGCTAGCCTCAGGAAGGTGTGGATTTTTCCTTCTTGTAGTATTTCTACCAAACGGATAATAATTATAGTAAGTGTCTTCTCCTTCTTCTGATGGGAGATGGACCGGGGGGGGGCGTTCAGCCGCCAACGAATATATATATATATATATAAACGCATGCATCGTATGCGTGTGTTATTGCTACTGATCCACAAAGCCACGTCATTCACTTCTGTGGTTCCGAATATATCAGTGGTAGTGGCTGGCGGTGATGATGCATCTAGAGGCACAAGTTCATATCCCCGCACAATCGTGCAAACTTGTACGAATATCAGATGCAAAAATAAGGTGTCATGGGACCGTGTCGAGAAGTACGTCGCTAAAATCATCAATGGTGCAGAATTTCAATCAGAGTGAGAATCTGTAGTCCTGGTTAAAGATAGCACATACCTTGTCAGAGGTAATCTTTTGTCCTAATCCTATTAATTATGACTTCACAAAACAACAACCTGCATTATCCCCCTTGTGTTGTAAAAAAAACAACTATATCATCCACACGCAAATAAACAAACACATACACACACACACACACACAGAGATGTCCTTTTCCGGCATTTGCCAATTTGTGTTTCCTACACGTGTAAAGGAAAGAGCGTCAACATTTTCACGAACAGATTGACCATTTCACTGGAAATAATATTTTCTATGTTTATTACGTACAACAAATTAGAATTAGCAGCATTTGTATAAGTATCCATGGTTGTAAATGCGGATTGTACGGCAGCCCATAATTTCAAAGACATTTCTTATATGAGTAGATACACACTATATGGTCAACATAACGATGAGAGAACACTGGCGACCGATTTTTAGTTCAATTACCAGATACACTGTAGCAGCTGGAGGAGAAGATTGTCCCAGACATTATTCACCGTTTCCCAAAGTAGAAAATAAACAGCAAAAATCAAATCAGTCGATTTTCAAGAATTTTACTGAAAATATATTTCGAAGAATTGTGCTACCTCAGTCTTTGCATTGGTTTCATTATTTTAATAGCTCTTATTATTGATTAACATACGATTATATATTCGAATTGAAGGCTAGAACGGGCTGGGTCGAGCCGGAATTATTCATCGATACAAATCAGCCTGACGTTTGCGATAAGACAGCGCTCCATGTTGACTGCTAGAAGTAATGTTAGCAGCAGCAGCAGCAGCAGATTTGCCCGGCAGCCAGCTACGGGCCCACTGATGTTTCGCTGTTACTATAATTCGCTGCGCAAAAGGACAAAATCGGGACAGAATGTAGATGTGAACCCAACCGTGTTTGCTTGGCCACCATCGAGATGTGGTAGCAGCATAACCAAGTTGATTACCCATTGGTTCCAAACGAAAGAATAATAATAATAATTATTATTATTGCAACAGTTACTATTACTATATGTTTAAGACCAAACGCCAAACCATTCTTAGTTTTTGCGCAAACAAACCAAATTCAAATTCTATCATGCAAACGTTATCAATTGCGAAATGATAATTTTGTTTCCCTATTGAATTAACCCTTAGATTTACTGACACACACAGACACACACTGACAGAGTTCGCTTGAATCTTGGTGGCTGCTGTCGTCGGTCATTTGTTCAGGCGTCAGGCCTCATAATAGAATTATAATAATAATAATAATAATAATAAACATCCATCGGCCCATTAGCTGTTCATCGACCAGCTCTGGCACACGACATCAGGCAACAGCACACCCGTAGAGAAATCGCTTTTGCCACCATCACCACCGCCGCCGCCGCCGCCGCCGTCACCACTACCACCACAAAGTGCATCATCAACATCATCAGCATAGTAATACGTCACAGAGAGATAAAAAAAAATCCAAGTGTCCGGTGGTGAGTTAGACTCACGCCGGCACGCATAAGCTAGAAAACGATCCTTCTAGCAAATGTTCCGCGATGTCGCCGCTGGATGTTCTCGTCTGTGCGCGTGCGTGTCTGCGTCTACCGGCTATGAAAAGTAAGCAGAGCTGTAGCAGTTACGGCTACGATTGCTACAACAACAACAATCTAATATAATAACAATAATAATAATAATAAGCAGCGACTGATTCGCTCTGTGGTGCAATACATACATTGGGCAGCTGCAGCAGCAGCAGCAGCAGCAGCAGCGGCGGCGGCGGCCGTGGCATAGCTGGCCGGTGCAACCGCATAACAACAATTGAGCCGTTCGGCCCGACAAGCGCATCGGCAAATGCTACTATTCAATGCCGAATATGATGGTTGGCAAGCCGAGGTGGATGTTCAAGCCGAGCAGGGCAACCAGGCAGTAAGGCAAACGAGACAGGCATCAATCGAGATGTGCCGTCTTTGAGCGGCAGCAGCAGCAGCAGCGAAAGGGAAACCATTAAGATGCTTCACTTCTTCACTACACTGCAATACAATATACTACACCCCGTTGTTTGAGTTACAGAACGAAAAGATGTGTCTATATGTTATACCTTCCTATCATACCTTTCTAACTGATTTTGCATTCCAGTATGCATATATATATATATATATACATAGGTAGACGCATATACGTGGGTATATGCGTCTACGCGTGTGCGTGGGTACACAGACACACCTGACCTGGTTTGGGCTGTCGGAGTTCCCTTTCTTGGCTATCAGACATATGTTGTAATGGTGAATGAAGATGGCATTATTTATACGTAAGTATTACATACAATAATTTTCATAAAGATATACCCATTAATGGTACTGCTAAAAAAATGAGAGTACTCACCTATTTGACAAAGCAATATTGTATTGTGTGTTGATCAGGGTGTCTGGCTAATCACAGACATTTGTCATCATCATTCGATGCCATTGGTTCGGCGTGTACGAAGCGACACAACCAGTCCGTATGCAATACGAGAATTAGTTAGCATTCGTTGTATTAGCTCGAGTTGAACAGTCAGTATGAATTGACTACGTACAGCTGTAGTCAGAGCCCCGTGACCTTAGTTCCTAGCGGATTCTTCCGATATTTGAAGACATGGAAAGAGGTCAGTTACTAAACGTGATTGAACAGAAACAAGAGTTTAAACAATGTTTTAAAGGAAGAAGGCCTTTTGAATGGTTCACCAAATGGTTCATCAGTTCAACAGTTGGTCATTTTCTGAAAAGGGGGTCGACAGTGTGGTCAGAAGAAGAGCCCTGGGGTGACGTTCCAACGTCATACCTCAGCGAAGAAGTCGTACATTTGGCTTCTAACCTATCTCTACTTGTGGTAATCAGCAAGCATAGAAGTGCTTTTAGTGCAAGTGTAACGGGTGTGCGATGTGTTATGAAGAACACGAAGTCTCGCTGGTTGAAGGCAGAACCTTTAATGTCAAGCCCCGTCTCACCCGTCCTGATATCAAAAGCACAATTTGCATTTGGCAGAAACAAGATGGTGTAGACGACTAACTGGTGAACGATCAGATTTAATGATGAAGAAATGGTTTAATCTCGACGATTCCGACGCTTTCAACTACTATCGGCGTTGGTGTACGAAGGTAAGAAGAATTTGTCAGTGGCGACGTGTTATACGCAATCGGTTTAACAGGAGGTTTTATCTTAGGCCAATTGAATCACTGAGTAGAGAAGCTAGGTTAAGCGTTTGGACGGTAATACGCGCAACGATCGTTTGTCACTTAGAAAATTGCCTGCTTATATATATATATATATATATATCTCACCCTAGAGAATTTGTGTGTGGCCAATGGACAATACCGAAAGCCGCACCGTATACGTTAAATGTTAGCTGTGAGTCATCTCCGAAAATTTACCCTAGAGAATTTAAGCAGATTTCCAATACGGACCCGGGATACCAAAATGACAGATCACAGTCTCCTTGAATCGCATTTAATAGAACTATGCTAAATAGTTAATGGGTTCTACAACGTTGTAGTCTGGACGAGAACCTCGTTGGGCTCCCTAGTACGCTTCATTCAAACACAATTTTCTATAACCATTGTAATGCTCACTCAACGACGCGCCACTTTGCTGCGGTATTCTCATGTAATTAAATACCTCTGCCTCTGGATAGTAATCAAGCATTGCATTCGCTCTCAACCCCAAAAGAGCAACAGTGATATGGGAACTGCGCTATAATCGACACTGGACGTGAAGTGGAGGGACACAACCGAGCGTTGGACTGAAATCATCTGGTTGCTACTAGACGTAACATGGTGCAAGACCGGAGGGATGTTCATTGGGGTAACGTTCCCTACGGGAGACAAGCCAAAGTTTCGACTCCTCTCTATGCTAACTTTCTGTGAATTTTTTACAGAATTAAATATATATATATATATATATATATATATATATATTTAATTCTAGTATTGTGTATTTTTTGTGTATTTATTAATACTAATGATTATCCTCAGAGAGCTCATTTGGAGCATGTAAATCTCTCTATAGATCCCACGAACATTGCGTGACATTGGGTACCATTTGATAGGTAGTGCCTCAGCAGTGTGGCGACATCAAGAAATTCGCTCTATTGACAAACACCTGGTTGGCAGTCATAGCACCAACAGTGAGGTGCAGTTCGCATCGCCGTATTTGTAGCAGGAGTCCGTAGGGGTCGGGCTGATTGAAATGAATGAACTTCTGCTCTTGCCCAAACTGCTGCGTATTCCGGTTGCTGGAACTATAATATATTATCACCTATTTACGCTTGAGGTTTCTGCTAGAATTGAAGATGACTCAGTGATGATGAAGGTTTATTTTGTTGAATGAGGCACCGTTGTTGGTCAAATGTCGGACGGCTATTGCGTTCTCAAATAAATGTAATCAGATAATTAAATATGATGGATGCGCTTCATGGTTTGACGGTCGACGTTAGTACACAGATTAATGAAGCATACGGAAAGGGTTTCGGACGTTACACTGTACATCGCGTTTTAACTGGAAGTAGGCATGAAAGTACAATAGTACAATTCTAATGATGTTCTCATCTGATGGATGTTTTCGTGTTATTATGATTATTATTATACAATAAATTCATCATGTTGGGAAGCTGTGCAGGAGTTCCGCAGATAGCGACCGCCATTTCACTTATTTATCATATTTGTACCTTGCCATTCTTTGTCCCTTGCTTGCGCCCAACATGGAAGCGGACCATAATCCCAAACGCGATCATGTCTTTTGGCCACTGTATATTTTTGTTAGCAATCCGACACCGATATCAAGTACTCAATAAATTTCGGAAAATTGATGAACGCCATCTCGAATCAAACGTGAAGTTCTCGCACTTTACAGGCTGCCATCGCGATTCGCGAGATTGCATATATATATATATATATATATATATATATATATATATATATATATATGTATATATATGAGAGAACTAACTCGACGATAATCCATTGCATGAATGGACCCAGTACGTTTCAAAATGACACAAAAGACCCAACGCTAAGTTGAGCTCCGATATCATCTTCACAGTCAACTATCAGTCTGTGAATAGAGGCTAACACCGGTAGATATATATAATGACGGGCTTTCGATAAAAATGAAAGAAAATAATAAAAAAATAGCGACAACGACGAGCTGTTGCTGTCCAGCTTCGTTTAATCCCAGCCTCAGCTCTGTTATCGCCTTACCGTCTCTGTTCCGGCCATAACTAAGAAACGCGACCGCGAAACGCCTGTGACTACGAAAGATACTCGGGAGCTGTACGCGTTCTCGACCCCTCGTTGTGGCCAAATCTACGTTCATTCAGATGTCAGACAATGGATGCAGGACCGACGTCGACTCCCGTCGCGTTTGATGTCCGACAGTAAACACCACTATCTAACGATTACGTCTCGGTCTACTATATACAACAACAGACAGTAACATAGAGATTGTTGCAGACCTTGCCTAATAACGCGGTTATCCTACCAAGCAGAGAGGCGGGAGCGGCTTCGCCGGCTTCTTGGGTCTCGTAGACGATACCCGCAATAACAACAGCTTGCTGTTGAACCTGAGGGCTTGTCGCCTCCGTTCGACAACCATCAAAAAACGGACGAGCGTCAATGGTCGATCCGAGGTTTGCCAGGTGAGTGTACAGACGTGCCAACGACGGCGACGACGACGACAAAGTGGTCCTCTCTCTTTCTTTCTTCTTGGCGTTGGTCTTAGCATTGGGCGACAACAATGCGTGTATGTGATAGCGTCAGTGTACGTTAATGATCCATGCACTAGAAAAGAATTGAAGTCGGAGTTGGCAGCAAAACGCGCAGTCAGTGAAACAATCCGAAGAATCAGCTACTATCAACCTTATGAAGGACTCACAAGGGGACCTACTACTATCCTGCATACACAAGGTACAGCTTTAGCGACTGTATAACATCCGCCGTACAGACAGACAGAGCCTCAACAGAACGGCATTCGTCCATATATGTATGCTCAAATTCCTATGTATCTAGAATATAATAGATACATGACCAAAGTTGCTCGCAAGTAGGCAGGCGAGTTCCACGGCCGAAGCGACTCATTGCAGATCACCCTCATATTCTTTACACTAAAGTATATGACAGTAGAATACGATCCGCTACGTATGCTACGGTACGGATGCTGGTCGGCTGGATGTCTTCCAGGATCTCTTGCCAACGACAGCAACACAGAACGCAATGTCCTCCCTTCTTGGTCGGCTTATTTTTGGGTAGGGCAAGCCGAAGGGCTCTAGCTTGTGTCGTGGTAGTGTTTTTTTGACGATGTAGCAACGAAGTGTTCATCGTTTGTGGGTCCTGTTTGTGTGCTGGTATCCATCTGTTGGTGTCTGTGTATGTTCGTACGTCGACCGACTGCCATTGGTTTGACTGCTGCTGCTGCTGCCACCTCAGCGGCTCGGATCCCGATATCGATAGACGCCGAAGCCGACGAAGATGAAGACAAACTTTCGTCGGGTCTATCCCCAACCCGGCATCGCCCGAAGATGTCTCGTTGCTTCCCGCCCAGTCTGCGCAATCTTCAGCAGTCGCGCTGAGCTCTCCCGAAGAGGAACAGCCCGCTACTGCGGCTCTACCGTAGGGTGACTTCGTTCGTGGCAACCGTAACAGCGGGATCAAGCTGTAGTTGTAGTAGTGGTGGTAATAGTACTATTGGCTGCCAGAGCATCGTTGGGGGAAACCAGTGTCATCGAGAGGAGACGAATCGAGTCGGGTCGCGATGGGATGGAACGATGACAGGCGTCGTAGAATCGGGACGCTGCCGGTGGCTGCTAGTTCGCTGCTGCTAGTGTTGGCATTGCTGGTCGAAGATGCCAAAACGGCAACAGTCAAATAGACACCACCACCGAGTAACCAATGATCCTCCTCATTGTAGATGGATGTACATGCCGTATCTATTATTATATAGTATACACCGGCAGCTCACACACAGCGACACGAATGGGCGTGCACCGAGCCATATGTGCGCGCGCGCCGTGCGCCGCTGGATACGTCTATGGACGTGCTTGACTGTACTGACGGTGCGACACTGTAGACGAATGAAGAACGAGGTAAGACCGGCTCCATGTCAGGCCCCGTTGACAAACGACCTACGGCGGCTTTTGGTCCTACACATTTTTTGGGGCGGCTTTTTTCCCGGCAGAAACGCGAGTAGAGTTTCTCCAGCTGAGACCAGCTGGAGGTCGACACTCGTCGAGACCCCATCGCGCGCCTCAACCAATCACCTCTACGGTGGTAGCATTGCTTTGGTATGCAACACGTTACTTGGTTTCTTGCTTGCTCGGTTGATTGCAGTGCGCGCCCGCAGAGTGACACACATTCTGCGTTGTGAGCGACGCATTACTACGACGAAGACGAGGCGAGTCTCAGCACCAACAGCAGTGGTGGCCGTGGCCGCCGCCGCCGCCGCCACGATGGTATGACGGTGTCATCGTACGTCGACTTCTTCTTTTACCTTATCGTCGTCATCGCAGTTGCCAACTACAGCCCTACGGCTGTTACCCGGCAGCTGAAGCGGCCGCTCCTCGATTTTCTCCTCGGCCTTTCGCTGCTTGCGAATAGCGAACTGGCGGAAGGCGAAGCTCGACAACGCGAGGGCTTGCCATCCGTAGGTCTCGATAGCACTATTTTTTTTTTCGGCGACCGCCGACTGCTTCTTCTCTTCTTTCCTCTCTCCTCTGTTTCGGTCGCAGCACCGCAGTGAATTCCCAGCCGCTGAAGCTCCACTAGAAGCCATTTCTCTGATTAGTAGCAGAGCTGTGCTGAGCAGCACGTGATCACGCGTGAGGCTTCTTCTGGTTGGGTTGGCTGCTTCGGATACGCTCGGAGATTATCAGACAGCAGGCGTAGCTACCCCATTAAAATGATTTGTAGCGCGGAAGTATTTTTTTCCAGGTATACTTGAGCAGCAATATATATATATATATATATATATATATATATGGACAGATAGATTCAAAGTGTATAATGTAAGATAATGTAAATACGTGGATGTTGCCCTTGGTTTTGTGTTGGTGAGTGGGCGGCCACGTGTGTTGTTCCTAAGGGAATAGCAAGTCTGAAAATGTATCTTATTATGTGTACGTGTAGATATAGCGAGTTCGAAATAGTGTTCAGTGTTTTCAAGCAGAGTGTATTTATAGTAGGAGGAAATAGGCCAACAGATAGTTCAGGGGTTGACGTATCGACTCAGGTTTATGTATATATATATATATATATATATATATAGGTTACCCTTTGCATGGTAATGTATCGGATGCAATGTTCAATATACCATACTTAATAATAGTTAATATTCATTATTCAAGATACAATATTACCTTCCAATGTATCTGATGCGTATTCGTCGAATTGCTTCCAACGCCATTATCCATGGATGCTAGTGCGCTGAATTTTTCTCAAGTTGGAAACTGTAACCGAATTTCTCCTATATGGAACTTATATAGTTATGTCCTATAACAAACAATAGCCAATACCAACCACTAGCGAAGTAGGCACAGAGGTGGTAGTAATAATGTCTCCTATTTTTAAATGCCACCATGTATTTCTTCACAGTGATTTTCAGATCCGTTTGCCAATAATGTGGACAATTTTAGGAAATTAATAACGTGTTTTATAGGTTGACCACCAATGGACATTTACCTTCGACACATTATGACGTTTTCATCTTTCAAAATCAGTCAACGCAATGCGAACACCTTTGGCAACATCCTGCTGATTAACCTCACACGTATAGCTAATGCTGCCTATTTCATCGGTGAGATAATCCGTAGAATTAACAAGTCTCACACTGAAGTCGTTTATCGACTATCGTGGCCACTTCTGTATCTGTAACAATATCCGGCCTACGGTTAACTTGTGTATTGTAAGTGAAGCAAAGCAACACTTAGCTGAATAGAAGACTTGTACGATTCCATGGACAACTTGACAACTGATAAAGAATCTCGAGGCTGGCGACCAAAATAATATGTTTGCTCCAATCTTTCCCCGTCTCGTAGACGGACACCCAGACGTTCCCAGGGGAGCATAGCACTAATAATGATGACGACGAGAGAATACAGTTTGCCTTAGTGTCCCAAATCCTACGGGTCGGTCTTATGCCTTATTGTTACTTCTCAGTTGTTCACAAGGCTCGTATCTGGCTGCAGAAGGTGCTCGTCGCGTCGCCGTTATGCCGACGTTATCACAGTTATTGGTGCTGGTGCTGCCTTTGCCGTTGGTGTTTTGGTGTCGCGGCGTCGCGGGTTCGCGTTCGAAAATCGCCGAAAGCCGCTCTGTTGCTGGTCAAGTGTCCGCCTGATGTCTACGTTACCGAACCGTTCGATGACTGTTGGGCTGCACTACGCTTCCTGTCGACTCTATCTGACGCTGCACTGATGCTAGAGAACAGAACAGAAAAATGGTGGAATGCGACCGACCGAACGAACAAATTAACGGCTGCCGTCCCCCCAGCGGCAAAGCCACTCTATCTATGGCACTACTATACCTACGTGTGTACGATATCATACAAGGCTCTGTGCTTATAGAAAAAAAGCTCGAGCAAAAACGGCTGCTCTACCACAGCAGTTGCGGACCATTACAGTAGACGATTCAGTCAAGACGATTACAGTAGAGTGCCAACAGTCTAAATGACAACAGCAGGAGAGAGAGAGAGAGAGGGAGGGTGGACGTAGACTGGCAGCAAGTGACGGGCCACCATACGACCGTCGAGTCAGAAATGGGAGCCCATATCGAAACCATTGGAAGCAGCTATATATAATACATAGACAGCTATACTATTGAATGCATAGGATGCGATCCACCTTCTGCGTGAGCAGGCATTCCTCAAAGATAGATCTCAACTTGGAGTGAACACCCAGTGAAAGCTGGACGAGAGCCAACGATTCAGAATGATAAACATGATGTTCTCGTTGAAGATACTGAACAAGAAGCTGGACGACTCGCAGTGGTAGAGTCATAGAGTCGTTGTGGTAATAGTAAAGGTGATGGCGGAGAGCTTAAACGCCCGCCGTAAAAGTAACACGCCGTACAAGATAACCGAACAGAAAGCAGAAATGATTATGATGATCAACGAGAAGGGATTCTGTGCCATAAGACGAGGTACACACAAGATGAGGAAGGCCATGTGTTCAAAGGGTCACGGGTCTAAACGCAAATCAATAGTTTCGATCGTTTGCAGCTATCATACCATGTATAATGCATGCTGAGCTTAGCATCAAGTGGCAGCTAAAATAGAGATGCGATTAGACGCATTCGATTAAGCTATACTATACATGGTCGCCTTCTGGGATTCACATTACGTGCAGATGAAATCATGATGTGTTGATATTGTCATATATGTTATATGATAAACAGTGACTACATGCTGGCCGTATCTATCATACATTGGCAGTATTTCTAACACAATGAATATGCACGAGGATTCTATATGCCGGTCTCTTGCATACAACACCAATTGCGCACCCAGATGTGCAATCGGAGGCGGCTGAACAGCTAATTGGCTGGAAAAGGAATACTCGCTCGCTAAAAGCAGAACATAAGCAGCAACCCCTAAAGACCTAGAACTCGAAAATGAGCTGGTGGAGTTATGCAGGATAGCCTTGTGGGACTCCGTTAGTCACCGGTGTCTATAGGATCGCGGTCAACAAGAATCTTTTGCTGCAGTCACCTAGCGCTGGCTTTCCCGCAGTTTGTTGGGATTGCCACGTGTCATGCATGCCAAATATGAACCGTTTGCTGCCTTCAACGATATGCTAGGCATCGATGTAATACGCAGTTAAGAAGCAAATAGAAACGACAGAGACTGCCATTTCGTGGAATAACAAAAAAATGTGTAGGATATATTCGATTTAGATACAATCGACTAGAATCGAATTCGCGACACGATAAATAAGACTATCGTGGATGGAAGATAGATACACGAGTGCTCTTATACAAATGATGGCCGCAGTATCCTCTGAAGGAGTCTAAATAGTATATAGCATATATTGCGTGTTGTTGGTGCCGGGGCGTATCGATATGGCAACGAAGGTCAGGAAGACACCACGGCTGCTCGAAGTCTCATCCTCGTAGTAAGGGCAGACAATTAAAGAGCAGGTCTCATCTGCTTTTGATCAACCGTAGCTCGATGTTAACAATTCGAAGGTTCTTACGGAAGAAGAAAATCAGGCTTCAACGGATAAACTCAAATAGTGCTTTGCACCCTCAATAATAGTACACTGGCGGGTAATCCAAGCCGACGAGATGTTGCTCATTCTCAAATGGGCAAACAGCAACAACGGTTTACGCAGGTAACATTCGCGGCAACCTAAAACGCATCTCTCCCGCATCGGGCGTCGGGCCGCTCACACACTATCCGATATCAAAACGCCATCAAACCCGATCCAACGAAATGCGCGCGTTTTCATTGCAACTCCATCTCTCCGCTCGGGTGTCTCGACCTCTGTCGGGTAAATAGTAAACCGGCTCCGGTTTGCTGGTTTTGGCGTCTTGGTTTTCGGCGAACGGTGCCACTGAAACGGACAGGCAGGCTTCAGGCAGCGAATAGATAGGGCTGCTTTAGGACGGGCGAACTGCTGCAGTTGTGTTGCGGCTGTGACAGCTCCTGATGTTGACGAAAATTGTCCAGGGACAGAAATTTGCCGGACGAAGGCACCGCGCGGCAGCACTGCTCCGTCCACCATGTGCTCAACCCAGTGGTCGAACGTCTTGCTGAACGTCGAGTAGTAGTAGTGGTGATGGTGGCTGCCGGTGGAGCATTCTGGCAAAAAGATGTTGAACGTCTCATGTCTTCGGGGCCCAGTTCGGCCGTTCGTCCTTCTGGTGCTCGCATACTTCATCGGCAACAGTAATGACATGGTCATCGTTCGCTAACCGCGCACCGCGGTGGCAGGATCTCCGCTGCTACAGTGGGTTCATCCGGTTGCTGCTTGTCCTGTTTTCGACCAATGGTTCCCTACCTGGCCTCTATTGATTGTACGATCTACCCATATGAAGATCTATCAACCTATAGACCAATCTACCTATATGTAGATCTATCTATTGTCAAGTGACGACGAACGATGTTGCTTAGCAAAAATATTTCGTGGGCCAGAGTATTCGAATCGTATGTGTCGAAGAGAAGGCAAGGGTGTAGAGGAGGGTGGTGGTATTGACGGGGCGGACTGTTAACGAAACCGAGAGAGACAATCTTTTCGTTAGAGAGATAGCGGAGGTGTTGGGGACGGCCCCCTTGACTGGCCAAGGTGGCACTTTCCTTCTGACGGCTTCCTTCCTTATATATGAAAAATGTAAGCTTTACTTTTCAGGATAGATTTTTCTTATTGTGCCTTCTCGATAATTCAATACAAAACTGCGGTTTACTGACGGAACCGCAGTTGTGATACACTTAACTTCTCGTAAAAAAATCATGGTAAAAGGAGTGCCACACTATTGCACAAACTATTCAAGTTCGCATGATATTATCGCCATGTTTAGATTTTATCACAATGGATCTCTCTCGCTTCTCGGACAAAATGTTTCACTGAGGTGAGTGATCGATCATTGCGGTAATAAAGGGAGCAGAGGATCCCCAGGTCAAAGGTAAGCGGTAGGCGAGCGCATGTCTGCTCGATTCCTAAGAAAAATGACAATAATTATAAACGATATTTCAATTGTCGTCTTGTGATAATTAGAGCGGCTTACGACGGCCACATCGAGTGTGGAAAGGATATCTCAGACGGAATTCTATCCTTCGCTTTCGTTTTAGAAGGGAAGTTAATGCAGCTATTAGTGTTACAGCTAGTTGATGTCCAGAGTGTTTGAGAAAAATAAAAGCTTAGCATTTAGCAGTGGTTTGCACCCGTTTTTTCGGTCAATAAAGCAACATTTGAATGAATTGAATTGTGGTTGTATACAGCAACCGCAATTGTTTAAGTACTAATTTTTATTAACGTTCTTTTCAAGAGAGGCTAGCTGTGTATAAACCTCAAGTAACCCAACTCGCTTGGGGGGTGCAACGATGTGTACACTCGAAACAGCTCAAAATAAATACTATAGATAGAGTCGTCCATTTACATGTCTCACTATTCTCCAGATGGTGAATGGTTATGGTTTGGTGCCCCACATGATGCTGGCAAACTGCGCACAGTTGATTGGTGTTTTGTGTTACATGGAAATAACTTATGTAGCGGCTAATCCAGTAATGCAGTAAGCGCATAAACAATGTCTATGCGTGGAGAGAGGGAGGGGCTCTCCTGCTGACGCTTAAAATTAAACACCGACAAATTAAATACAGTAATAATTCTGTGCGTAAAGTGATCTTTGCTAAAACGGCTGTCAATGGACACCCCTTGACTTTGAATTGAATTGAATCGATTTTATTTCTCTTCTTTTTCATCCCATTTTCCTGTTACTTATTTCATTGTGGCTGGCGATGGTGAGGCATGCCCACTTCTTCAACAGCAACTTCAAACAAGCAACGATTTCAAAGAAAAAATGTCTACTTTCTCTTCACTCTCTCTCTCTCTCTTTCTCCAAACATCACTACTACTTTATTCTTCATAGCGAACCATTTTACCTTAGCAGCCTATGTGTTCATACACTGTACACTTTTCAGGGCACTTCGTGCAGCTTGCACAAGTTTTCCTCCATCCATACACAGATGAACACCATCGAAACAGGTAGACACAGCAGCAGCAGCGTATAGGTGCTAGGAGTAATTATGGACAGTCTCCATAACCCGTCAACAACAAGAGCATCTGGGGTGCGTTAGCAGCATCGGCAGCCAGTGACCGAATTGCCGCCAACCGCAACAGCCGCGGCAGGGGTAAACCAGCATTACTTCGTCAGCGTTCCATCGAGAAGTGTTCAACAACAACAATTGAGATCAGAGCGCATGTGGTCGATCGATCGATAGATCGATCAACCACAGCGAGCCTGATGCCATTTTCGCGCATTGTATCTTTACGGGGTCAGCACAAAGTAGGTAACTCCTGTATGCGTTAAGGAATACCGTCGTCGTAATGCTGCTCCTATTTTAGAATTAACTGATTTTGATACTAAAAAACGATCATCTTTAAGCAGTAGCAGCAGTGATGAAGAAATTTTTAGCGCTGGTAACATATCTCTTCGAACTGTTCACCAACCTAAACACCATTAAACTCTGACTTGAACGAAGCTGCTATGCCAACTGTTCTGTGTGGATAAACGCCGAGCTGAATGAGAGGAGCTCGGCAGGAGCCTAAGTGTGCTGTCGTAACGGCGAGATCAGGCCGACAGAGTTCTTCTGAAGGCGGGAAAATGGGGGTCTGGGTGTGTGCAATGTCTTATATGCTAGCGTCGTACTGACGGCCACTGGTTGCTGTAACGCGAATCTGCTGTTTTCGGTACTGCTGTCCACCGGTGCATTTTTGCCTATTCACTATTGCTGTCTGCCCTGGTGTCCAGAGCCCGATGTCTCGTTTTTCGTGGCTCTGCTGCAGCTGTTGCGGGGCAGTGGTAAAGTGTTACCATGACCAGCAGTAGCGTTGGCAACCAGCAACCGACAAGATAAGGCGGTCCGGTCCGTCGTGGTAAGCTGGCGTGCTAATTTCGTTAGCAGCTGCAGCACTACCGTCGTCTCCAGCAGCAGCAGCAGTAACGTTGCAAGAGAGAGAGGGATGGCAAGAGAGCGGCGAGCAACGCTGCGTCTGTTGCTGTTCCCGGCTGCTGTGACCGGCAACGGCACCACCACCACCAGCGACGTCGGTGAAAAGCCAATGCTGCTGAATCATTCGTTCGGTGCAAACCTGGCAAAATGAACACACCATGCGGAGGAGCAAATGCGCCAATAGCAGCAGCAGCAGCAGCCACAGGACATCAATACATCGCTATACCACGTTATACATTCGCAGTGCAGTTCACGACGGGACAAGCAGACGGACCAATAGACGACGAACATCGCGAGTAGTGGTGGTGGTACCGACCGACCGACCAACCAACCAACCCAGTCAGTGCAGCCAGAAGCGGCTTCAGATCGGCATCACAGTCGGTGTCGACTGACTGGCGCGCGCGTTGTCTGTTCATAGGCAGCGATCGAGGCAGCAAGCTATCGCCAATTTGCTGCCGTCCCACGACCATCGTCATCGCCACCAGCATCAGCATCACTGGCCATTGGTGACCACCAATGAGACGGACGGACGGCCGCGGGTCGGTCACTTGGTCGGTTGGCTACGCACAAGTTCGTGGCGACGAACTCGCAGCGGTCAAATCGCGGCGGGTCGAATTGGCCGCTGGGGAATTTTTGCCAGGCTCACTGGGCAAATAACATCGTCGGTAATCGAGGGTAACCAAACGAGTGAGCAGTGGGCGATTGCAGCAGCAGCTGTACCACTTGTAGTAATGGTGTGTGTGCTGATATTGATGATGATGATTCTGCTACGGCTGCTGGTCGTCGTCTCTCTCTCTCACCCTCTCATACGCTGTTGGCTGGTACACTGATGTTGGCGCCCCATTGGAGTTTCCGCGTGTGCTGCAATGACAGCTGCTGCTGCTGCTACTAAGGGCAGTTGGCTCAACGACTAGTTGAGACCAGCTAATTAAGCCGGCTGCTATTTCTTCGAGAAAGATAGACATTTCCACAAGAAGCTATTGAATTATTCTTATTTTTTTTAAATAATACTGAGGTGACAATACAGGTGTTATACTCACTGTAGTATAACACTATTTTATTGAAAGTGTTTTGAATTTTGTCTTCAGGCGTCCTTCACTTGGCAGAACATATAATACGTGTGCAGGGATGAATCATCTTACAGGAAGGTGACACTTTTCAGCGCCACAACAATGAGCTCCCTCGAAGGGTTGATTGAGTGAATTGCCTGCAGCATAGTATTATAGATACAAACTCTAAACGCTCTAAGTTGATTGCACCTCTTCAGGTTTGCCACATTTGGTAGCCATATATTCGTCACTTGAGGATCTTTCCTCTTCATCGACTTCGGCAGCAGCATACCGAATATTTCGCGAATAATATCTGGAGCGACAGATAAATAGGTGATGCAATATATCTATATATATATGTATATATATATATATATGGCATAACATGGATACCAAGAATAGACAAACTGTCCAAGTGTTCCTCAAAGTTGACGTGTAATGTGAAGTTGTGCGAAATCACAACATGCAAAGGTAAAATGGATTCATTTTTCCTGCGCGAGGGTTTTTTTGGTGGAAATATGGGATAAACCAGTCACATCATGGAATGAAGAAAGAGTATATAAGAAGTCAACGAGGTGGATAACTTGAACCGTGGCTTTTTAGTCTCGGGCTGTAAAACGCCGGAGGCCGCAGGTTCGAGTTGTGGTGATAATGACATGTAACTTAATAAGCATTGACGCAAATTGCAGTTCTTTTAATAAACCAATAACCGTTCACCATATAGCATCGTCAGAGACGAGGGGACGCCCAAGTTATCTAACTGCTAGCCGGCTTTTATGATCCCGCTAGCATAGTTCGAATTGCGAATCATAAGTTCATACAGGTCGTCCCTTGTTCCTCTCGCTAACGATTATGCATGCACAATTTTGTTGATTCCTCAAAATCTGATATATTTCAGAGTTGCTGTCTCTAGTTGCTTTCGGGTCATCGGATAGTTTGTTATCTCAGATGGCAGCAGCAGCAGCAGTCTTTGTAATTCGCTCGGTAGAGGCTAGTCACCACCACCACCACAATTCATCACCACATAGGTCCACAATTAGTATTGTTGTTATATGATTACTGTTACTTTTATTGTCATCATCATTATTTATAGTGGTAGTAGTAGTAGTTCTCGTGGTCGTGGTATTCGGACTCTGGCGCAGCAACCGCCTACGCCTGATGTTGTGGCCTGGCGTTACAGCTGCAGACCCGTGGCCCTGATCAAAAGCCTCATCAAAAGCCCTGCCGAATCGTAGCCGATTCGTTGTCGTTATTCACTGCTGCTGTTGCAGCCGCGGCTGCTGTCGCTGTTGTGGTGTGTGTGCTCAGCTGTGTGTCATGACGATGTCTAGTGATTCATCCAATCTGGACTTTCGTCAGATTTCAGCAGTGGCTGGCTGACGCTGAAACGGGCCGGACACCGGGCAGCTTCCGATGAGAGGGGCACCATTGCTTGCCGTTCTTCCGTCACACACACAGGGCCCTTGTGGGGGACTCGGGCCCTGAAAGTTTCCTCTCCACCACCACCACCACCGCTCACTGGTACTACTACTACTACTACTATGTAGTAGTGGTGGTGGCCGTGCTGGGCATCGAACCTCACAACCGCTCGCTTCCGGCCACACAATGCCGTTGCTCACACACACAGACACATCCCACCACCGACGACGACAACGACAACAAGAACAACGAGAACCCAATCGACTACTTTCGACGGTGGCAGTAGCGGCGGCGGCGACAGCGGTCTAGCCGGCTCACAATCATGCAGGTGACAATGGCGTCATTCAACATACGTTAGCAATGGAATGGCTGTGCGACTGCTGCAGACACGTTGACCGGCCACGATACCCCGCCACTCGTGGATAGCCAACGACGTCACTGTGCGGCCCCGATGACTGCCTCGGACTGTTGTGTCGTTGTCGTCGCTCCTGCCATTGCGCTGAAGTTGCCGCCGATATTTTCAAGCAGTGGCGGCGGCGGCTGCCATCGGAGTTCTGGAACCTCGTACCATGGCGGCCCGAGTCACCCTGCTACAGTCCCTGACGGGCAAGTCAGGCAGTCCCCCTCCTCGGCCACAGTTACGGTACCGGTAGCTCGGACCGCCGTGTCGGCTAGGGCGGACCAGACCCGACGGTTGGCCAGACAGGGCTACCTGGCAGCCACTGCCAATGAAAATACGCGGTAAGAGATAGAGAAAGCAACAACCCGCTCGGGCAGCCGGAGTCGTTCAGCATTGGACAGTAGCACCAGGGACCAATACACCCGTAGGGCTCAGGCGTTGGCCGCCGCAGCCGCCGCGCTGCTGCAGACGCTAGCACTAGCGAGTCACAAATGGTAGCTGCTGCGCTCTTGATTCGGAACCAAAAGTCAACGTCATCACCGACAGACAGACAGTGATAGGTGAAAGTAAATCTTGGTGTGTGACACAGATGTGTCCGCGGGAGACGAAGCCGATGTACGCGATGACGTTGCCAATGTCCTTATTCCTTGTTTTGTCGCTGTGCAGTTGAATGCAGACCGCACCATAGAGCTGATCTGTGACCACGTTCGTTGCGTGGACAACAGCTTCATGAGACAGATACCTGATGAGTGGATCATTTTAGTGGCGATGAGCTTTGAGGGAACACTAATCGAAATGAACTTATGTGTTGGGCATTAACGAGGATGTTGCTTCTGTGACTAACATGAAGCTATATCAGATGTTTTTCTTTAATAACTTCGACCCAGCATCTATTCAGCGCTAAATAAAGAAATATCTGATGTAAGATAAAGGTTTTTTGGTTTCTTAAAAAAACTACGGTTTAAAAATGCTCAAGTCCTCTTATATGTCACGCGTAAGCTCGTTCGTTTCATATTGTCACATGAATAGGCGTACGAACACCGCGATACCGCGATACATGACTATATTGTTCTTATTCCTGTAATAATCTATCACAACATATAATAATATAATAATAATAATAATACCCACAAAGTCAAGCTTGGTGCCTTTGGGCATAGCTACCCAAATGTTGGAACTGCGATATAGTTAATAATCTCAGGAGCACTCGCGCCACGAGGTCTCATGGAAAATCTCATTAACAATATGCGCGCAAATAGTATATAATTCTTGTGGCGGCCGTCTAGCTAAATGATCCGCATTATTCTTAACGTAATAACGAACTTTACATGTAAATTCCTATAATATTAATTACCTCGTAATTATAGTACACTAAATGGGTATCGTTTTGCAGCATCTGAGGCTTACTTTTTCTTGACTGTAGAGACCTAGCTGTTTTCGGAAACTATACTGGTAGTCTATTTCTGCAGTTCCCTCCTCCTGCCAACTACAATTACCTCCGATTCTGCGAACACTCACAAACTATTCAAAAATCAAATCGCCGAATCTCATCAGCTGTTATTTAATAATTTATTCACAAGTAAGTAGGTTGGTTGGTCTCCTAATATCATCACAATAATGAACTACGACGTACGCGACGTATCAGATCGTATATGTGAATGCTGCGTAAGCGTTGACTATAATGACTTTAGATATATCTACAGTTGCTGCTGCTGCTCTTATTTTCACTGTGCGGTCATTGCTACCAGTGTACTGGCAAGTGCACAAGTGTGAATGTATATACAATAACGTACGCATGTATGTATATAGGTGCGTGCAGTATTGTGGACATGTTGGCAATCGTCGTGGTCCTCGTGGTCGTCATGTGCGTCATCGCGCGAACGGGTTTTGAGTGGACGACCCTGGCCCAGGACACGGCTCGACACGATGACAGCAAACGTCTCGCAACTCGACCACCTGCCGTGCTGCCGCAACAAGAGAGCCCCCGAATGTCGAGACATCGTACACCCAAACAGCCGGATTAAGCAAGGGCTCTTCAACAGCCATAGTGACAGAGAGAGAGAGGAGAACTGGATGAAGTCAAATGGAGAATTTAGCGTTCAAGAATCTGGTTATGTACGAATAAATGAAGCCAGTTGCAACGGGGAACGTTTGTTTCGTACTTCCATGCATTGGGTTACTCCAGGATTACACAATGAGCCAGTATTAAGCTATATATATATATATATATATATAAAATGCACACGAATGTACCCATCACGCCACCGGGCTCGACTCATATAGACCACCACTCCACATGGAATGACTTTTTTCATGTACGTCAGCCACAAAACTGTGAGCGCCTCAATCATCCACTGGAGCGTGCTGATATGCTGTGGCCGAAAAGTCTCACCACCAACTGAAAAGCTGAAAACGATCCTCATCTGTTTGACTAATTTAGCCAATTTCACGGTGAACATACCTGAGCCAAACATAGCAAAGTCTATGTTGAATCACTGCTCGGTAGGTGATTAAAAAACTACAATCTACCCAATATCTCTTGGTGAGGCAATAATGTTAGCAACCGTTATCAGCGTCTGTGATGGCAATACGATGTTAGTAGCTATATCACTGACGGAAAAAAAATGCTTGTTGAAACTGTTATAGAAATCAGGTGTATGATACAGATGTCATTTCGCCTTATCTCTGCTGGCGTTTATGGTGCTTTTCAGCACTGGGGCCTATCCTAGTAAATCAGTCATAAACAAAACTTGAATTCGTATATATCGTCTTTTTCGATAATACTGCTGTTACTGAAAAGAGAAAGATATCTTTTGATCATGAAGACCTTGCTATACAAACGGACATCCATCTGTAACGGTAGAGACATTATTGCGAGTCAATTTATATTATATAATAGCCAAAAAAAGAAACTACTCTTAGATGCCAACGCGGAGTCTTACCGATGACGGCAACAAGGTACCACAGGCGACGATTAAATTGCTTCACAATAATTATATATGGCTGGATCAATTTATCAAGGGCAGGATGCCTTAAGCGTTCTAGATGTCTGATTAGAGATTAGACGTCTAAAACCGACGTCGTTCGATCGGATACCGACGAACCAAACATTTGATTCATATCATTGATACTTTTTGCGAAAGATGAGTGATTTGTTTAGCTGTATGCTGAACTCTTAGTAAACAGCGTTCGCGTTAAAGCCACCGTGTCGTCGATAATTGTTTGATCATCTTTCAGCGCGAAATTATGGCTGCGCTGAAGTTACAGTTCGTTATTAGAAAATGAGCTTACTAGGGTAACCATGCAATCATTCTGAACAAATTTTATTCCTAATCAACTAAAATTTGTATTGAAGTTAATCAACAAGTTAATCTTTGTGCAAAGGAGAATTTAAAGAGGATATATATTTTAATGGAGATGCACGCACGGAATATTAACCCATGCAATGGGTCGAATTTATGCTGGGTCCAAAATGTTTAACCAGGGGTCTCGATAATGTCCTGAGGAAGGCGATAGCATTGCCCCTCTGCACAGCGAGGGACAGGCGCTGCGGAAGGAAAGAACCTGCGCGCAATATATCAACTTCATCATGAGTTCTATTCCGTGCATTTATTACTAAAACGCACTCTGTAGGAGTTTTGCTTTGTGTCCAACAAGACGGCTATGATTCGTCTTCATATCAATACAGAATGCTCCACTTTAGACAACCCAATTCCATATATATCTGTATGAATTCGTAGACGCATCGTTGTTATCAAAGAAGTCGCGCATGAAAGTTAACTGTGTTGGGTGACATTTGTGCGAAATTTTCGCTTTAGTTATGCTGGTACGCCACCAAATTGAATTAAATGTATTCCAATAGTTGCAATATTAAATAAATAATTAGAAATCTTAATACACGCCAGCCAAGTGAAGATGCATTCTAATATACGCTCTCTTGCTCATGTTTATGCGAAGTGTGGTTGGCTTAAACAACCAATTCTATGCCACGGGTAAATTGCAATGAAAAAAAACATTCTTTCAGTGTACTTAGAGACCCCGCAAAAAGGGCTGAAGACGCAAAAACTCGACATCAAGACCTCGCTGTGTGGGGAGCACTGTGAATAACTGGTTAATAGTAATCGAACCATACTATTTTCTATACATTACATCACACTACTGTTATTGTAGGGACGTGACGAAGCCATGTCTAACTTTACAGCGTATTCACCTTCGATAAAATTTCAATGATGACAATTACCAGATAACCCGCGTAGCCAAATATGCGATCCTTCGATGAATTCAATCGAAGGATGAATCCAGGATTAGGTAATATTATGTAACAGGAAAGTTAAACATGAAATTATTGTCATTGACGGGTCATTTCATGCTGACCGGTCGACGCAATTTACGATCGTTGTACATCTGAATTTCCATCTATAGTATTTATAGAAATTCAGTAATGGAAATATATTATTCGTATATAGTTGTGTGGCTTCTTAGTGAGCGAAAGAGCAACACCATCGATAAGTGTCTTGCAAGATAAAACTTATAAATGCTAAATGAATCAATGAAGGAATAATCGCTTGGTTGGTTGATTGATTGACTCATTGATTGATTTTGATTATGGGAAATAAGCCGGTCACTCTTGCAGCCATTCTTATAGGCATCGTTGTGTTGTTCAGTGTTATGTGTATGGTGGTGCCAGTAATGCTTTGCTACTTCTATGGCACGATCATGAGGAATGCCTAATTATACTCAAGGCGGTGTAATTACCGTCATATAAAACTCCGCAAACTCTGACGACAGTCAAGCAACAGAAATATCAATGTTCAAGGAACGGATCGACCTGGATCAAGGCTTGATCGTGCCGTTCCCATTTCGATATGGCAATGCTGATTTGCTGTATGCGTGACGTGACAGCATTATTGTGCCTCGCTCGAAAAAAACTAAAGTGTGATAGCTGCCACCCTTCTTCGTATGGATTTTTATGATTGCTGGCCCTGTGTTGAGCTATGTATGCGTATGTTCCCAATCAGAAATTGTAAAAATAGGAAAAAATTATGACCGAGTTAGATCATTGTGAAAATTGCGAAATCGCAGGAGCAACCGCCGCAATAGAACCCATGTGCCGTACGACAAATAAAGAGTCACACGGAGAACGCCTACGATATTTCGAGAAATGGTGAATTCGGTGAAATTTTCCTTGTTGTCAAAGTCTCAAATAACTCTGTGACGACATGTATCTCGAGGAAAAACTTCATCCATGGATAAAATATTGCCTGCTATGGAAGTTGAGCATTCAAAGCAGATTCTACGATGTTGGTAGCATTGCAATATTAGTATCAGCGTCTATTTGCGTTCAAATCGATTGTTGCGGCTCGATTATCAAAATGGGTGACACGACGAAGTGGCGAGCACGACTCACATGTGGAAAGCGTGAAGCACAAAACACTCTGAGTGTCCCATACCTGATTGATATAGGGCCAGTTTTAGGGCGGGCCAGTCAAACGAGTTTCAACGGGTGTCTTGAATGTCTGTCTACTATGCGAATGAAACAACTTCCGATTGTCAACTGAGGTAATGTTGCTGTTGCAAGCATACACATATCACTAACGAACGAAACTGCTTATACGATTGTGAACCGGTTGGCACCGCAAAATGTTATGAAATCTCCAATGACTTATTCCTGCTGCCGCAACGTTGTTAGCATCGAAGAAAAATAAATCGATCATGTGGACAAAGATGTCCTTATCCTAACCTGGGACATTTATCATCAATAACGGACGGAAAGAATGCGAGTTACTACAGCTCTTGCCGTTCATGATGCAACAGAGTCGATCTACTTAAAGGGCGATACAGTATCATGCAAATATTGACAAAATCGAGGCATTTCCTAAACGATTTTGTGGATAGATAGAGATACTTATGCCGAATTATTGGTTATAGAACACCGTTATAGAAGTTCAGCTTTTTAATAAAGCTCGTTCTCGTTTCGGTCCATACAAACGCATTATTATAATAACTTACCACTTCACTAATCACTGACGAACTATTACAAATGTGAAGTGGGGCAAGCGCCAAAGAATTCACTTTCGGGCAGTTCTTTTTACGCCCCCTACAGTGAGCAAGGCAAGAAGGTGCCGCAAGGAGGCAGGCAGCTCGTTGATTAACCACAATTTGACTCAATTTGACATCACCGCTATAGTCAAATTGATTGATATTTCAGACACTGATCCGATGAGGTCCAAGTTATCCAGCTTTATGTTGAAGTATGGGTTAGTTCCATCCAATTTCTATAAAATAATCGGTGACAACGGATAATACAACAGGTAACCTCTTCTAGAAGAGGTAAATAAATAACGAGCTAACGGGGAAATTAGAAATAGACATCTTTAAAAGACTGGGAATTGCTGTGTCCGTTCTATTCTTGTTCAACTTTAAGCGGTCACTCGATCGATCCATGCCTTGAGATGCAACCTGGGAACTCAATGGTATCAAATATTTTGATAGCTGCTTCGCAATGGCGTGGCAAGTGCGAACAGGATAACGGAACACCAGCAATGGCGTGACAGACAGAGAGAGTACCGACCCTTTCCGAGACTTTGATACTATCTTCGTCAGAGCTGTGGCGTGAACGGCTAAGTCTCTGTCTGTAAAAAGCTGGAAGCCGGATGTTCGAGTTTATCGACGTGACATAAGGAGAATTTAACCGTTGTTAAAAAAAATTACCTTTACTAAAATTCAATCTATTTTAAGGGTCAACAAAACCGATTAATCCATAGACACAGTGGGTGCTGCGCGTTCCTTTTTGGACAAAACTTTGGACTCAGATTCAAAAAAGGTTCTCTCTAGTTCATCATAGCTGCGTTATCTATTTGTGTAAGGCAAAGCTGGATCGTAACCTGTTTTAGTTCACCAGTGTCAAAAATGATTTCGTCAATCCGAAAATGATATAGCGTATTAGTATTCTGTTGCAACCATATTTTTCTAATCATCAGCTATGTCGTTCTTTGGCAGCATTTCATGAAGTATATTCTATCTGGTGGTCGCTCTTGCACTTCGTTCATCATGGGCATTGTGATATCCAGTCTCGTTAGGTTGAACTCTTGGGTACAAAGAAACGGCTTTATGCATTTACAGAGCTACTCCACAGATAGGTGCGTAATGACGGCGAGGGCTTTGGAGGTGGTCTCCATTGACTTTGAGCATATCACTCAGATTACCACTGCTTACCTTCCGCTGACGTACTATGACTGATCACCGAGGATCGATGATGACAATTTAATCTAAGTTTTTCTCTCTCACGGGCGAGGATGGCGCCAGTGGGTCAAGTTTTTAGTGGTCGGCCGCAATTTGCCAACACTTGATGAGACGAATCCGGAGCGTTTTAGCAACTTGAAAAACTTCAGCAATAGCCCCGTCTGCAATAGACGTCCATCATTGGTGTAAACTGCTGGAAGTAGAATTTCCCTTCATCCACCCTCACCCTATAAAGTGTTGCGTCCCTCTGCGTTCAAGTTTACTTTATAGCGCCTCGAAAACGCCTGACTGCTTAACCCACCAACAGGTGCCGTGGAGTCGACTGCATGTTAGTTTTATCTCCCATTTTGTAGGAGACACCTACTTTCCATTAGCAGAGCTATTCGCTGGCATATAGGTACAACAAGAGATACGTTGATTTATTCGGGTGGAATAACAAAGTTAGTTTTTTCGGGATTGTCAAGATTCTGAACACCGCTAACCTGTATTTGATCTTTTGACGCGACTTTAGGGAGAGGCCAGCTCGCCAGGTTTTTTTTTCGGGAATCAGTGTAGCTATGGATCAAGATAAGGGTACGCAATCCATAACACGACAGTGAAGCGAGTTCCGTGACCTCCATACAATTCAATTTGAAAATATATCTCATATACCTCTAGGGTGTTTTCTCTCGGGGTAACACAGTGTATATAAAAATTAGTCTGAATGGCCCTAATGCAGTCGTACTAGCCACTCGATTGGTGGTAGCAGTCATAACAGCAATGTGATACACGTACGGCATCAATATAGGCATCAAGTCTATGTATGACTGTTTATTGGAACACGCACGAATGAACCAGCTAAATAAAATTATGGCTCGGATGGTAGATAGTTTAATAGCAGCGATATCGCATTAGCGGATACGTAAACACTGGACGACGGCTTAGGCGTAGTGAAAAAGAGCGCGGCTAAATAACTCGAGGGTGCTTTTTTCATATCAAATACACTTGATTGATTGCAGACAACAAAGACAACACTATTCTCTTTATTGGGTTAGTCGCCGTGTTCTTTTTCTTCACCGTCGGACTACCTTTGATCATCTGTTGCTGCTGTGTTTGTGCTGCAAGCGGCATAGGGGCAGTGGTGGCAAAACAGATGAATCCAACCATTCCTCAATGTCAACCTCGAATGCCGAAACGTCAGCGTGACCTCAATATGCGACATAAGTCACGAATTCCAGATGCAAAACAACGATCGGCTTCGGCGGCAACGAAGGCTCCATCGAAGATTCAAGGGGGTAGTGTGCAACAGTGATGTTGCCTACGAGAATCGATAGCGTTTAACATTCGACGATGGTTTTATGACATTTGTAGACGATTTTTATGGATGATTTCGATTTTTTTTGAACAAGATAAAATAAAGAGATAGTCATTGCTGTGTTTATTTTCGAACTTAATTATATTCGTCCTGCGTTAACTTGCTAGTGCAGGTATATTTGCCTATACTAGCAGGGTATGGCGGTCACTAAATAAGGTTGTATTCACTAGAATTGTCGGACAATCGTATATGTATAATGGCTAAATTTTAACTTTCTTTCTATTTTCGTCGCAATGCCTCGATACATCAGGTGGCGTCAAGCTTGCTTTTGTACTTCAGATAGAAGAAGGTCAAAATATACAGCAGGTTATGAATTCCTCCAATTTTGTCGACATTGCAAGGAACTTATTACTGCTCAACTAAAGGTCTACTACTAACGACTACCCACTGTTTGACGGTGCAAATATATGGGACAGTTTAGAATTTGGTTCTGCGTTCGACCGGTACAACTTTCATTGTATTGCAATAACAACAATTAAACAATGGCAATCATTCGATGTGAATAATTCAGCAGCTCTGGGTGACAATATCTGGTTGGAGTGGCTCGTACATTAAATGCATTTCTGGTCGAACAATTCACAACCGGACAATGGGCAGAGGTGTCGTCCTCGTGACGTTCTTTAATTAGAACAACAATGTATAAGCAACAATATAACCTATAAGCTTTCTCACGATTAATCTATACTTTAGAGATTAAATGGCCCAATCGGACGGAAACAACAAAAATACAACGCGTCACGTGCACGAGGTGATATGACGAAGCCATTCATAAATTGTATGTCATAATGAGTCTCATAGTGTGATTCTATCATCGCGAAAGCGGTTCCCTGGACATTAAATGTTGGCCGAGAGTCAGCCTAAAAAGTTTAGTTTAGTATTCTACAATCGGATTATGATGAGGAATATCGTATTGTCGACACTATTCATTACACTTCAAGCTATTTCGAATCGACCTTTCGCAGGAAGGTCATTTGATAAATACGAAAGGGCTACCGATCAGATCTCATAACAATTAGGAGACATCCACTCGTAACCACAAGCAGCAAACAGAAATATTTGGACATTCGAGTCGTTCCCAATCAAACGTTGTTCACTCGTCATAATTAGCTTTGATATGGTACTGTTAATATGTATTTTTGCGCGCAATGAAGAACGCCATTAACAACAGATAATAACTGACGATGGCCGTCACTTAACTGATAATACGGGAAATCCGCACTTCAGTGATTGTACATATTAATGCAGATTTTTTACCTTGTAGTTTATACTTAACAAATCAAATTCGTGTTTATTAGACATGCTCCATGTAAGGATAATGCCATTGCGAATAGCTTGGCAGACATAGTTGTGTCATCGAATTATTAGGCCTCATTGAATGTGTCCCTTAGACCTGCCCTTAGACGATGAACCTTACCTAACTATTATTCGTGACAAACTCAATATTTCTATATCTTACTTAAGCAGTGTAAAAACCGCAGTTCCATGAATAAACCTCAATATGAATGAATGTTCCACTATACTCGATACGTTTGTTTGCATATTTCTATATTCAATCTACCAGTGCTCAGGGTATTATATAAATAACGATAGTTGCAGAATGCCAATGAATATACCTACATTGCAATATATTCATAATATAAACAGCAATTTCTTCGTTTTCACTTCTGACTTCTCAAACAGGTCGCAAAATGATAACGTTTGATAGAATTGATCTCGAGGACTTATTTTTAATTAGAAATAATCAACGGATGATGTTGTACATTTGTTATTCGATTGTTACAATGCTTACGACGAGTTCAATCCACAGCGTGTGGCAACTCTCAGCGAGTGAAATTCAGAACGAGCATTCGCGAGTGAGTTCAATGTAGCGAAAACGATGAATCGAAAAAGCAAAGACACACCCTGTTGGCGGCTCACCAGGGACTCTTCCTCTTTCGGTCCTGTTTCTCGGCGGCGCGCATGCAACACTTGCTTAGGACAAGCCCGGCCGGCACTGAGGCTTCAGCCCTTCAAGTCTATCATGCATGGTGCTGGACGCCCTGACGACGATCCTGAACCTCCAGCTTCTTCCGGCGCCGGCTTCGCAGGCTACCCTTCCGGTTTACTTTGGTGGCCTCGGCATCCTCAGTGTACACCGCTTGGCTGACGTTTGCTACGCAGCCTCGCTCACGGCGGTCGCCGACATGGTTTCTACAGTCCTCCCGCTGAGGCTCTCGCCCACTTCTTCGGTTCCCGTGAGGCTGCCCTTGACCAGACGGGCGGCCGCGGCCGGGTTCCTCGGGACAAGCAGAGCAAGCAGCGGGTATGGTCTGATGTCCTCCACAAGAAGCTGCGGGACTCCCTCTTGGCCTCAGCGCCACACGTTGCTGACCAGGCTCGCCTCCGGGCTGTCGACAGGCCTGGTGCGGGGGCATGGCTCCACGGGCTGCCCTCCTCGTCCCTTGGCACTGCTCTTGGCGATCTTTCCCTCCGCTTCTGTGTAGGCCTCCGCCTCGGGGCCCCTGTGGTTGCCACCCACAGCTGCGAGCGTTGCGGGGACCCTGTCGTAACGAATGGCCACCACAGACTCTCGTGTGAGCGCAGCGCCGGTCGCCATCCGTGACACACGATGCTTAATAACACGCTCGTACGGGCCCTCCACTCCGCCGGTATCCCTTGCACAAGGGAACCACAGGGCCTCGACACCTCTGACGGGCGCCGCCCTGACGGCCTCACCCCTATCCCCTTCCACAGAGGCCAGCACCTCGTTTGGGTCCGGCCCCGGTCCACAGCTAATCCCCCCCAAATAGTCCCTAGAAACAACTCCTAATTATTGTATGTTTGAATTAACTTATACCCCTCCAGTGTACTTAGTCCAGCCTCCGTCACAAGTCTTATTATAATTCATACAGAGGGGAGTGTATGGTGCCTTCCTTTCTGGACAGCGGCAACTGTGCCGCAGACCACATCAATTGCAGCTGTTAATTTCCAAATCGATTGCGGAGATACTGTCCATAAATGTAGATAAGGGGGCTACACTCGGATTTGAACCTCATACTCAAAAAGCTCCCATTGATACAAATACGGCCTGCCTTAATCACCACGCTATGCCTGCGGGCACATGAAGACCTAACTACTGATCGACTACTGAGTCCACAACGTCAGGAGCTGTAAAAAATAGAAAATGAAGCTGCGCCGGCCAGCAATAAGTCCTGATAGTTACAGAGTCCATTCTTGACTTTACGAGATTCTCTATCAGTGTCTTCCTCAAGGCGTGTCAACTGTAGGCCAACTGGCGTCAAAACCTAAAATGTTCGCTAATTTGCACAGCTTCGAAGTTGAATTTGACGATCTTCGGGGAAGCCATGGTCAGTTCACAACACACATCGCCTGCCAAGAATGTTTGTTTTTGATCTGATATGGGGGTCCTGTTTCTTGCGGGAGCGCCTCTTCAACCAAATATATGAATTTTCATTTGTAATAACTGACACCTCCAGTTATTACGGGTGTAAACTTTGTCATTATATCACTGCCCTCTGTCTACAATTTACTATCACGTCTGCAGAAATCGCCTTTATGATACATTTGATTGGAACAACAAAGTTATTAATACTTCTAGATATTTTCCGTATACAAGCTGATACACCATTTTTATTCCTTTGGCAAAGGTCTATACGAAGATGAATAATCCGTGCAATTTTCACCGTGCACTGCACAGACCTCATCACTAATACCGTCGGCTTGGCAAGCGCAAAATGAACGTGCATGTCCATGAGGGTATGTATTATATATATATATATATACAGTGGTGTGAATAAAGATAGCACACCCCCTATATTTCAACAATCGTTACAAAGAATACACATTTGAGGCATTTCTTCTGTGTCAGATTAATGTACGTGTCAAATAACATATTTACTACAAAGAACAGCGCATACAACATCGCATGCAGCCTGCTACAACAAAATGTCATATTTCGGTGGTGAAAAATGATAGCACACCCTCAGTTATCGAGTGTTTTCGCTGAATTAATCCAGTTTGTGTTGAGCATTCGAGCAGTACTGTAGTCACGGGACGCGCTTCGAGCCTTACTGATGCAGAGAAAGCAGTTATTACCGCTTTACACAGAGCAGGAAAGACCCAGACTGCAATTGCCAGAGAAATTGGCAAAAATCGTCACGTAGTGCAAAATTATTGACGCGGTCCATGGACGTATGGTACTAATAAGTCTAAAGGACGTCCACGAAAGAACAGGCAGCGAACTGTCATGCATATCTGTCGATTGGCCTCGAATTCGACCATAAGTTGTGAAGCAATCAGGCAAGGGTTAACCCTTCAGGTTCACAGATCAACAGTTTTAAATACAATTAAGCGTTATCCGCATATCATACGGGCGCAAGTGAGAACAAGACCTCGTCTTCAACAACGCCATATGATTGCCCAACTAAACTTTGCCCGCAACATTATGGACGTAACTGGACATTGATGAATATTGGGGCAACGTTTTTTTAAAAAGTGTTCTGAGGGTGTAAATCTATCTAAGAGGTACTATGTTGTTTCAAATCGTCTCCAGTGACGAGAAGAAGTTAAATTTGGATGGGCTAGATGGATTTAACGCTTACTGGCATGATGTACGTAGAGAGTCGCGGTACTTCTCGAAGCACATGTTCGGCGGAGAGTGCTTTATGGGTTGGGGAGCTTTGCAAACTTGGATTCACTTTCATCTCATCTCAACTGAATAGCGAGGACTATCAGCAGATGTTGACCAACAACCTACTACCATTTAGTAGCAGATTTCACCTACTTCCAATTGTTTTCTAACAAGATAACGCTTCAATTCACGTCCGCGCTAGAACACATGCGCGGTTAAGACGGCATGACATTGGTACCCTAGAGTGGCCAGCATGTTCTTCTTAGCTCAACCCGATGGAGAACCTCTAGGACATTCTTATCCGAAGAGTATACGCGTCGAATCGACAGTATACATCCGTGGAAACACTAAAAAAGGCGTTGTTGGAGGCCTGGGGAGGTGTCAGCAACCGGATCCTGCTAAATTTCGTTGATAGTATGCCAAACCGAGTCTTTGACGTTATAATTAGCAAGGGTGAGTCCACACGGTACTGATTAGCACAAGAAAACAAGAACTAATTCAGCGAAAACACTCGATAACTGAGGGTGTGCTATCATTTTTCACCACCGAAATATGACACATTTTGTTGTAGCAGGCTGCATGCGATGTTGTATGCGCTGTTCTTTGTGGCAAATATGTTATTTGACACGTACATTAATCTGACACACAAGAAATGCCTCAAATGTGTATTCTTTGTAACGATTGTTAAAATATAGGGGCTATCTTTGCTATCTTTATTCACACCACTGTATATATATATGTAGATATATATATATATATATATACATATCTATCAATAGGAAGTTTGACAGTAAAACGAATCGTCTAAGTCCGCTAGAATTACTTTTGATGAGTGCTTGTCATAGATAAAATAAATATCGCTTGGTACCGAGCGTAATACAGTGGATATTCAATGACGTTTGTGTAGTTCAAGTTTAAACTGGTCTATAAGAATAAGCAAAGGTGGCCCCGACAGGTCCTCATAGTAATACCTAAAGGTTAAGAGCTGAGGCCTGTCAGATAGGGGAACAGCTGAGGGTCAGCTCAAAAAAAAAAAAAAGTTTAAACTGGTCAAGCAGTTATGCGCCCCGGGATATACTAGGGGGTGTAAGTATAGCACATTTTAGTGGTGTTTACATTTGGAATGAATTTCACTCTCATATCGTCACTCTATGAAATCATTTGAATTATTAGTTGTCCATTTGGGCGCACCATTAGTCATCTGAGCTGTGGTTGATGATAGCTATGACATACATGACAATAGTGCGGGAGTATATTACTGATAAATGAATGTTCGGATTGAGGTTACACCAAGCTCCACGCACAGCAAAGTCAACAAAGATAGAAGCTTTGACTCTGATGATGGTGACTTTTTGCCAAGAGACAATCCGTGCTCTTGATATTCGACAAAATCGAGTTGAGCCTTCGAGGCCATAATTCATATGGGGTCCCTCCAGAGGTTTTCCGATTAAAATACGGTTAAATGACGATCGATCCTTTTATACTGCCTATGTTATCCCGATTTTATCAGCCTGTCGGATCACATCCAGCACATAAAGTTATACACGACGCTTTATGTAGCCACGGTGCGATAATGATGCAGCTGTCTATGTTGACGATGTAGTGGCTAACAGACTAGAGATAGTTTAAAACAGTGCAATGATAGTGACGCGGTGCTTCTACTGCGGCTCCTATACAGACTTGTGCTCGAGTTTATTGACGATGCTGAATCGTAACATTTGACTAATTGATTAATTGTAGAAACCTACGGTACGGATACCTCCATCTCTGGTGCTTTGGTCGCCGCCTATGTATTTGCCGGTCTTTTCTTGGGGTTCATATGCATTATACTGCCAATTATTATCATCTGTGTCTGCACCGGCATGTGTTGTTTTGCTGGGGCGACGGCAATAGGGGGCATTAATCAACAGCCGCAACCGGCGGTCTTTGTTCCACGGCCTCCTCGGCGGCGAGGGCGTTACAAACACAAAGAACGACGAGCGTCTCCGGAACAGGAGAGAGAAGTCGAGGATATGGGTGGAGCACAAGAATTCGCACAAGAGCCCCAGCAGCCTCAACAACTCTAACGGACGAGTACAGATTGCTGTTGCAAGAAGAAGTTGTATAATAACTCCCAAGAAATTAATGTGCTTCAATTATCTGTTAGTGTTTTAGCGTTCAAGTATCTCATTGTCGTCTTTGTTGTTATTGTGCATATCAGCACAATTCTTGGCGAGTGGTCGTTGGTTCGATTCGATCATTTCTGGTAACGAAAACGAGACGTATCTGTTTTTTTTTGACGCACAATGTAGCAATGATTATTTAACGGTAACACTCCACAATATAGAATCAATCGTTGAAATTACTGAAAAATAAACACGCTCGCGCTTGCTCCAGTACTTTTTTAAACAAAATGTCGTCTAAGCACAGCCGACAGTACCAACAGCCATGCTACTATATCTATGGCAGTAATACTATTGCCAACTCTACAGGGAACATGTTCTCATCATACAGGTTTCGAAGCGCAAAACAATGTCTAACATGGTATTACTACTACTACAAGTACAAGTATAAAAATGGGGTATAAAAATGTGAATAAATAAAAATACTTCCTTTATATCTACCTCAATCGGTGTCTTTACCTCTATGGCTCTGAACCAAAGGGGATTGTGAGCCCATCGATATATCAATATCATGGCAACAAGAATCGTTGTAATCGTGTACTGACGCCACAAACAAACGCGCCAGTTACCGTAAAGGAATCTTCCAGATATTTCCATAGAGCGAAAACAGTAGAGGAAGAAGACTGCTTGGAAATAATAGTGTCACCGTATTCATCTATGGATGGCTATTGTAGACAAAAAGGTGTACGCACGAGTATAGCACACTTTGATGAACGTTAACTCGATAGCGATAGCAATTGTCAGGTTGTTCACTGTCCGTTCTCAGATCGATTGCACTGACAATTGAGGCAGCAAACCGCGAGTTCTTCAACTGAATTTTTTCCATCTGCCCAGTCATTATATAGTTATTATTATTATTATTATCCTAATTGTGTCTCGTTTTTTGTCACCTTCATAGTCAACGGTGTTAGCATCGTTAGTCAAGGTAACATAGGCCATTGCCATGGCCTCCGCGGCGTGGGAATCGCTTGGTGTCGATTACAGCAAGCTAATGCGAATCGAATATCCTTCTCGTGCGATTACATAATAACTACTACTACTGCCGCTGCCGCGAAAGACGAGGTAAAGAAATAACGTGGCATTGCCATTTTTGACAACTGTGCTGCCACCTATCTTTTCGTCATTGGAATCAACGATGACCAAATGTGCTTCGCTTTCAAGCGGAGCTAAACATCGAAGCCGACCGCTAACGTCGTCGTCGTCGTCGCTGACGGGAGGATGAACCGGTCAGTTGGGCAATAGTGTGCGGCAGTATACCATACGCCCCCATCCTCGCCATCCCTGTGTCACCGGCGGGTCATTTCATACCGAAGATCTATCGCCGATTGGCAATCACCACGATATCGGGTGATTTTCATTTGGTCCTGTGAGGGAGGCTTAAGAAATGATTATAATTGGCCTTGCCCTGAGCGGCAGCGATCAACCCTAGTCCTGCTCGTGAGGTGTTTATTTGGGCGAATTTAGCGAAAATCTGGAGATTGGGTGGTTTCTTCAATTCGGTATGCGTCGGGAGTGGCTTTATGCGCTTCGACGGACGTCGTAACTCACTTTTGGCTCTTAGAAGTTTTAAATGTATATGCCGACGTATTGACTTGCGCACATATGGAAAGACAGACAACACAGAAGCTATTTCAGAAGGTCGACACACGACAGCGACCATCGGTATAGGAACATATATTGCGATTCTGTTCATCTCACTAAAACGTATCAGTTAAGCTTAAATTACATTCAATCAATGTTATACATAAGGAACAACTGTTACATCAGATTTAATTAATTGAATTTGTCTTACTAAAAGAAAACCTCTCGTTAATGCATAGCCCCAGTAGCTACACAATGATACCAAACATGAAATGCCCCCAAAAGAGAAATCCCAAATCACCGCTCGAAAGATATGCAGCTCACTGTCAGACGGACAAACATCACCAGCGGCAATATGATTTTAGTAATGATATTGCAGTCATAATAGCGACTGTTACTGGTTTGGTTTCATATTCAGCAATTTATTAACAACTTCTAAACTCGACTGAAGTGTTTCTTCACTCTGCTGGGTGAACTAACAGTGTGGGATATCTTCTGTTCTGCAATAGTGATTTATTTATTCGATGAACTTTGTTGACTTGGTATGTGCACAACTGCCGTCATCAGCCGTAGTAAAATATTAAAGTTATATAATGCGCTATACGAAATTAATCGATAATAGGCACAATACATAGTGGTTAATTCACCATTTAGTTGGTGGATGATTGAGCGTATAACTAACATGTTATTCTAATTTCATGATGTTCAGTTTATTTCAGTCATTTCATTCAGTCATCGCGGTGGTGGCTTGGACGGCTCTGTCTCTGGCTATCGGAAGCCAAAGGCTGCAGGTTCGAGCCCCTCTGCGTGACATATATAAGAGAGCTCAAGCATTGTGAAATTGCAGCTCCTTTAATAAACCAATAAAACCTTTACCTTTATTTAAATTATTCTGACTCGATTCTGTTCTAAGGCCCTCTTAAACGCATCCAACGAGTTCAGGATTTTAATCTTGTGGGTAATGAGCTCCAAACCTTTCCAAACCAACAGTAGATACTTGCTATAATGTCGTGCCACAGTTATTGTATAATACGAGTCTGAGGGGATAGGAACTCCATTTATACTTGAATTTGGTATTGCACCAGAGTCAGGGGTTTCTGCTACTATTAAATCTAGCATAGAGCAAACTTGAGTAATATGTTTAAATATTAGTATACCAATTTGGTGTTAGGCTAGACTTCTGATATTTAGACTAAGTCCTTGTTTTTATACTCAACGGAACAATTTGTGTCTGAATGCACATGATATCTCTGATTGCACTGTTTTAGCTCATCTGGAATGGGCGTATCACGTATGTGTTGGTAACGTTAACTGATAGCCTCAACGGTGCAAATACGTTATATATTTGATTTCTATAAAGGCAAAATGAAATAAACGCTGTGATTAGAGCTTTGTTTATCTACAGCAAACGAGACTTTTTTTATACCGGACCAATCTTGCAGGACTCTGACTAAGATATAATTGATCTATGTTAAAGGTAGGGACCCAAGACGGACCTCTCGGGCAAGCCAAAAAGTAGCCGGCCTTTGGCTTGATACGTGGCCTTCAATGCCAACCATCACTTGGCAGTTGTAAAGATGTGACTGAACCCATTATATAGAAAAAGCCTCGGCAGATCTAAATGTAATTAACAATTCGTGAGAGATGCAGTCAAAAACTTTCGTGACAAGGTATAGGCCTATTACTACATTGCCTCCTTCATCATTTTCAGTGATCTAGTCCGATATCATAGAAACACCAGACTAGTTGAATGCCCTTGTCGATAGTAGAATTGACAGCTTTAGAAGAATTACCTATTATAGATATATTCAAGATGGAATTCTAACTGCTGTTCAACGCATCGCTTCTATTTGGTGCTTGGCAAGGAAGGATCTGTGAGCTAGGTAGTTCCAGATGGGCCGTGCACTTTTACCTTGTTTTGATTTTCTTAATATCGGTACTTCTTTCCGAACTTTATGAAAGTGACGAAACAATATAAGCCGAGCAGGTCTGAACTCGCTTTAACTCTGATTGGGAACAGTGGGCTACAGGCTTCCGGTGCTTTAGTCAAGCGGGAACAGTATTCTGAAGGTTGTACATATATCAAATATCATTAAATATGGTCTCCGGCATTTCGAATAAAAGATCAAAAAGCGTGAGCTTTCATATAATAATGTTCTGATAACAATAATGTTCTGAGTTCTACATCGATCGTAAGTTCGGAAAATGTTGGTTGCGAAAAAGTTGAATGCACGTTCTAAGTGCTGGCATTCTTCTAATATGAGCCAACTGTAGAACGATGATCATTATGCATATTTGATTCGACATTGACCATATTCTAGCATAAGGAACTTTCCCTTCTAGCGGCCAACTGAACACGACTCTCAGTTTACCTATTATGGCTATTGTGTTTTTTCAGGCAACGCCATCTAGAAAAATAATTTGATGCTATGATTGGGGTGTTGATTGAGACGGGACTCCTTCAGGAATCTTCGTCGAATTTACCTTTAACTGCAAATGTCGTGCGGTTTGACACAATCACGTGTTGTGTGGTCGTGCTCACTGGCTTACCTCTCGTATGCGATGCTGCAATAGCAGTTCTAGTTCATCTTAGCTCTCGATGATGGCGGGAAATGGCTGTACACATCCGTTTTCTATGTTGTATCCTCTAGAAGACAACGACTTGACATCGCCTGTCGAGTTGGTTAGTATCGAAGCGGCGCATATTACAGAGCATTCAGTGAGCCCCTCTTTTACTGATTACTTCAGCACTGATCATTGACAACGGTCGTGACAAGTGAATGACTAGTATTGAATGGTAGAGTAATCGGTCATTCCTCTACGATATGTCCACGACGTCTGCTAAATAAATGCGTACGCATCGTGAGTCGTTCGCTTCCTCTAGTTTCGTTTGACAGAGATAATCGTTAGGTATTTGCAAGCAGGTACATTTTAAGAAAAAGTCGGTGTCAAAGAAACTGACAGCTAGCATTGGTGGGTCTGTTGCTGCAAAAAGAATATTCGTGTGGTCAAAATAGGAATTTCTGCCTTATTTCTTCCAATTCTCGTGTATTTACTATATGGTCAGAGACGGACAGAGAAACAAATATTAACGTCATGAATATACAATACACACTTCCGGTTGATTAACGGAACTGCATTTTTTTTGTATAGCAGATATGATTATTATTTATTAGCAGATTGGTTTGCAGTCAAAGATCGGCATCGCCTTGCTTTGGGTTAGACGAACCACAAGTATTATGAATATATAATTTGTTCCAATCCATTTTATTAATAAAGGTATTTTTATATTGTATTGTACATTGTATTATTATTATTATTAATATTACGTATACAAGATATTTCGGGTAACAGCAGCGACGAGTACTTGTGGAAATGATCTATCAGTGAACGTTCATTCGCGATCTCCGGCCGTCTAGCCCTTCGGTGCGATGATATCTGCAAGTATCTTTAATCTATGTGAGTGTGTAAACGAAAATGTAGGCAAAACAACGAAGCTAAGCTGATGATTATTCTTCATATGGGTGGCATAAACTTGTAATAAATTAAAATTAATCAGTCACTCAACGAATGTATACAGCGAGCAATGAATAACATATGTAGACATTGACGAAGTGGTGGCACTGGCTAGCCGGCACGTATTTATTCGCGAAATACGCCAACATTTCGATCGACGATGCAACAGTCGTCTACCTTAGCTATACGTTCCCACGGCATCCATTTGGATTTACCTTTGCTTGTCTGAAAGAAACAACAACAGAAGCAGCAGCAGTTTTCTCGCCTAACAGCGGGAGAATAAATCGAATAAGATATCGGTTGTATCAAGGGTCTTCGAGCTAAAAAAAAAAAAGAAACCGAAAAATGATTACAACACAAATTCATTGACACTGCTGGATAGCTTATTATCCATGAGATGAGTTGGCTCGGGTGGGTGACCCGACGTCTCTTAAACCAAAATAAAATTCGATACTAAAAATCTAGCATAGCAACCTTGAAACAACCGACTAATTCTCTCGTAGTCACCTCGGCTTCGCAGTTCAGGTGCAATCAACTGAACCTGCTTGGCCCACCTCTGAACAGAGGTCTGCCGATGCAGTGAGAACAGGTCTGTCTTGGTGTGTTTTTGGATATAAGCAGCCACCTTCAACTGCATAAGTCACTTCACCTTCCTGCAAATGACGGAGTGTATAGGCTGCATGCCAATCAACCTTGGTCACTGGTTCGGGTCGTATCTTTCCGGAAGACGGCAAACTGGGAAGATCGGTCTTGTCGAGACCACATGGAAACAAATTAGTTGCGTTAGGTAAGGAAAGACACGAGCTCAGAGACCTGAGAGCATAAAGTGAACCCGTGTTAATTATGTAGTAGTGGCGGCGTGTCCTATGTATGGCTATTACTCTTCTCGTTGGGTGCGGTTGCCATAAACCACAGACAGCAGGTTTGGTCACCTACTGTGACACAGGTGAGCCGACATGAGCGGCAATTCCACACAACGGTATCGAGGCCTGCCATGAAAAAAGAGCAGAAGGTCAACTATAACAAAATATCGTTGTGGCGTCAGGCCAGGCATACGTGTCACTGGCTCTTAGATATTGTCCATCAGACATCCGGATATTGACTCTCGCGTGCGAACATCGAAGCCATCGTGAAGAGGCAAACTGTGATTGTTATGTCTGTCGGATCAACCAACAGACTATGATTGGTCCCGATCAAAGAGACAACTTCAAGAAGCAACAGGCGTATACATGAATCTATAGGACAGGTGATCACTATGTGCGTGACTATGCATCCAACCAGGGAATAGTTTAAAATAGCAGAGTGTTGTCTAGCTGCTGCAACGCTCCCAAGTCTGCAGTAATGTGAAAAAGCGTCTGTCGATCGCACGACATTGATGGGAATCGCGTCCTCGTGTTGAATAATAGTAATATGTCCATCCATCGACTAACATTGACCATCAACTTCTGAACATATTTTGAAGCATTATTTAAATAAGGGTACATTTTTTTAGATCAATGTTATGTGTGTACCACTGTTTTAGTTGTAAAAGTCGATCACGGCATATTCAGTTCAATTCCGTTTATTCAAAGTGATATGTTGACTTTTCCGGGGCTGCAACCTGTGGTGTCTGGCTTTGTATAGCCGGAGACTTAGCCGTCCAGGCAAATTGAGTTTTTGAGAAATGAATGTTTCAAAGTATTGAAAACTACTCTAGCAATGCTACTTGACGAAAGATTATTTGCTCATTGAGCACTAACATTTTGTAACTCCGAAAGGTACATATATACTCAAGCTTACAAGAGCATTATAACATAAATTAACAGATTGATTGACAATAATATTAGAACGTGCTGTAAACAACTAGAGCGACTATATCAAGAAATAGTATATCAGAATCTTCCGAAGATAATCTGCATGTCAGCGAGGCAGATAGGTTCGTGTGAATGGAGTGAGACGGCGAGATTGGACAATTACAGAGGCCGCAGAGAGGACAGACTATCGATACAACGAAAATGTATAATATGTATGTTCCCGTTTGTTAGTTGAACCACAAATTGTATTTTCATGTGTGTGTGTGCTTGTTTATGTGTGTTTCATGTTCGCTAAATTCGGTTGATTTCATATATTATCATGAAAATTCATGCTTGGGCCCAATCGTGTCGGAACGCTGAAAACAGAAATATTGAGGAGGGTGATCTTTCTACAAAAGTGATACCTTCAATAGTTACAGATAGCTCTGCCGTGCGGTAGACGTTGATCACAATGCAATGTACATACAACTCTGGCGTCTGTAATATATTCGTAGATGCTTCAGATCTCTGCGTTGCAGATTATATGTATTTTGTTAATTATTTTTATTTTGCCAATGGGTGTGCCGATAAACAGTGGTTTACAAGTACCACCATTATTATATGATATTATTATAGAATAGCCTAGATGCCCAGGTATGTACGCAATGGTGACTACACTATTTCGAGCTGTAAACTTGGACAATAATAACCAAATATTTCATAAAGCCTAAAACGAACAGGAGGAGATGAGATCCGAACTGCAGAAATATTTCCAGAAAGCTTCATTGGGGGAAGGTGGTAAAATAAAGGTAAATTTAATGAACTACAAGAAATAATCGAAAGATGAAACGGAGAATGATGAAAGCGCAAAACCGTTTTATTATAGACTTTATTATCAGAATTATGAAAAAAAAAACAAATACAAGTGAACCATTGCTATTAGTACGGAACAAAAATGCCATTAATTTCATACGAACGAAACACTTTTAAATAATGTATACTTCTCTCATTGCATCGTTGTTAACGGTGGGAATTAGTTTCGGCTATTTTGGTATTCTTTGTTGGATTCCACAAGCATTTCGATCAAAAATTCTGATCGGTGAACCAATTATGATCCGGTGTCCAGGATCGGTCTAGCCAAAAATAGAGAACCCTTAAAAAATATTTAAAGACATCTGCGAGACTTGCAGCACACCACATGCCAATGTGTGACAGAGACGACATAAGCATTTCTTCTATCCTTAATCGTCTTAGCATAATATACTTTATAGATTAACATATGAATGAAAAAAAATTCTACCATGAACGGCTGAGAAGCCACCTGATGCAACACAGACAAGAACGAAAACTGAAAGGAGATCGTGTCAATGAACTGTGCAGCTACAATATATATGCGATGCATAAACGCGATCCCTTGATCCTATGGATGGAGAGTTTCGCGAACATTCAGCGAAGGACTGTCGTGAATTGGCCTCATCAGCCAGTTTGTTCATTGTATCGATAATGTTCAATAACTTTGCTGTTACTATTATTTTTTACGTCGTACTTTATTGACATACATTGTGTATATGCGCATGTTGGCTCGAACAGCCGCTCACTAGGCATCTTGTTATCGTTATTATGGTCAGATAATGTAATGATAATCACGCTGGTCAAGAGTAACTGAATTGATATTAAGAGCCTTCATAAGGCGAAAACAATTAGTAAGTCTCAGCTACAAGTTGAACTCTTCCGCCCCGCCGGACCTTGTCCTTGTGAGCCAGATGCCCAATTCACTCCAACCATACTGCGTTTATATATTATTATGTACATACCTAATTACTTCATTGTTCTTGTAACAAATAACCGCCTCCGCAAGATGCAATGTCGCGTTGGGCTACTGTCTTCACCCGGCAGTGACGTTCGTACAGCGAGGACCACAACATATGGGGGCAAGAATAAATTTCACAAAACAATTGCAAATTTTTGCAATTTTCTTTGCGGCATAATTTTATTAATTCACTCAAAGTCCACGGCAACGTATACTAAACGGCATAGACGACGTTTCGATCAATCAAGACGACGACCGGACGCCGTTGGCGCCAATTTCGTTCGGGAGTCCTCCTACCACTGTAGTTGCTGCTGCTGCTGTCAAAACGACGATGTAGTGTCGATTTCTCGGTTGCGGCGGTCACACCGAGATGCTGGATGAGGCGTGGTGGCTCGGCCATGGCTCGCGGCCACGGCATCTTCGTCACACGAGTAGATTGCAGGATATAGCTGTGTGTTTCTACTATAATAGAAGCCCTCTCGAACGAACAAAACAAAAATACACAAAGAACAACATCTTAGCAGTGAACAACAACGACGTCGTCAACGACAACGAATACAACCGTGAAGGTGAGTACGTTCATCATCTTGCTGAGCAGACATAAACAGCTTCACGCAAACATCTTGTGTTGCATAGTATAACAACAACAACAACAAAATTCGGCAACCGACTCTTCAAGAGATTTACTACAACAGCAATTTTTGCCTGCTCTGGTCCATCATGTGCGAGTGTCTGCATTTGATAAATAATAATAAACTGATCGGTTCTCCTCGCTCACTAACCCCGAAGTAGAGATACAGTTATAGTTGTTAGTGGTGGAATGTATGGCTGAGCGATCCGATATATATTTTTTTGCCTCTCGTAGGGTACAAACGAAAGAGGAGAGTTTAATCATAAATGCAGCAATGCTAAGGATGCAAACATGTAGTTAGAAAAAAGAGCGACGAATAGACCATGCGCATCAGATGAATGATCACTCGTCGTGGCTGGTCAACTACAGAATCCAAGCGGATTGTTCAGTGATTCGTGTTTTTTGGCATCTCATTCATTCGCTCAACACGTTTACAAAGAAACAAATCCGTACGATCGTAGATGATGAAAGAACAAAGCGGGGAATGGAATGATGGCAGCTGATCACAGTGTTGTTCGCAAGGATCCAACAACTTGTCGAAACCGTAGACAGTTTGACATCAGATCAAGCATATAGCATTTCTAGGGATTACAATTCCAGGAAAAAGCGCTCCACTTACAACTAGATATAGAAACATCGTAATTACGCGGAGATTAACTTGAATTATTAGGTGTTTCTATTAAAATCGCTTATCGACGAGTTTTGGAAGATGATGTCGGAGGAAGTCTGATCTGGCAAATGCCTCTAACCTGATGCTTCCACATACCCCGTATGATGTTTGCTCTATTTGCTCATTAAAATTGCTCGCATATATATATGCGTACGTTCGTTTAGTGCGATTTGTTTTATGTAACAGTGCTAGGAGCATATGTTCCATTAATGAGATTACCACAGTTGGTTCATTAAGTTTTAAGATGCTTATCTCCAAGGCCACAGCAATTTTCGATTTTTTAAGTTATTTACAAGAAAGATGCAACCTATAACGCTTGTTTGTGCTTACTTATACTTAAAAAAACACGTCGAAATTTAGGAATGAGCTTCGTTGTCCAGCTGAAACTGGGACTGCTTGGAAATATGGTTGGCGTATTTTGCCAGTACAACTACTCAAAGGTTCTACTACCAAACATATTATTCATTACGTATTAATTAGATGTCAGTGTTGTAGATATTATTGAGTCGACAAAGTTAATCCGTGTCAACTACTTTGATCATGATTGGCTTTTTTGTGTATATGGCCATGCTTGAATAGTCTCAATAATAAAATTGGTCTTAATGATCTAGCTATATTTATTCGAACACACGATAATTAGGAATTAGTTCTAGGGATCTCTTAATTATCTTAATTCATAGTGATATCGTTTGGTATTTGTACGTAATTGATTCCTTTATCTACTGCCACACAAGTCTCTAGATAGGTATCATGCAAGGATAGTTGTAATGATATACATAAAACAATGAAAATAAATTTGATCTTTTATATATATAGAAAAAGTAGTTTATGACCCATATACCTGCATGTAAGCTATGTGCCTTCTTAAAAATTCTCTATATGAGATATATATAAATGAAAATTGCTTAATAGTAACTAATCGTTTTAATTGCTTTTTGTTTACCATAGCTGAGTTTCGGCGACTTTTAGGAACATTTCAACCACCTGCTTGTTTGGTTAGATATATAATACCACAATATAATACCACATGCAGTGGATACTCATTTTGACTCACTAACACACAACTAAGTAATTATCATCTATTTGTCGAAACAAAACACCAATTTATATCAATTAGCGTAAACTAATAATTAGTCCTTCTAAGTAAGAACTGAAAGTATAAAAGTAGTATCTACTTAAGTATAGATCTGAAACAGCTTGGTAGCTCCGCCAGCGGATGCAAACTGAATACCGTGTTTAGCGGTAGTGTTCTACTTTACAAATTGATGATCAAAGCTAAACGAGTCTGTAGACCTGGCCAGATCGACTAAGAGAGAAATAAATTGGTGAAAAACGAATATATATATATATATATATAAGACGACTACGCTGCCCATAGGTGGGGAATTGGGTAGATAAATACATCTTGAGAATAGGGTGCTTATTTCGGATCGAGAACATTTTCGCAGGAGATACAGCTCAAGCCTTTTGCTCACCTGAAATAATTCATCTAATTGAGATTAATAAACCTGTCGGCCATTTCAGACACCCGAAAACTCCGAAAGCAATTGTGATAATTATAATCAGGTAGTTATATATGAGGGTTCTTCAGAGTGGATATTGGAGGTTGTATCGCCAGGTCCACGCATCCATGCATGTATAGCATGAATGCGAATGTGGAACTCATACATAAATTCGATAGATTGATTAGACTCATTATCGTTTAGTAAATTGAGGGACTTTGAGCAATTTGAGAAACTAAGCGTCACTTAGTGGTTGGCCTCTAATTCATAATAAAAAAAAAAACGTAGAATCACCCACAATCAACCCTATGTCTGCTTCTACAATGATTGGATAGCCAATTTCGCCAAGGAGCACCCCAGCAATTACCAACCCAATTCAAAGTGTTCATAGAAGAAGTGCCGAGGTAATGTGATTCCCCTTGCTGCCAATGTGATTCCCCTTGCTTGTTCAGAAGCTACAGGAGGCGAAATGTTGATGAAAAAACAGGGTTACCAGGGCTCCAGGCGTGAAAGGAAGCTCTGTTAGAAATATCTTCGGTTCAGTTACTAACTTGAACAAAACGCGTGTTAGATATTTTATGTGAGACCAGTCTCAATCGAAAAATACTCACTGAAGTCGCGTGCGTAAATAGCTGTAACAAAATCAGTCATCCTGATTCAATAAGTTAACGCGATAAATGAATGTAGATTTTAATAGTGACGATTAACCGTCTTTAGTAAGGGAGGCTGTAGAAATGATTCTTTTAGTTAAAAGCTAAACATCATCTAACGGTAGCTTTTATTTCTATGTTAAAGATATAAGGACGTCGGCATGACTCCCTGTCCAATTCCCCTCTAATTATTTTATATATTAAAAAACACAATAAATAAGAATATTAGTGTAGGTTAAGTTCCACTTTTCGGACTGCAATAAACGGATGAAGTGAGATGAACAGAGATGAGCATCACATAAATTATTACTATATTTTAAAGAACCTATGATACGGAGAAAAACGATATTCGCCACCGGAGATAAACTAAGCAATTAAACGAGACGTATTCGTTAAAGCTAGCTTAATTAACAATCTGAATACACTAATTTCAATACTCCAATTCACGATTGTTGAAGCGAGAAAATGATTGTTATTTCATCATCACCAGTTAACTGATCGAGCAGCAAGCTCACCAACATGAAATATAACACACACGACCACATCGGTCGTCACCACCACCACAACCACTTCTACTACTGCTGCTGCTGCTGTCATGATACAACAGCATGACATCTGTTCGTTGTCCGGCTGAACTGAACAGTTTGAGCCAAGAGAGACTTCAGTTCCACACCGACCGACCTTCAGTTGGATCCAGCAATGTCACCCAAGCGGCATCAGCATCATATAAAGCACAAATGAAAGAGCAATAAAAATAGATCAACAAAAAACAGTTGTTGATAGATACTTGACACTGACGTCGAACACAACGACGACAACAACAACAACAACGAACTGTGAACTGTAATAATAATAATAAACGCCGCTGCCGATTGCCGGGAGTCGAGCGCCTACTTGGCTAGCCACTCTGTCAACAGGGTGACGCCAACTGTGGCGACAACTGGCCGGTCATAAACGAACTGTGAAAGCGGTTCTCACGTTGCGTTCGAAGAACTCGCCACGCTACACTATTTCGACAACAGCAACAACAACAACAACAGCAACAAGTCCCCAACAATGTCGTGTATAACTGTACCAGGCGCCGCATAAGTAAGCTCAATGTATTATATATGATAGATTGATAGATTGATATGCAATGATGACAATGCACATTGCACAGATCACGTAGATTCATATAATTGGTTGGTTCGTTGGATGATATGTACGACAATGAGTTCGCCCGTTCAATCACTCACTGATTTATTTATTCATTCGTTGTCTGTCTGTTTGGGTGAAACCTTTTTTTTTCACTGGTTCCTAGACATCCAGCGCCCGACGGTGACTCCCGCGAATACTCCGGGGTCTGAAACTGAAGCAGCCAGCAGCAGTTGCAAGAGCAGCAGTGATGGCAATGATAATGGCAGTCAAATTGATCAAAATTACCCCGATTTCAGCGCCGGTTGTTGCTGCTGCTGCTGCTGCCGCTGCGCCAGCGGCGGAACACAGAAGCAGAAAAGGCGTAAAATGGAGAGATAGTATAAAAATAAAATCAAAAAGAAGAGAGAGAGGAGAAGAAAACGAAAATAAAAACGCTAAACACTAAAAGTGCTGTTGTTTCTTGCAGTAGCAGCCGTCGCCGCGGCCATTAACGGTTAACACGGACGGGCGAGCAGGAAAGTCGCAGATCTGGTCTGGTCCACGGCCGGCGGCGTCTCTGGTTGAAAATTCGCCGGCCATCACATAGCTACATAGCTGTCCAAAGCGCTGTTGAGCTGAGTTAATGGGTGAGTGGGTCTAGTCCGGTCTGTATATCTGTTTGTTGGTAGGTGTTGTTAGCTACAGTCGGTCAGACGATGTTGTTGCTGTTGTTTGAGGCGTCGCCTGAAACTACCCGAAAGTAAATCGGACTGAAGATGAACGAAATTTAACAACAAAAATATCTCTAACGGATTCTTGCACATTCCACATCTTCTCGTTGCACTTCTCTCTCTCTCTATCTATTTATATCTATCGCGTGTGTCTCCCTTTTTATCATTCTGATATGGGGGTTTGTGCTGTTGCCGGTGTCGTTGATGCTGTTGTTTAGCTGATATTATTAGCAGGCAAAAAAAAAAACAATGCGTGCACTAGGTGGTTGCCCGTTAGCCCAGGAGGGCTCTGCGATGGAGGTACTATGGAGTAGGGCTAAAGCTACATAGATATAATAGGGGAGGAGGCGACGTAAAGGAGTTAGATCCACGCCCCACGAAAGATGATTCTTATCGACTGTATCGTCTTTCATCGGTTTCACATTGTCTTCAGTCAGGTTGGTTTCTGCCTCTGCCACGGTGACACAGCCCTTCAACAGACGTATGGTCGTGGTGCATATAAATAGCCGAAGAGGAGCGAGAAACATTTTGGCCTTTTTTTTATTATTATTATTATTATAGAAGCAACATCATTGCTGATGCTAATGCTGTTGGCGATGGTTGCGGTGAAATGATTTTTCATATTTTTTTCTCCTCGTCTTCATCTTGCATCTCGTCTTTGGGTTATTCACCTGTATAGGCAGCAAGTGAATGTGACTTGTAAATGATTCAGAGTGAACGATCAGAGAAGAAATGAGATGATACAAGAGCTGTTTGCGATGTGTAACTGAGAGTCGTGATTAACACTTGGTCATGCCTGTTTGTACGCATCGAAATTCTATATGTGGAATGATTACGGTCTATGTATGGTTACGAGCTAACATGGAGACGTTGATTGCGGCGAGGATGACGACGACATCCACTCAATAATCGCGATATATTTACGTCTATTGATAGGCTTGTTGTTTAGTGAACATGCATTTTCTGTACTCACCCTGTATGTATCGCCTATTAGTTCAATCAATACCTACTCTTCTCAACCTCACTCGGTATATATTTCCAGTAACTACTGAGTACATATAGTTCATACCACAAATGGTTCTATTCTGCCTGTATGTAATAATAAATAGCTCGAAATAGTTTCGCGTATAGAAATGGCTTCGTGATGTATTATGTGTACATGGAATCGTCCACGCTAGACTCAGCGACATTCAGCGCAGAAATCCTGTGAATGTCGCCGTAGTGGTTTTTCTGCCACGACTCGAACGAGTACTGCAAAGACGACATATACAGTAAGTGGCGCAGCGGATCGGGGCGAAACACGTGCAAATGATCCGCTGCTACAGAAGCCGCTGCTGCTGCTGCTATTTCCGTGACTACGGCGGTGTGGCTCGTTGCTACTTGTGCTGCTGCTGCTGCTGTTGCTCCTGCGCCGGCGTTATTCCTGAAGTAACGAAATCGGTTTCGAAGACAGGAAAGTGCCACAGACTCTCTCTGTATCGTTGGGCCGCCAATGCCGCCACCGCCGCTGTGGTGGCTATTTTTCTTTTTTCCATTTTCGTTTTCGACATTCAGCCGCTGCTGCTGCTGCTGTTGCCGACACTCGCCCCCTGTCAGAGGAGAGGATTTCGCTTCCCTACAACGATTTTGGATAAATCGAATACAGCTCGAGTAAAGACCCTTGTTGAAGAAAAGCGTCACAGGGTTGACTACAGAACGATGGATGGATTGACTATGGCAGGCATAGATCCTGCCCGGTGACGTCGGTCGCTAGATACATTCGAATTAGGTATATTAAAGTATGTATATGTCGAAGTCGGTCAGAACGGAGCGAAAACTGAACACGGACAACAGGCCTGCTGTGGCTGGCGAGAACGTGATTAATATATATATATATATATCAATTTCCAAATCTTTCTTTCTCGGATGATTTGCTCTCTCAGTAACTCCAACCAATCGGTCTGTTGGAGGGTCGCTTCCTATCTTTCTCTAGCTGTCTCAAAGGTGAAACTGCAATTGCCTCCACTATTCAGTGCTGATGATAATGATATGTTTCGTTTAGCTGGTGGATCGTGCAACTGGTGCTGGTGCTACCATTATAATTGTATCTATATGTCTTGTATTTAAACCGAATTTCGAGTCAAACCTATTGGCTACTACAGCGCGTTGTACCATGCTGCTTCATTGGCCATTGCCCAGATGTACTAAAACAGCGTCCGGAAAGCCGATGCGAGAGAGGCGATGGGAGGGTGGGAGAACTTTAAATCTAGAAATAATTCAATGGCATTACGACTCTGCGATTTGTAATCGCTGTGATAACGGCGTCGTTGATGATAATGATGAACTTCAGAACGAAGATCCGTGCAACTAATGGGGGACGCAAACACACGCTCGTATACACACACACATATTCTTTTTTTTTCTGTTTATATGTACATACTGTAATGAGTACACTACAGCACATGCGAAATATATTGAGACTCAAATGTGGCCGCTTTCTATTAAATTTGTCTGTTGAAAGAGATCGGTCAATTTAATACACACAGGCACATAGGGTCGGCTTTTAAATCAGGAGAGATATAAACCCGAGCACAGCGAAAGCTGACATGTGATAAATGGTTGCCATATATAATATTTGATGTTACAGTGAACTAAATATAGACAGGAGTATTTATTATATAAGATATATTTTTTGCTCTCAAATAATAATATCTATATCTTCAGATATATATCTCGCGGTGGCGATCTAATCTAACAAAGAAGATCGTGTATCAATATAGACCGCTATCAGTAGCGGTCGAACGTTGGAAATTGTCAAAACCCAATTGAAGAAATGGAAATTTTTGGACTTTCGAGATTAATACCAAAGGGTGTAATGCGAAGCTGAACATTTCTTCCGAAAAATGTAAGCTTGTATTCGTGGCAATGCTCACATAGGAAGCTCGAAAAAACGCAAAATCGATCTTTGCGTCGGGTTCGATGCTGCTTTCAGTTCTTTAACCTTTTTTTCCGTTCCTTAATCTAATTAGGACAATGTGGTAGCGACATCCTAAGAACGGCCTAAGATCTAAAGTATTACCTAAGAATATTGTTGATAAAAGATGAGGTACTCTTGATGGATTCGTTGGCTATCACTTCAATGTCGGCTTTGTCTTTCGTTCAAAAAAAAACATGGAAAATAGCGCAAATGACTCGTTTGTATACTGAGTGACTCGGATATTGATTTGAATAAACTAGTACTTGCCATTGAGAGCGCGATATATTTGAAATTAATAAAGGTTTTTTCGTATCAAAGAAATGCGAGCGTCATTCGGACTCGCAACATGTGATTTCACACACCACTGAGACGTCCACATTCAAGAGTCTATCGATCCTTGGTTAATAACCTTGGAATATCGAAAACCAAAAGCGATCTGTTCTTTTAAAACAAAATGACGGTTTCGAAACAATACCATAGAGATGTTATAATCAAATGAAACACGCCCACCTCATGAAGTCAGAGGTGTTCTCGCTTGAAAAAGCGGAACAAGACATGATTGATGGAAGTAGTTGCTCGCTTTCAAATTCCAGGTATCTTAGCAGCACACCAATGAAAGGATATGTCTCGTCGTCGCTCGAAAGAAGTGGGAAAACGAACTGTTTCAGTAGTATGCCAATTCTATTGGGCGGCAACTACCTTTGGAACTCTATTGTCTGTGAGTGAATCGAGTGAATTTACGCGCTTGCGTCAACCCTGTGTGACTAATACAGCTCCGTTTATGTAATACTTGTATTACATGTAGTACTAGCTAAGTACGTAATACTTGCTTCTCGGTTTATACGATTTTTATATGTGGAAATGGCGAATATCAAGAAGTTTTTGTTAATTTATAAAGCAGCAAGTTCATGACATTTGCTATTGTCCCAGTGGGCGTTGCGGGCACCATATCAAAGTCGTCTCCAGTCCTTCTTCCGCTATAGCCCTAGCCTCTGTTCTGGTCTGGTCTCATCCAGTGCTGTGCATTTTATTAGTGCGTGTCCCGAATCGCCCGTGGCGCCTGCTTGGCAGTGGACGCAGCTGTCCGACGGCGCCGGCTCTAGTTTGTCCCCCGGGGATTTTCGTCCATTCCTCTTGCCCTCATCTTAGAGATCTCTCCCAGTCTTCTATCTTGTTGCCGTTGGGACCCGCAGCCCAGATCATTTTCCTTTTATCTGCCTTTAAGTCCCATGGTATTACATCGGCAAGTACGAATGCTGTAGCACCGCCGACCGTTCTGTATGCTTGGATAATCCTAAGCGCGCGGACACGCTGCACCTTCCAGAGTAAGATTCTATACGGCTTTGTGTTCGTAGTTGAGCCAGCCCACACCGGAGACCCAAACAGTGCTAAAGATTCGACCAGCGACATAACGAGCTTTCTCCTCGCGATCTTCTTGGGGACGTAGATCTTTGCCAATACTCTGGCGATTGCGTTCGCCACCATTTTGCCTTTGCGGTCACGACTTGTATGTGATGTGACCCCCTTAACCATTTGTCCAGATGGATTTCCAGGTAGCGTGCCTTCGTCACTATTTTTATGGGCTTGTCTCCTAGCCGTAGTTGAATGTATGGCTGTTGCTTGTTCCCAATACGGAAGATTGCTTCGGTTTTCTCAGGTGCCGGGGTTAACCTGATTGAACCCATCCGTTTATCAATTTTCTCGAGGGCCGCATTTACGTACCTTGCCAGGTCTTCCTTTCTCTTTGGCCTCTAGGTCGCCTGCGTATGCAACGGGTTCTACCTCTTTTAGTAGGCCGTTTAGTATTAACACTCTCTCGTACGCAATGTTCCAGAGCAGTGGTCCCAGAATAGATCCTTGTTCGGACTCCAGCCTTCATGTTGAAGTTCAACTCCCTGCTGCGGATGCTCCGTTCTCTGAGGGAATAATCTCTTTTCCCGTAGCTGGTACCAGGTACATTCACCGCTATTAGGACGACCGGTGCTTACTGAAACGACCGTGCTGGAATGCCAATAGTAACCTGTATTCTTCTGCGAAATCCCCGAGCCTCGCTTCGATAATAAGTTTTGGGCCTGTATGATCCATTACCCCTGGGTATCAGAACTACCTCGGCCGCCTTCCATGCCCGTGGAAAGTGCCCAGTTATCAAAACCTTCGCCGCCACCTCTGCGACCGTGCCCGGGAACTCCTCGAAAAAGAGTCTTAACCACCTCTCCTGTGATGCCGTCCGGGCCCGGGGCTTTGCCTCCTTTGATCCTGTTAGCTGCCAGGATCACCTCTAACTTTGTGGCTGCCGGTACTTCCTCGTTGTCTACTATGGTCTTATATGAATCCTGTCAAATTCGTGGCCTTCCGGAAGTAACTTCCTCAAGGAAGCTGTCAACTCCTCCGTCGGTAGACACACCCTTGGTTTCCGTTAGAGTTGTCCCCAAACGAGCGGAATCCAGTATAGTGCTTGTGTTACCTTCACTCCTCAAATATTAACAAGTGAAATACGTCAACATTGGGACCTCTGACCGTGTACGTAAGACGGGTGTTAGACCAGTAAATGGCTTCCTCTGTATCAGCATCTAAATCATTAGCTTGAATGGGTAGGACGCCAGATTGCTAATTACGGAGGCTATTATTATTATATTAATAATAATATATAGGCTTTGAGGCTACCTTTCAGGCTAATTATTATATCTCGAGCGATGTGCGTAAAGAGGCAAATACGGCCTGACGTTTTCTTGGAAACAACGAGAATCATACAACTTGAGATAAATGCCAGCGTTGTCAAATAAAAACATTTTGATTAGAAGCAGAAAAATAATTGATTTTAATCATATAAATATAAAATTATTATTTTTCTTGTATTTCATCACTTTCCAACTCTTACATAATTTACAATAGATATCTTTTAGCCATGCGAATGTTTGGAGTACTTTAGACTTCTGTGAAATATCCGTATTGTGTTATTCCACGTGAACGGAGTGTTTAGATGGCGGAGTTTCAATGTTCCCATGATAACATGATAAAATTTGTGTTTATCAGAATGCTAGTACTAATAATAATAATAATAATGTTTATAATAGCAATAAAAAAACAAACACTTTACGCGTTCATGGGGTACAATTGTCGCCGAACTTTAACCATAATAAATAAAAACAAACATTACAAATTCGTGTAGCAATAAAATCCGTCATAAGACAAGAGACATGACGACAGACGGCCCTGAATGAATTTCAGTCTTTCAGGGATTCTCCCACGCGAATTAATCGTTGCTGTTATACGGCCAATGAATAACGACAACAGCCATTTGCCACATAATCATAATGAAACTAAGCGAACCATTGGACGTGTACGAAGCAGCACGTCAAAGGTCATTATGGGTAGAATAAGAAATGTTTGTTTATGTCTGTTCGCCTCTATGGATGTCGATGAGTGCTCTTTTGTGCCCAGTCATTCGGCTTTTAATCAGCTATTTATTATAGCTGAATCTTAACATAATGGAAATGAGCAGCTAATTTTATAGTTCTACTGGCAACAATAATAGCAGTGTGTTATTGCAGTGTGTTATCCCTTGGCGACTGGATTGTTCGTTCTTTTACTGAGCAAATTAAGCGATATATGAGAAAAAAGTATTAATTTTTAATTGTATATGTGAGATATTGGAGGGAAGTAAATTACACTGATATGTGTTCTGCACTGTTTGATAACCAACGACACCTTAAAAATGTAGATGACATTTACACAAGTGTCGATTTATACCGAATTCGTGAGACCTAGGAACGTTAAAGAGTATACACACTATGCTCTTGCTTATCGCTCAGCACCAATCAATATGTATGTAATGGTATATTGTATATATTATATATTCTGAGTCACGCACCCTCCGGGCATGAAGTGGCTATCTACGAAGTTTTAACGATTCTTTTTCTTTTAACTTGAACTTAAGTATTGCAAGGTTGTAGCGCCGACAATAAACTACAATGTATTATAAATACTTGAATAATACTAGCCTAGCAGGAGGGGGGAAGGATGTTTTCCATCGCGTCACCTCCAATGCGAATGATTAGAAAGAAAATCAAAGGTGGCAGTAAATTAATAACGTTTACTCACTATCCTTCAACCGTGTAATAGGCTAAGCTAATATACCGCTATGTAACAGCATGTACACTATTCGAAGTCGTGACAAAGATACAGAAATATACATGTGTTTTGAGATTTCACGCTCATAACACATTTATTCAGTAGCACAAATATTCGTGTGTGTATGACATATCCAACCAAAACTACACATTTACGCATGACTTCAGTATTATCATACCATCATTTTTCAGAATTATGTTTTCTAAAAATAGGAACGTGTCAGCGAATCCAGTGTTCTTCGGTCTAGTCTCAACGGTGTCTTATGCTGCTAAATTTCAGGCTGTCTGCATTGGATACACAACGGTATTAACGGTGATAGGACTCGAACGGTGTTCTTGTGTTAAACCCGAACTGACGATTGAAAAATTGCGTTCGACATCTTTGTTCAGCCTTTACATCTCACGATTATATTGGTTTACACTGTTTCCTTTGTTAAAGGAAACATATCTTGGAGTACTCTCCGAAAGCGAGGGGTATGGCTCTACGAAGTAACGTGTTTATCTGGTTGCTGTAATTCCACTTAATTTTGCATTTGATACTCTCGGACTCTGTCTGAGAATGTACATTGCTTTTACTAAAAGCTATGCTCGATTTCCACATTGATCTCCTTTAAGCGATGTATCTTTCAATGTCCTAAAAAAACGAAACGTTCTAAAGACTAGTTTTTAGATCAATGCATCGAGGTTTCCTCATATTATTCGGTTCAACAGTCACCATTTTCATTTGTGGATATTTCGTCAGTTATAATAAATAATTTTTCAAGATGTCTATTTCAGCCGATGACTGTGTTACAAACAGTTGCGGCACAGTGATCGAATTGATGTAACGGTCAAATACAATGAACGGTCCAGTTAACACTGATGAAGCAAGGCCGAAAGGCCGAACTTTTTTACCCATAGCGAAATATAGAAGAAGACACGAACGAAGGTCGAAGAAATCGGCTTCTTTCAGAAGCGGAGTCAATACTCGATAATATGAATAATACCAACGCTAATAATACTAATAATATTAATAATACTGTCAATACTCCATAAGTCGGTGGAATGAGATATCGTTACCGTCACAGGAAATATGTCCTTTCGTGGGGAAACAGAATACTGTTATTCAGTTGATAAATCCATGTTTCCTTGATTCAAAAGCTGTAAATCTTGAACCCGACGCGCTTCCACAGTTATGTAACATCCACCTTTATGTTGTATGTTATTCACACAACTAGCGAAAATCTCATTCGAATACGCGGTTTGCATAGTTACTTACCTGTACTATATAATATTTCTATTCAGAATTCCGGAGCGATCGACAGCAGTAATTAAAACAACTTTGTAACTCAGCAACGTAGCGTGCCGCCACCAAAACGAACCGCCTGAAACAATGACAACGATCGATTCCAGAATGAGAGATATATTTCATGAATTCTTGCTGCTGATTTTTTGGAAGATAGAGCGTACTACTTCCAATCTATCGATCGATCGCTGGAAATTGGTAGACCTTGTGCGCTGTCAAGATATTGTTGACCACATATATATTATATATATATATACACCATATAAACCAGATATACACATGTTCTCCACAGGATGCACACACCGCAGAGGGTTAGCAGAGATTACAACTCAACAATATTTGAGACGCAGCCGCTGAGTCGACGATTTTCGAACAATTGCGGTTCAGTCGTCGCTTGTGTCTTTTATCTGCATGATTTCATATCCTCAGTCGGCTGAATCAGCCCAGCGGTCTGTTGTGATCGTGGCTGTGTGTATTGCATTCACTATTCCAGCGTGGCGGTGGTGCCAATGTGATGATGGTGCCACTGCTGCTGAAGATGTCAATCGTCTATTACTGCCATCGTACGACGTACATTCCGCAAGCAGCCACCGCTCTTCAGAAGCGACACCGCAACGCTATGTTCTCCCATCCTGTAGAGCGGGAAGGAGGAGGAGGATTTGGCGATTGGTCGTCTAACGGTTTGCCTGTCGATCTGGATCTCCATCGAGTCGCTTCTTCAGTAGCTCATCTGGAAAATTGGTCCACGTTTTTTTCATTTTCTTATTTCGTGCCCAAAACATAATGCCATTTTGCCAAATGACGGAGTTGAAGCAGACTTCTTTTCTTCGAAATAGAATCGTTTTTGACGTGGATGGATACAAAAGCCTCAGGCAACGCCATCATGATGTATGATAGCTAGTTGTGGTTGGGGAATTATTGCTGTCCTCACTATGTTTAGTTTTGTCGTGTGATATTACGGTCAATCAATCAAACGCACGATTATTCGATGTAATCACAAGACGATCAAGTATGATACATTACAGATACACTTACTAATTATGTGCATCATTCTCCACTCGGGGAGACGTGTAATTGTGGTCTCAGCTCTGTTCCCAAATTTCAAGCAAACGACCCCCATCAAACGTTTCATTATATGTGTATATCAGAACTGTTGATTACATCAGACGCTGATCTGTTTTAATTGCTAGTTAATTTTTTAGCTTTCCGATTGCATGCATTGGCTGTGAATTTGCTATAGTTTCTATTATAGATGCTCCTGAACTTGTGATTCTCAAAAATACCTACAGTAATTGTCGAAAATAGATCGCCACTGACAATACTGCAAAAAAGAACACAGGATTATTTGAGTGAAGCACAGAGATTTTTTATGCTTGGAACATCTAAAGACACAGCATCTATGGAAGAGTTTGAGGCCATTTTCCGTCACATGTATCTCTTTACTAAAAATTATACCCTTTACGATGCACGAAATGATATAGCCAATCGTAGTAACACAATTATTCGTTTGTCTAATCTGAGTTGTACGTCTTTGTGTAAAATGACTATCGTTGTAATGCGAACTCATATTCCTAAAGCATTGCCCCTGATATTTGAAACAATAGTCTTTTTTTATTTTTCGCTGAACTATAATAGATTGCTCTTAGACTACAAAATACAAATACTCAACTACAATATTGTTTTCGAAGTCAAAAGGCATCACGTTTCCAAATATATCCGAAACATATCTGAACAACCTAATAAGTTGTCTGTGGACAGAGGAGAAGGCTTTTACGTATATTCTACAACATAATTAAATGGCAAAATATCATATAAACCGAGTACTCCGGTACTGACCATAGAACAAATGATAGAAGCCTAGATATTTACTCCTTGAAATTATTGTGGTTCGAATCTTGTTCCTCATAACACTTACTCACCACCTGTATGCTATTATAGTTGAGCCAGTGGGCATACTACCACAGTACTACACTGTGCAATTCAAAGCCTCCTTCATTATCACCCGAAGTGGATAACATCATAATTATCTTTCATTCTGATCACGATTATTCTTTGTTTTTGCTGTTAGGAGTACGGAGTTTCTCGTGCAAGTCTTCGTGAAGTATTAGCCAATCATAATAAAAAAATATCAAATGATTATCACCCAATCTGTTTGAATCATCGTCGACGCTTGAAGACCAGCTATGCGACACACATTACAAAGTTGTTTGTTTGAAATAAAAATAATGTTAAGAAAGTAATAACTATAGTCATCATCACATAACAGTATTTCATATTCGATACAGTTTGGATACCCCCTGCGGGGTTTTACGAATCAGCAAAATCGACCGCTGAGAATCTATTATACCTATTAATAACGGGTAGTTATGTATTATTATAGTAGCAGCAATAAGTTTGAGTGCTCTGCACTTCCAACTCCTTCTCGTTTTTGTGTTTATTTGGCATCAATATCGCATAGTTTGAATATACCAGTGATACCCATTGCGCGATCCACCCGTCAATGTTGTGACGGGAAAGCTTCAAGTTATCGTTTGCGTTCGATATCGTTTGCGAACAGCGAATAGATTGTGTTTGTTTCGTTTTCAGTCAATCATAGACTTACCATTTCGCTGCTTTGACAGGACGACAACTTGTGAACTGCTGTACAGTCTGGGGGTCACGACAGACACAGATGACATGCTGGCCAAATCCAGCACACCCCATAACTCTCTGTTCACCACCACTGTCTCCGTTGAAGATGCCAATGTCTATGCAGTGCTGCAACGCTTTCTTGTCAGACATAGCTTACACCCCAGCAAGATAAGCGAACAGTGCCAATTCACAATTTCCCCGGCAAACATTACATACATGAGAAACAGGTAAACATACCCGCAAATTGCTAGGGAAGCCTCAATCTGTTCAGCCCGTAGCCAAAGAAAAAATATATAAATGAAGGAAGCAAGCAAGAAAGCATAGTTTAGTATAGAATAGAATATAGCATAGAATAGTATATAGCATATAGCGTGTCGTTTCGCCGTCTCGCCTGATGGGTGGGACATCACATAACAACAGCACAGCCCATGACATACTGAAGTGACAACCCAGGAAAGCTAGGAGAGCCATAGTGGAGGTGTGGTGTAGTGAGGTCCATGAAGTAAAATGTGAGAACTACACGGCCAAATTTCGGGAAAGATTCCCTCCTCACAGAACACGATTACGTTCATACGTAGCTTCAAAGGAAGAATATTCGAAGCAGTCTCTGCACCAGCTACAAGTACATATACATATATATATATATACAGGACAGCATCCGTTCGGGATGTTGAATTCGATACTCAATACTACAATATTTACTTCTTTATATTTCAGTGAATATATAGAGATGAGCTTACCGTTTTCTGTCGTCGTCGTCGTTTGCTTCAATATCAGTTGTTGTTTTTGTCGTTGTCATTTTTTTCTTTTTGTTGTTTCCCGCAGTCAGTTCCTGCTTGAACGAGCAAAGCAGAGAAGGATCGACCCTCCCGAGTGACCCGAGTCATCCAAGTCTGTCTGTGTGTGTGTGTGCATCTGTGTCGGTCCAACACACAGCACGCGCATATATATATGCGAGTAGAAGAAACTACGATGTGACGAGACGCCGCGGCACCAATTGCCTCACCATATCCTTCAAACTTGAAGAATTGTGGCTGTGGCTGTTTCGTGTGTTTGTATGGGGATGGATGAGGGGAGTGTGGCTTTTGCGCTCGCGGTCTCGTTGGAGGGGGCAGAATGCGAACGAAGATAGAAAGACGATAGTGCTCCACCCTTTCATCGTTGGGGTTTCGTTTTGTCGCTCTACGTTGGACGAACTGAGAAATGTTTGAGTTCCCACCCTCGTCGCCATCGCCCCCATCACCACCACCACTACCAACGACAACAACCAACCGAGCAACGACTGGGTCTCCACCCGATCAATTTGTGGTCCCGCCTTTTCACGGTTAACTATTCGTCAGTATGTTTGTCGAGTGAACTCGAAGACGATGATGATGATGAATATTATTTTTATTATTCGTGCCAGTTCAATTGTGTTTCAAAGATGACATAATGATGACATACGGTGCCGGCGGTGGCGGTGGTGACTGTAACAATCACTAGCAGCAAATGATGATGATCATGATGCAGAACTGTTGTGGAGAGACGATAATAATGACTTTTCCTGACATTTTCAGTTTACACAGTGTATTAATGATGATGCTTGCAATGGAACCGTCGACCCGAGCAGCTTCTGTTGCGGCCACTTCTGTTCATTGTTTGCGCATGACGACAAAACTACTAAACAAATATTACATTGTTAGCTCAGTTGAAGTCTATCGTATGTGTAGCAATATTCATACAATAATAATAATTATTTACTATTATAATAATATACGTCATTTGACGTCTATTATTGTACTACCGGAAGGTCAATCGACAAATAAGAAATTGAGAGCAGAGATAGATGGGGTAAAGATATCCTTACGTGTATTGAAACGAGCTACTGATCTGGTTGTCCTATTTCGTTTACATTGGCGCCTGTAGAGACACAATGTTAAATATTTATAAGGATATTTATAAACATGCTGTACACAATCATTTTCGGGGTGGACGGTGATTTTTTCACTCCAGTTACTCGTAGTTCCGAACGAATTGCATATTAGTTCGTATATGCGAATTATGCATTTCAAATACTTCAAAGCTGAAGTGCAGTCTGCTCACTGGAGTCTCATTGTTCTTATCGCTTTTATCAACATACACGACCCCATAAACATTTGTAGACGCCCCTCAATCACTGTTACTTTTTTAAGCATATCACAGTTTGTCTCCATAACATTCGTCACAACGCTAGACTTATCGAAATACTGCAATCTTCCGCCACCAGACATAAGATGAGAAAATCTGTCATTAGCTTGTCGGACTTCTACAGTTTTTTTCAATAATTCCATCTCAAGTGATCTCCACATGGATGGAGTTAATTAACAGAGTGAACTCAAGACAAAGCTTAAAGCTTCCCATGTTGTTATCTTCGTTTGTCTTGTTTCCGCTCTTGCTGCTGTTATTACATTTAATTACTACTGCATTGTTGACTGCTGTTGTTGGTTGGTATTATTGTGACAATAGCATGATTCGTTTCTCGATATCTACCGCCTGTTCTCATGCCACAGTTGTTGTATTATATATTGTAGATCATATAAAATACGGGGGTTCGTTTTTTTCCACCTCTTTTCGGCTCGTCAGCGGCAGGCATCATCGTCCCGTTTAAATTTCGCAGAACGAAGTCTCCCCACATCGATCCTTCTCCCGTCCTTCTTCAGAGCAGGTCCGGGAGAATCCGAGACGATCAGTCAGCTTTACGGCGGCCAATAACAACAGCAACTACAACAGGAAGAAATGAATGTGCCGATCGTTGCTGCTTTACCATGCTACGTCACAATATCAGCTCAGCGGCGCTCTCTTCTTCGAGCAACAGCAGCATCGTCAGCGGCGGTGACGCCACGCTTTAAACGATCCTCAGCCATGGACGTCTGCCGTCACAAACCAGCAAAAGCAGATCATGTCATAGGCAAATTCTACAGCGGGATCACTTTAGCGTTTACCGGCAGCAGCGGCAGGAGCCGTCAGTCAGTTAGTGAGTGGAGTCAGCCTGCCACTTGGCCGCTGTCAGAAATCGCGAAAATTGTCGAAAGCTGGTGGCGTTTCGGGTGGCTTCATTCCATTGCAGTTGTGTTATATTTCGTTTCGTTTTCTGGATCGGGGGGGGGACAGGCCACTGTCGGAATATTCCGGCTATTCTCTTCGCTATGGGCTCCTCTATGGAAGAAGATCTGTAGGACAGGATTGATTCACTTATCTGTTCTGTTTCCCTCGTCTCTATGGAATCAGTTCGAACGGAGAAATATTCTTCTTATATCTTGTTATGTTTACGGTTCTGTTCGTTCGTTTTTTTCCTTCGTTCATTCGTCCGTTGTGGTTTAGCTGAAGACGGGAAGAATCCAAATGAAAAGAGATAGCAGTGGACGAGTATGCTTCAGAGTTCGCCCGCCGTATGTTGCTGGTAACGAGGATGTGTTCCATCATCCTTTAGCGGCGTATTTAGCGCGGGCTGGGACTCTGACGTGCGCTGGTAACCGCTCGTAGAAAGCACAAGAGAAATGGTAGCGATCACCAGAAACGCAGCACAACCGGAAAAACCACTTTTAGTCGTATGGTCGCGGTTAGGGTTGTTTTTTTTTTACAGAAACAACAGATAACGTTTTTTTTCCCCCTTGATAGCTTTTGAAACGCCGATAAAGACATCTGCTATCGATTTAAGCAAGATCACGTTTAGACAATGACCGACTATGAGAGGCAGTTTCGATGACAGATGATGGCGATGTATCTTAGGGATGCTGGCTGAGGTTGAGTTAAGAAATACTTGGTACTAGGTATTTTTGACTGAGATGACAAATAATGGCGACCATGGGGTTCCGAGTATATCCGTTTGTATATATATGCTTGTGTGTTATAGAAGGAAATGATCAATGACTGTGGTGAAATTGATAGTTCTGTCTCTGTGCTGAAGTGTTTTTAGAGCGCTCCCTGTTGCATCTCACTGCATTAGTGGCGTGTTGAATAGCTGGCCCCGGCTGCAGGGAAGTTTTTTTCAACAACACGGCCATTTGTGCGTCGGCTTGTGTGCTCGATCCGGCCGAATGCGTGGTGATTGCTCTATCACGTTGTCACCTCCGGGGTAATAGACGACATCCGAGACAATATTATTAAAATCTTTTACTTATAAGTGATTTATGAATTAATCAAAGTGAACCATTAAATTGAGTGCACCTTTCTTCGAAACAAGTGTTCTATGAAAAAACTAAGGTAAACTGATGTGTCTTGGCAGTTGTCTCGTTGATAGATTTATGGCGAAAGCAGCCAAGCGAATTCGAGGGTCTTTATACTTTTGAGTAGGATGCCACGAATTATGCGGAATCGACGTCATCATCACCCACCTGATATCAACGTCAACGTTTAGCCTGTTGACGCGACCAATACTCTATAATTTATCATCTCGATGTCGATCGATAGATCATGGCGACGAGGTCACTATACGCACAACGGTCAATTAATTCCCGTGAAACAACAACACAAATAGTATATAAAATTTGACTAAGATAGGCGGGTAGTCGATCGTGAACTATTTATTATTTAGTCAAATCAAGATGAAAAGGCGGATACGATCGTATCGATAACCTATACCTTCATTCTGTATACCCCGATGACAACAAGAAAAACAAGAATATGACAATCCTCCACACGTTGTTGGACCCTATCATCTATGAAAACAAAAACAGCCAGTTTATTCACCTGCAGTCCAACATCTTATGCTATTAAGGGTGGCATCCTTGGCGCATATCAACGTTAAATGTTGAGTGTGAGTCAGCCCGAAAAATTTAAACTATACTCAACGCCAACTCTGTTCAGTTCTCATTACTTCAACAAGGTGACAGCAATCTACACACTAGAATTAACTAGACCCATCATAGTACGCAAAAAATTGCGAGACGTTTATTCGTACTATAGATATTATTCACTGCTTTTAACTCAGTAAAACCAGTGGAATTTTGTTCGCCGACCTAGGCCAGATTTGGGTCATCCGTGAATATTTTAGTTAACCACTACTACAAATACTCTCTCTCTCTCTCTCGCTCCCTCTCTGGGTTATGTATTTTCAACTTAGACCATTACGCATTGCAGATGAAATATGTTTGAATATTTAACTGTTTCCCCCGCTTTTCAAAACACAACCGAGTCACAAAGGGACAAAGCCCTTCAAAGACAATGAAATCCCATCCGCCTGAGGGTCCACAATCACCAGCAGTCAGTCAGCTAGTCACTCACTCACACAATAAGCGAATACATGTAACCGTTTGTAGGCCAGCTTCGTCGGACGCGTCTCACAAAGCTACCAGAAGTCGGTGAAAGCCCCAAAAAAATAGATCCCCTGAGAATGCAAAGGACTTAGTAGCCAACGCAACGAGCAGAGATCAAACCACGCGTCGCGTAAACTTCCACTGCCGACGACGAGACATTATACAGCAAACCCGCACGCCATCACAAGGGAAAGCGACGGGAATTTACGTTAAGTAACAGAAAAAATAACATGGCCCGTTCTTCACAATAGCGAATTCAATTCTATGGCTGACTGACTGACAGTGAGATGACAGTGTGCAGTCAGTCAGTCTAGCGAGGTCTATGCGAATGAACGCTTCGCGGGATCAACTCGCTGCTTGCTTCCCAACTTAGATGTGATGTAACGTAGGAGGCCTCTGTAGCTGATGTATTGCTGTAAAGACGTAAAAGTGTGAACCATGTTGGGTACGCAATCAATGGGAGTTGTCGGAATAGCACCACCAACGCTTATTATGTATTAGATATATATATATATATATATATATATTTCCTAATAATAGATTTGCCGGCCGTTATCGATCCCTCCAAAAAAATTGTTGTACTCGGCAACATCACAAATACCAAAGAACAACTGCTCAGCGTGATTGGCGCATAACTAAGTTACGCGTTGAAGACTTAGTAGAATGTGATACATGTTAGATATATGGAATATTATGGAGAATCAGCGACAGTATCGAGTGAGTAAAGTAATGCATAGAAATATGACTATTTGATGATTCATCTTGATTGTACATATATGTATTTGTATATTACCATAATATGTCTCATAAAAGTTACATCACCATTTTGTATGTCACTACATACAAGTCATTAAGGAATCGAGTCAGATTCCTTCCCACAGCTAAAGGCTGTTAATGTCCCCACACGGAAGCCGCATTACCCCTTTGTATAATACCATAACAGCTAAAACAGGTAATCAGTCGCCAGCCTTCGGGTCGCTAGATGCTCCAGTGGCCTCCAGCACCCATCAGCAAAGCGAGGGAGAGGGGTCTTGGTGCACCCAATGTGTCTCATATACAAGCGACAAAAAATATAGTTGCTTTGGAGAGTATCATACTTTCGTAGCTTGTTCTTCTCTGTTGAAACGCCAGCGTATCATGACTGAGAGTGATTGACACAACAATGAGCTACAGTTACAACCACGGTACGATCCCAAACGAGGTTTTTTAACCCCATGGTAGGGCATTAAGGTCATTCTGTTTGAATGGCGACCACCATCACGGTGCGAGCTATCTGTTGGCTGTCGCGTGCGCAGGATCTGTGCACTTCGGAGGCCCTAGCCAGCGTGTCTTTAAGTATCGAGTGACGTGGAAGGCTGCCCAATGTATGACATTATTTTCGAGTAATGCAGGTCTACAATAATATTATGATATTTACTATATAAATAAAAAGGGTGCTATGTCGCACAACAATTATATGTAATTCCATTAGGCATCATTCATGATATTCACTGGTCTTGTGTTGGATTTAATGGTCCGTGTCAAAGTAGATAATACACTGCTGTGCACTAATGTGCCGATCTGATCGCAGGCCCAATTGCAGTATGATGCAACCGTGACAACGATAGGGTTAGTCACGCCTCATTTAGCCATGAATGAATGAAAAATAATTAATTAATTAATGAAATTAATTATGAAATGTGCGGTCAGTAATATATCATCGTACCGCACTGTATTTATCATAGTGATGAAAACAAATACATAGTTTCCATAGTGAATATATTTCGAGTCCCATACATATATCGATCAGGGGCTCTGGTGTAGGTAAACTATTGTCAAACAGCATAAGCCAAATAATCACATTTTAGCATGCAGGCTAAATAAGCCAAATTCCGAAAACCTCGATTTTTTTGCAAAAACATCTGCTGGTATTATATTGCCAGTCTTACTATGAACTATTTAGAATGAACTCATTGTATATCCAGATGGTACACGCCGAAACAGTTAATTATTTATGTCACTAATACCTTTGAAGTCAGTTCAATATGAAGGGATTGGAGATAGCTCATTTATTAAAGGGTTAGTTGCTAATTTCAGATGTACGAACCTTGCATATTATAATTGGATACAGAATACTATGTGTTATTTGCAATTTGGATCTTGCTGAGGCCACCAGGAGCGGTTTGCTTCATCTTCTTCATGTTATTTTGAACATGTTCGTTCACGGCTTCCTGTATTATACCAGTATTTATGCTTGGCAGCTTATGAGGTGATAGGTCAAAGCTGTTTTTCCTTGAACAGCGTGGTACGGAATGTTTCCCTATGAATAGACAAGCGAACCCGGTCACCGTCTCTATCGGGTGCTAATATATGTACTTTTGCATCTTCATATATATATATATATATATGGTCGACCGACGTCGGCGTAAACGGATGAGCAGAAATGTCGTTTACCTTCACCTTTCGTTCGAAGTCTCCAGGTTCCTGGACACACGTTCAAATCGCTCAACGACAGCTATTTTACAAGGAAATTAAATGCCAACTGACTGAATCGTGTTTACAGCTAACACGGTTATACTAGGTATGCTTTATTTGTCGGTGGCGTGGTGTGTTCGTGGGCGGCGTGTAATCGCGAAAGGTGCATAGGTGCACGGGTTCGATCCTCACTGTTGCACATTTGCATTTTAAAGGGGCTTGTCCATCTTGTGAAGCGATGCCGAAAGCAGTTGTGCCGTGAACATCGTTAAATGTTCGCTGAGTGTCAGCACGAACATTTAACAAGGCATGCTGTATTCGACTGAAAAACAGAATAGTCTGTCGATTGTGACACCATCAGTCTGTCCGATATTTAGTAGAGCACATTTGGCATTATGTTATATGTGTGTTATTATTACCTGTATTTGTGTTCTACTTCCGGCTGAGGCTATTTTCATATTTAAAGTGTCCTGTTACGAGAAGAGAAGCAACTTTTGATGGGAAGGGACCATCACAACTCGAGAAACAGTTCGAAAAAGTACAGAGACTTCTACAAAAGACGAAACATCTTTCTGTTTATCATTTCTGTAATTTTTCAATATTTTGTAAGTATATGTATCTCGAATAATATCCATTTCACAGAACACTATCGATCAAATATGTATTTATTATTGAAATGTCCCATTATTTCAACACTGTCGTCGTCTACACAATCACCGGTGGACAGGTTCATCATTTTCAAATGTCTGTGAATTATCCGATAGCCTACAGGGAATGAAACTGGAAAATTGATCGAATGATAGAACTACAATTTAGCAATATGAATTAAAACAATATGAATTGAATTAAAGAAGTATAAATGAAATACCGTTACCAGCGTGCTGCTTAACGTAGGTGAATGTCATTTAGTACACTTTGCTAAGCGAACAGAAAGCCTTAAATTTTAATCGAAATCCAATTTTAAAACAGTTTTTTTTACTTTACTCGTTCTGCAGGAAAACACACCGCTCGTTCCAGGACAATTGCGCCTTTCCCACATGCCTCGATAAAGCAGGACCAGGACAATAGCATCGCTCTCTCTTTCGCTCGCACGCAACCGTGATTCACGCGCACAGCTTTCCGTGCACGCTATGCACATCATACATCGATCGATCCGTCCACGCACATATGAGACCAGTTAAAGTGAGCTACTGACCACCGTATGCAGTGTACGCAGATAGAAGGCGGCATAGTACAACAGGATCTGTCTGTCTGTCTTTTTGTCTGCACACATCACGCTAAAGATCTCATGGATGAGTCTCAATAAATTTTCGGCATAAATGGCAATGAACGTGTGCAGACGTTCACTGCCTGGTAGCTGGTAGCTGATAGCCGATTGTTGGCCGGATGTTGTGCTGCCCAACTAGACCAACAGCAGCAGCAGCACCAGCAGCGACAGCAACCAAGAAATGATATGAAGCCAAATGGATTCGTGATGAGGATGCCGTTGATGCCGCTACTGCTGCTGCTGCTGCTACTACTACTACAACTACAGTTGCCATCACTGCTTCTACTGGTGCTACTTTTCTTGCCGAAGATCGTTTTGCAGATCATTTTGACTCGCTGGTTCGTTTATCCACCCGACCAACCATCGAAACAACCAACAGACCAACCGAGGGACTAGGCTGGCTGGCTGGTTGGTTGGTTGGCAAGCTGGCCCGTATCCGCGTATACTCGGACCTCCCACGGCCTCCGCGCTGTCGGACGCGCCACCGGAGCTAGCTAACGATGACGTCGCCCGGACGCAACGCCAGGGAATAATAACAACGTCGTAAATATTTTGTATATGTATATATATATATTCATATAGTTATACATGAGAAGGCGATCGATCGATAAGTACACGATTAGAATTGCATGTGCGTGTTGATGCATCCGAACTAATTAAGGCGACGTTATTTTTGATTTAATATTTTCGATAGCACAACTGCTGCGAATGACGTTGTCCGATGTTAAAGCACTGATTTGTCCATTTAATCATTCATTCATTCGTGTTTGTGTCCCTATTTTCAACTGTATGTTAATCCTATGTACTATGATGCTTTCGGCTTCGTGAAGTGAATATGATTGCCGTTTAATATTTTCCACTCTGATTCAGTTCATGTCAATTGCAGAATATAACGACGGCTGAAGAGTATCGCTTTCTGGTGCGCAGATTGACTGCGGATGAATAAAGAAGTCCCATGTGAATGTATGGTGTTTGCTCGTTGCTAAACTATACGAAATTATGTACAACGCCAATGAACCTGAGAAAAAACTGGGACATTAGCGAAGGGGTTAGGGTTTACAGGAGGTGCTGAGTTCCAGCCACTTTTGTAATGAGCTCCCTTGAGTTATCGGCATGAATCGATGCCACTGAACTGTCTTTCCTCATGTATGATAGATGTGTTCCATCTTTGAAATGATTCGTGTGGGTCACCGTCAGTGATTTACAACTAACTCAAAACATCCGCTTTGTAAATGCACGATACAAACATGAAATGGTTAGTGCAAAAATTAAGGCGAAGTATACGAATAATAATAATTAAAATAATATTTATAATATTTATACCACAAGCAGTATATCCAAGAAGTTGCCTGTCCACTTCAAGTTAATATGTTACTTAATGGAGAATTTTTCATTCAACATTTTCGGCTTTGTCCACAGCCTTTTTTCAAACGTTTTGTATTACAGCCCAATCTTATAAATATATTACCTTGTAGGCGAATCTAATCACTCTACGTGGAGGCACGCTGAGTAATTTCGCGTCAAAAATTTACCACCGAGATCGACCTGAAAACCACGAATCGAAAAAGTATCGATCCAATTATGCGACACACGCCAGCATATTCAGCAGCCGTGCTTGGTCGGTAGTCAATTTCCATGTGTTGAATAATTTTCCTTGGGTGAGAAAAATTACTGAAATCGAGATTCGAGAGAAATATAGTGTGCTGCTATAGTGTTGATGTAAAGTTGAATGCACTTTCCTTGAACGCAGAGATGTCGTAGACGCCATTAAATTGGAATGTACGAGCCCTTTTACGTTGATTATCGTCTCGTTTTGAGAGCCTCTCCCCTAGATATATACTGCAAACAATGTATGTGATATGCCAACTCCTCGAGCAAAGTTTATAGAGCGAACAATGCAGGATTTGAGTCGGAGTCCATAGTCCGCTGTATTTTCATTTGCGGTTTGCCAATTTCGACAATAAATCTATTTGTTCACAATTCGTATGATGAATGCATCTCACAAGAATGCATCGGTTGGTAGAATAGACTATGCATCGATTATGTGTTAATAGTTGTATGTATAAAGGCTGAACGCTTCAATTTTTTATTTGCTAACAACCGAAAGTTACTTTGCGGACGCATCTAAGAGTTAACACTCGATTCATAATAATAATAATATCCTTTTTAACCAGCCCCAATCAGTATTCAAGATAACAAGTTTACAAAGCCAGTTCTAATCGATGTATCTCCCTGTTCTCCTGTCTGGTTCACAATCTGCCTCAACAGAACACACAGGGCTCTATTCGAGCTGAAAGCATTCTGATTAATATACAAAAGAAATGCTCCGGTATTAAGGCAAACTGAGTCCATATTATAGTGTTTGTTCATATTTAATAACGTTTATCCATCTTATATCAGAGACGAGAAGAGAGCTCTCCTATATTCCAATAGCTAAAAATATACGGGCACTATTTTTAGAAATGGAAAATATGTTTTGTGTTGGATGCCTAATAATACAGTCACTTGGTTTCTATAGCAAATTGAATTATATTTCACAATGAAATTGTGTGCCGTAGAAACGTTTTTTTTATGTATATATACTTAAAAACAAGCCAAATACTCAACAATTAGGCAATCACAATCTTACGACTCTTTTAGTTCGTATAGTTATCCGATAAAACTTAAACTTAACCATAACAGGTTGCGGCGCAACGTGAAGTAAGTACAAACACTGTTATCTATTAAAATACGGTAGCATTTATATAGCATCAGCTATAGCAGTAAATTGCAGATAACAGTCCTATGTTAATTAAACAGATATAAGACAATCCCGAATAGGCTATCTCGCTGGCTCCGCCATGATGACCTAACTAAAGAAGGTCGCAGCAATTGAATAGCACACGTCAACCAACACTGAACTAGTTAAATAGGATTTTAGTGAACTTTCCTCGTTAACTTGCAACGACGTCTATGTATTTGAATATTAATTAGGATACAACACTCAGACATGCGTATGTATACTATTACGTTCGTCTACAATCGTGTCCAACTAAATTGCGTAGTAAACTCGGATCCAAAAACGCAAATGATTACTCGAGCGCCCCGAAAATTGCCCAAGATAACGGTAAACAGTTAGCGGCAATGATGAATACCTCAGACGTAGACAGGGAGACGCATGCGAGTATTCTCTATGAGAACTGTCCTGTGGTGCTACACCTCCTGCCGACAGGTGGCGGTGCCGGTGGTGGCCGTCTCATAGTTTTGGCAGCGCTCTTTGTTAGACGCCACGTGCGCGTCTGTGGCGAACGAAAACCGTAGCTAAGCATCGACATTGATACAATCGAATCGTTCCTCACGTCCGATGAAACAGTAGCGGCCGTTATTGCGTTCTGCCGTCTAACAGCACAGCAGTTTTCATGCGCAGCTCGCTGTTCAAGGCAGCGGTCGTGACACATTCGTCTGCACCTCTTCCTGCCGGAAATTAGATTTTGTTTTTTTCTCATCTTCCGCGCACAACGAAAACAAAACCATTTCCACAGATAGGACTACACACACACACACACATATATATATATATATATAAGAGGCAACCGGATTTCTGTGCGTATAATACGCATTATATTATGTATTATGACATTGTCCACATTCCAGAGGTGGTAAGGGACGAGGAATATATCTGACGCAGTTGATTCGTTTCTTAGGTCTTCTGATGTCGTTGTTGTTGTTGCTGCTGCTGTCACGTTGATACTGTTGAAGTGTTTTCCGTGTTGAACTTTTGGGGCGTTGACGGTGCGCTTGGTGGGCATACCTTGTTTTGGCATACCCTGATCCAGCCATTGATCTGATCCAATTGGTTATTTCACGATTCGGAATGGCTGCAGAAACACAGACAGGCTCACTGAAAACCATCCAGGAATCGTGCGTACCCAGTTTAATGTGCTTCATGCAACGAATATAGATTTTCATCAGAACAGTCATAGCAGAAACAGACATAGCGGCATTGAGCGTCGCAGCAGAAGCCACAATAATAACCGTACACAGCGAACAACAACATCTCCACCTTCTTCTCAATAAAGTGTGCCAATACGCCAAAATGAATACAGAAGGAACTTCGATGGCCGCTAGACAGATAAATAGAGAGAGAGATAGAGCAGTGTGACAGTGAGCGCCAAAATTGGAACTTGGCAGCGAGAACACAGGCAATAGTGAATGAATGGAAGAATGGCATGACAGCTATACGATGGAACAGAAGAGGACGGAAAATAAAGGCTCATTCTTATTCTAATAATAATTAATAATAATAATAATAATGGTAGTGACCGAATACTTTACCACAGCCGGCCATCAAGTTACCGTTACGTGAGAATGATTTTTTGGCACAAATACAAATATATATATATATGTGTGTGTGTGTGTGTGTGTGTGCATACTATGAACGGTGTCGGTGTCGTCGTCGCAGCAATCATAAAAATAATAATTGATAGATTTATCATATGACGGAATAAACGGATTATTATCTGGGTGGAAGAGAAAATCCGAAAATCCGTGTCGTTACAGAGTGTCCGTATATATATATATATATTTGGACATATCGAGAAAATGATATATATATATATATATATACCGCAAGTGCACTTAATATGATCTCGATTGTAATTATCTCATGCCTGTTATTGCCTAAATGGTTATGGCTTACGTGACCAGATTCGCAAAACGTGATTTGACAAAAAGTGTCCTGCTTGCTGATCGTTACGAGATCGTCCACTATCGGCGTGCGTGCACAACACCATTAAACGGTTCAATCAATCGACGATCTCTGGATGGAAAAGAAATCTTTTCGTCGTTGTACCTGGAAACGTTGTTGAGAAGTCGGCTTGGTGCTGCAAGGCGATAATAAATTAAAAGCGATAGTAAAGACGAAGAGGTCTCAATTTCTGTAGGGGCTAATTTACCATAACTACTACAGTTCAGTATATTGGGTGGTTTTCACCATTAGGATCCCACGGCGGTCACAGCCGTCGGCGAACACAGTTAGTGCACTGCGCCGTCCGGGACACGCCACACGGATTTGACGGAATCAAGCTAAGCTGAGCGATCGTTCGTCGCCTGTTCCGGATTTCCGAGTTGTCCGTTGAATAAAGTGTCCTTTTGGCTTTGTATAGCTATAAATATGTATAAGCTTTCATATCTATCTGAAATGTTAGCCGTATTAAACCCACCGTCTGAGATATATCGCCGCATCGGACACCGTGTTAGGGTTCCTGTATCATCTTTGTATGCACTTGTGCATCTACTACTACACATTAGGACATACATTAAGAAGACGACGGGTGTAAAAAAACCCGTTAGGATCTTATCTCATTGTTTAGCTGATAATTTCTGGTAATTCTTCTCAAACAGTAATCTACTCGATCTTTGCATAAAGTGTCATTCTAGCACAGATATAGTTAAATTCATAATTTCGGCAATTTGGCATTTGCCAGCAGTTACCGGCAAGTGATTGTTTGGAGCAGACCAGAAATGTGACTTAAGCCCACGCGAAATCAGCTACTTCAATCCATTCTGTATTATCAAGTATTAATAATTCTTAAGTCTTTTCACTTTATGTAATTTTCACACCCGTTGAAACCGTGCTGTTGCGTGCACTGATATCTCTGGCCGCGGAAGCCAACGGAGGCGGCTAGTGTAAGCACATGAGAGACAATGGCTCATATCCAAGCATACTACATATATATAATAATAATGCAGGATTGGAGTAAGCTCGTTATGCCCAAAGCGTGTATTCATTAGAAGGTGAACAAATGGAAAATATAAACATGTAAAGATGAACAGTATCTTTCAAGTAGGATACCACACGATTATAATAGATAGATCAAAATAAGGGGACACTTGCTGAATAGTTCAAAATCACCTGGCCATTCATCTCATTTCAATTAATGTGGGTTATTAAGAAACAATCGACATATTAAACATGAATTTTATTCACCAGGAGCTACTCAGTGTTTATGTTACTATGTATCTGAAGGTCAAGATTTCTGTAGCTTAGCAGCAATCGCTAAAAACATTTTAAGAAAACATTTCAGTCCTCTGTTTCAAGCCTCTTTTACGTAAAGGTCAATCTGTATTGCCTGATCCCATCTTGGTAAGAATGGATGGTCAATGGATGGGTATGGTGCGGAGGTATACGCATTTACATACATTAAACAGGCATAGTTTAAAGCTTCGACTAATGTAAAGTACTGGATAATGGCAAACAATCGCAATACACAGAAAGCACCACTTAAATTTAAATATTTTGCAGAAGAAAACTAAACATATAGCTCAACGGGCAGCTATCTTGTGACTATTGCATTTCACTCTGCCTTACGTGAAGTGTCCTCCCTAGAGATGCTGTTGCTGCTGCTGTTGCAGTAGTTAATATCTAAAATCATCATCTACCTCATCCACCACTATTATCAAGTGTCAGCTAGGGGACGGCGTCCCTGAAGCAAAATTCCATAGAGCTCCCCTGACCTCTCTATGAGAGCACCGCGCTACAAGAAAATTTTCCATGCGTTCCATCCAGACATCATAGGGACTTCTCACACTACCGTTTTCTAGTCGGATCAGATCAGTCAGAGGATTGTTTGCCGTCGCAGATAGCGATTGTCTTTCACCCCGTATCGTTGTATTTCGCGCGCTCGTTCCCTGATCGGCGCGCAAAACGCGAGGCCGGGCAGGCCCCCCGCTGTTCGTTCCTGCAGTAGTTGTCAGTGTGTTCTCGTTGTACGAGCGTTGTCCATACACGCCGCAGCCATCTGCACATTAGACAGAACGGTTCAACAACAATGAGCAGCAGCAGTAAGACATATCTGAACGAATACAACAACCGAGCCATCAACGATGATCGCCGTTGCCCTGCCGCCGAATGCCAAGCGAACGGGTACTGCAGCCGCGCATCGCATCTCCACAACAACAATATCAGATGTGTCGTCTTCTTTTTCTAGGCGACCTTGAACGTTCGTCTGTCAAGAGATATATAGCAAGAAGATAGTGCATCGCTTGTTAGTGTCGCTGTTGTTACGAGGGGGCAGATCGAGGAAGGCGAAGAAGGAGGATGACGACGACCGGCTGAGCAATACATACGAGTGGCCAAGATTAAGCTTCTCAGTTAGCGCTCAATACACACAGTGTACTACGGTTACTATCGGCTAGACTCGGCTGAACGTAGCTAACCTAACCTAACCGAACCGACGGGTTGATAGCGGTGCAGTCGAAGATCCTCAGGTTGGTTTGCCATTGGCCGCTGTTTGCTGCTGCTGATTCAGACTGATATTGAGACGTTTCAAGTTTAGCATTGGTAGCATCGTCTGATTCATTTGTGACAATGCGACAACGCTTCGATAGGATTTACTAACGTTTGCCTAAGGTTGGTACCTAACGTGAAGGTTGCCTACAACCGTATCTAGATTAGACGGCTATATAATAATAGAATAGAATAGTTGTAGCTGTAGTATTTATACTTAATCGTAAGTATTTATATTTATACTTAATGAAAAATGAGGATAAGAAGAACAGACACGGCTGTCCATTCTGTGTCAAAGACACAACGGTGAACAAAAAGTACATTATTATATTTCTTCTTTTAAGTGGGTGGTTTTTTGACTAACGAATATATAATATTTCTTCGTTAATTGATTGAGATATGAAACCGAAAGAGTATGCAGGTGCTAAAAAAAATAGGACTTCAAGTGTTTAAATAAAATGGCTGTACGCGTGCACGGTGCATTCAGATAGTTGTTTTTTTTAACTTACTTTATGCTTCACAAGGCAAGGGGCCCTTCGTGTCACCCACGGCTACTATTGACAGCGTTATCATGATAGGGCAATCATAGTTTCAAGCTGCCTTCTGTGCATTAGTATGCCTACTATACTATACTTGGATGTCATGCTCCGTTAATTAAATCAATTCTTCCAATTACACTCCAGTCTTTGAAGGTGTATATTTTACAGCTGGGTATGAGCAATTCACCTTCCGTATACTTTGTCAATGCGACATAGAGAAGCCGGCACGGCAGATTGGTAGGCGGCCAGGTAACTATACATTATTTTCACACTCTTTGAATAATTCAACGTCTCGTTTCTGTCACCAATACCTGCGTATAGTGTCAAGTTTGCATCTCGTGGTGTGAAGTCATATATTGGGGTCTACAATGATTTATTGTATAGATAGAGTCGACCCTTTTGGTTTGAAATATTCTGATGGAATGTAATCTGCACTGGGATGTTAATTGAAAACCCCTCAGAGCTGACGCCATGCCCATACTCTCTTGTATAGTTTGTGTACTCATGCACTAGAGTAGGTAATTTTCGGTAAAATGGTCTCTGTTTTATCCTCGTGGGGACTGATTTGGTAATCGTATAGAGATGTTTGTAAGCATATCTTAAGCTGAAGCTCTGACATATAAGAAAGCTTAAGCATTGTGAAATTGCAGCTCCTTTAATAAACCAATAAAACCTTTACCTTTACCTTTGTCAACCAGCCAAATTCAGCTCATTATTAATATTATTGTTATTATTTCTCTACCGCAGATAGTGCTTCTTAAAAAGACACACGACTTGAAATATTTACAATTTATTTCTTATATATATATAGAATGGCTAATGATTCGTGTTTCCGACTCAAGCACTATAACTATACTATAACTACACCCTTATAACTCCATCAGTTCAGCACAAATTTTTCCAAACATTTCACTATTGACAAGTACGTAGTTGCGTACTGGGGCAATATTGATGTATATATATGTGTACGTTGCTAAATATTTCTTGTGCACAAAGATAAACGCTGTCCGACGTTTTTACCAGACCTTAACACTAATGACAGCCTTTTGCTATGGGGCCTAGTACACTACAACTGGTACTATGGCGCCTATTATACTGCGACCCCTATGTACTAGCCAGTCAGTTAGCCTGCTTGCTTGCGTGCCTCTCTCAGTCTCATATGCCCCTGACGCATGAAGTTGTACCCTACCGCGTTTTGGCGCCAATTGTAAAGACATTATGATGCCTTCGTCGTCGTCATTAGTACTACTATTGTACCATCGCGTTACAGGATCAACTCGCAACGACTACTGCTACTACTACGACTGCTAACGAACGAGGACTTCGAACAACGATGGCAATGATCCGGTGTTAGAATGACGCCGAAGAGCCGGCAGTAGTGTACCATCCGTCGCCATCGCCGCCGTTCTCCAAGTCAAGGTACGCGTACGCCATGTGGTCTGCCGGTGGCACTGTGTGTGTGTGTGTCTGTGCTAAAGACTGCTGCTACCACCGCTGCTGCTGCTGTTGTTGTTGTCGCTATTCGGTTCAACTTGGTTCGCTCGTACGATTTGCTTGGCTAGCCGCCGATCTGCCGAGCTGAAGATCCCAAGGGCAACCGCATTGTACGTTAGTAGCACATACTATTTACTTCTACTACGACATCGGCGTTGCTATGCGGCGGGGCGCCTGCTGCCTTTGGCTCGTGCACGCTCCCAATAGGAGATACAACAAATGCACATGCTGCTATGGTATTTATATCTGAGAGTGTGTGCACTGACTTCGGTCGTCCGTTAACTGTTGATTTTTCGTCATTGCCGAACGTCAGCGAACGGCTGAGTCGCGTCGTTCCGTAATAGTGATTCAGCTATTCAACGGTTTAGGCAGTAAGATGAACGATTGTCAGAATGCAGCTTACATCGACAAAAGACACATACGCCAGTAGAAGCATATATATATACAACGCCAATCGCATCCAAGCGCTTTGAACACGGTACGACAACTCTTAAAAGATTGCACTAAACGTGATAATAAAAATAAGTGCTAACCCATTCATGCACGTGTGTACGTTCTTTGTCCTTGCGTCAAGGGGTCAACTTCAGAATAAGTCATTTAGACAGGTTTGGTGATCGTCTACTGCATTTTTAAGGTTACCACAGTTTTGATACTCGAATAAGCCTTCAAGTGATCATATGTGAGGACCATCTCTCACGCGTAGTATATGAGTAGTGCAATGTTAAACTAACTCCGATATGTATAATATTTGCCATCAAGCAAGCGCGTTATGTAGTAGTTTTCTCCATTAAATTGTCGTACTAATCTGTATCTACTTCTTAGATTATATAAATCATATAATCATATTGCTGTTTATGCTTAAACATTCTATGTCACGAAAAAATTGGTACAGTTTTTGAATACTATAATACTTTCATCCCTTATCCGATCTAGCCCGTCTGAAGAGACGGGGAACTCAATGACAAGAGGATATGTGGGAGCAACTAACGGGAACTAACCTGTTAGCTGGTCTTGCTTTGCCTTGATTTGAAGTAATAATTAGAGAGGTTCTGAACCACGGTCCATGCTTCGAGGTCCAAGACTTTTAGTGAATAGTGGTCTCACACTACGGTGGCAAATAACTTAAGCAGGGTAACCCGGCATTTGTCCATGATGGACTTTAACCTTAGACCTATTTCAAAAAATATTTCCAATAAGTTAGCGTTTTTTTGGTAATGGGCGTTGATGTTCACTTTTTAATGGGGACACACACATACATATGTATGTATATATATATATGGCAGACTTTTTACTGAAAGAGTTATTTATAGGATCAGCGAAGAAGTCCTCTCTGTGTATTGACATATCATAGTTAACGTTTATCACGCAAATCCGTCTTGAATTAACATACGCGAAACAACTTGCTATTCATTGTTTTTTCTTTATATGAAGGCAACAACACTATGTCCGCACTGCATGGGCCTCACTTATAAAGTGCGTCTCCTGCCCATGTCCATATATCTAGTCGAAGGGAGATATCCTCATTGTTCACACAAGGGGAGAACAACAGCTCAGCCACAATTGGCGTCGTCTGTTCGTGCAACCCATGTAGCGCCACAGCCGAGCTCCTATGAGCAAGGTGAGAACCTGCCTGTATGCACTTGTGTGCCTACATAATACGATATTAACATAATCAAGTGGGTTGGTATTAATCCCTTCTATGTAAGTATCGTGCCATAATAATGCGATAAATAGAGCTATTTTCTGACAGTCAGTGATGAAATCGCCTCCTTTATGGAAGAAACCCATCGGATTCGTACACGTGTCAGGATATATTTTACATGGTTCTGCAAGGTAGTCTATATAATGCTATTTAGCCGACGACGCCAACACAGCTCTTGATCGTCTTGGTTCCGTGCATAACAGGGCATATGATCGTTGTTTTACCCCGACCGCCTCTTCTGAGTCGAGCTCGCATAGCAGATCTAAATTTTCCCCTGGCCTCCGTCGCTTAAGGCTTTCAGTCAATAAAGCCTATCGCTGGCATCTCCGTGCCAAGTCGCTAGAATCGAAATCAGCCTATTATCGTTGTCTTCTTAGATATAGGCGTGCTCTTCGGCGGGACCGTTTCTCATTCTATAAGAGACGCTTCACTAGCTTCAAGGTGAATTCCGCGCAGCTGTGGATGTTTATCAACTCGTCCTGTGGTAGAAGTAATACGACTGCTGGGCTTCCGCGCGCTGGAGATCCCCACAGGTTTGCTGGAGACACCACAGGCCGTCGCAGATGAGCTCAATAGACATTTTGCGTCGGTAGGAACTAGGACGGTATCTGGCATTCACTTGGTGGATGACATCAGCCAGGAGCTAGAAACTATCTGGCCGTTTCCTAGGAGAACTCTTACTTTTCCGATAGTCAAGGAATTTGAGGTGCAAAGGGTTATGGAAGTTACTAAGGCCTCGTGGGGCGTTGGCGTAACTGGTATTCCAAGTTGGTTGATAAAATTATCTTCTATGGTCCTGGCGCGCCCTCCAACTCATTTTATCAACCTATCTCTTCGTACCGGGTCTTTTCCCCGTAAGTTGAAAGATGCATGGCTTATTCCGTTATTTAAAAATAAAGGTGATCGGAAACTAATCGGTAACTACCGACCTATATCGTTAGTTGACTACTTATCTAAGGTCATTGAGAAGATCGTTACTGTGAGTTTGGATCAACATCTCTCTGCCTTGAACTTTTTCTCTCCATGCCAATTCGGTTTCCGAAAGTCCCGTTCAACCGATTTGGCCCTTGCGCATTTATGCCACGAAGTGTCTACAGCGCTGGAATCCAAATACCTGTGCCTCAGGGTTTTCTTAGATATAGCGGCGGCGTTCAACTGTTTGTGGCACTCCCTCTTCTTGCAAATGCTCGAACATCTTGGGTGCAACGACATGGTGTTATGCCGGTTCAGGTCGTATCTGATGGATACGCGGCAGGCCGTGAAAGTTGGGTCTGTGGCATTGTCTTGGGAATTCCTTAACATTGGAACTCCACAGGGGTCCATCATGGGACCCTTTATGTTTACCATTCTGGTCAATTTTATCTTATTAAAGATAGCGAAGGTTGTTCCCTATAAGACGATTACGTACGCAGACGACACGACACTCCTGTTTCGCATTGGACTATCGGCGGCCCAAACTGAGTTACTGCAAGCGATGGAGAAAGTGGAGTATATAGTAAACATTTTTGGGGAGATTTGGTCTAGTCGTCGATGCGGGGAAAACCTGCCTTACTGTGTTTTGTACACCTCAGAGAACAAGACCGGTAGACTCAGTTTTATTTGTGGTGAGCAGGTGTCGTTATCGGATACTACTAAACGCCTCGGTCTTTTGTTGGATAAGAATCTCAAGTGGTTTGCCCATTTAAGATCTATCACTTCTAAAAGCTACATTGTAATTGCTCGCATTCGACGTCTTCGAGAACTTGGGTTTCCGACGGATTGCCTCCTGCTTATCTATAATTCCTTGCTAATACCGACGTTGGGATATGTCATGTCAATCTGGGGCAATGGATATAAAGAGGTAGTAGATAGAGGAAGATTAATTCAAAACGATGTACTACGCACAGTGTTTGGAAGGACCCGCAGAAAGTCTGTTGCCGACCTCTATAGCAGATACAGGCTCCTCACCGTGGATAAGTTAATTCAGGTTTCCACCGCGATTCTGGCTTTCAAAATGATCAAGGATATTACCCCCCGGATGTCGCGCTCCCCATTGTGGTCGTCGACAGAAAAACTTCTCGCCGGGCAACAGAGTTTGTACTACCTACAGCCGTCAAAGTAACTACCTGCCAGTCTCTAGCTTATGGGATGCCGTTGGTTTGGAGCTTGCTCCCGAAGGAGGTTAGGGAACTCACCTCTACCAGGAAGTTTGCTAATGAGATAAAGAAAAGATTGCAGTGATAATGGTATAAAATCGCTTGAATTAAATAATCTGAATATTGTGAATTGTAAATAATTTGAATATGTGAATGTACATATCTGGTGACAGAATAATCTATTATAATTGTGAAATCGTAATTGCATGACCTATTTGGTGATAATACACTCTTACTCTTTTTTTTAATCGAGAACTTAAGCATTGTTAAAATTGCAGTTCCGCAAATAAGGCGCAAAAATGTAAAATGTTAAAAAAAAGTTAAATTTATGACACTGTCAAATTTTCAGTTCACGATTATTTACAAGCGGGTCTCTGTTTAAATGAACAGCATCTATGTTATACAATTGAAATAAATGAATATATATATAATAACAATTAGAAAAAACTCAAATCTATCCATTGTATTATTTGGCACAACATGTAAACCATGGTCAGACTGATTGATTCCATTCTTGTGTATATAAAGCTCTTAGGCGACTCAGTGCGGTGGCTTGGATGGCCAAGTTTCTGACTGCAAAAACCTTAAGTCGCAGGCTCGAGGCCCGCGACGTGACATATAAGTGGACTTTAGCATTGTGAAACTGCAGTTCCTTTAATTAACCAATACAACCTTTAACTTTTAAAGAAATATTTTTGGTTCGGTGCTCGTCTTTTTGCTTAGCAAATAATAATTCCCGATTCCATTTGGACATGTAGTCCATCAGTGATAGGATGTCCTTGTATTAATTGAAGACTTACCTCATAAAATAAAAAGTTTCTTCCATTAATTTTTTTATCACAGTCCACAATGCTACCGGGACCTAAAATAACCGCAGCCGGCAGGATTCGAACCTGCGCGGGGAGACCCCAACAGATTTCGAGTCTGTCGCCTTAACCGCTCGGCCACGACTGCACAAGTGTACCGACATAGTCAATAGGTCCCGAGTCAGTACCAAGCGTGGACTTTATGGAAGAACTAAACCTATAAGCGAATTCGTGATGCTCTGGGATTGCAAAATATATTATTGTAGACGATGACATCGAATATTTTCCATTGGCATCTCCAGAGCTTCGACACGCATTTGGCCTGGGTACGTATTACGGTGACCTTATCATCAGCATGAACTTCATTTAGGTTTAGGGCCTTATCAATACGATGAAGAAAATAGACTTTAAACCACTCAACAATAGGTCAATCGCTCAAGCTGAAATATTCGAATGAAATTCTCGCAAAATGTGTGCGAATACTTTCTGTCGTACTTAAATCACCAAAATTCACTACAACAGTTCAAAACTACAGTGATAATCACAGTGTGAACATTGCGAAGAACTATAATGTGATCCACTTTATAAATGTGATCTTATTTTATGACTAATACCCTTGTATCTGCCTGGAAATAAATAAATAAGGTTGGTAATTGAGCTGCTCTCGTAATTACGTGTTAAGAATGAAAAAGCCCAAACCTACGTTATGTTCCCGTAGAGTAAAGACAATGGCACAATAGTGCTAAACACACAATGCTAAGACAAAGGTCTGAGTGCTTTTCTCTCGGGAGCGAAAGATCTGGCGATCTCAGGCAGGTGACTTTCTGTTCCAACGCCTTTCAGTTAAGGTTCAGGGGTGTAATGCTGCTGCTGTTTTAGGAGCAATGGCGGCTTAATTCAGCTAGTGATTTTAAAGTGATATTGTTAAATCGTTGTACTGTTATAGCTGTTGTAATTTGAAATACGAGTGATGTGATGATAAAGCTCATTTTTTAGTTAAGTCGAAACATCCCATAATTAGCATAAGGGACCAAGCTAGCAGATATCACAGTCAAGTATCTTGTAAGACCTTAAGATTGGAAACCATCACTCGTCTTGTAGGCTGGATGAAAAATATCCCAAGGAACTTTTGCACAAAATACATTGAGCGCTAAATCTGTTATGTCTCAGAAACCGAGCCATACCGGGCACTCAGTTTTTAAAATCTACGAAAAGGAGGGCAGCGCATTTATCACCTTCAATCAAGCTTCTCTATATACAAGTGGTGGTTTATTAAACTACTTATGCTCTTATTTCGTATGCTTCTGTGTATTAAAATTAGAGAATTAGAGAAGTAGTTAGAGAAAGGATGTCAGGCCGAGGCCCTCATGGTCCCGAGGGAGACGATGGCATTACCTCTGTGCACAACGAGCGAAAGGCGCTGCAGAAGAAAAGATCCTACGCGACTGTCCCCGGTGGCTCAGATCAGAAGCTACTTTGAGGAAATGAGCAATCAGGTTGCCGTAGCCACCTAGTGTTTCGAAGGCACGAGGGGAAATGAAGTGTGTTGCCTGGAGGGCGGTGTATTTCCATAGTTTGTCCTTCTCCGCACGAGACACCGCGTAACCCAGGATGGTTGCGCAGTTGTTGACATAAGAGGGTGCTAGAGTGCCCTCCCAAACTGGGTGCTGGCCTCGGTGAAAGAGGATGAGAGTGAGGCCGTCAGACAGCTCCCGTCCGAAGTGTTGGCTTCCTTGTGCAAGGGATACCGGCAGAGACTAAGCATCGTGTGACGCGGCTGGAGGCCGGCGCTGCGCTACGCTCGCATGATAGGTCGCCAAAGGCAGTGCCAAGGGACTAGGTAGTGCCGCAGCTCCTGGTGGAAGACATCAGAGCAAACCCGCTCGCGACGCCGCTTGTTCGGAGGGAGCCAGGCGAGGATGCCCGTCTGGTCAAGGGCACCCTCGAGGAAAGCGGTAAAGCAGGGGAGGACATTGGGGGGAAGAAGCATCACCGAAGTCCTCTCGAGACAGCGGTCGAGGAGCGGCCGGATGGCCTCGTCCGTAAGGGGGGCGCCGACGAGCTCAAGTGCCGACTTCGTGTTGAGGCGGCACCCCGGGAGCAAGCACAGGTGGTCGAGGTGGAAGTTCAAGAAGGAACCCTAGCTCCGTCATTCATGTACCTCAGCTGGAGGCGGGCTTGGGGGAACGAGACTAGAGGCCGGACTCAGCGGGTCTCCCTGCTGAACCCGCACTCGAAGCTAAGGACGGAGTGGTCCATCATCAAGTGGGAAGGGCAGCGGTAAGCCAGGTGAGCCAGTGGGAAGAGGCCGGAGTGGTTGGCAACCTCCCGCAGAACGGCCTCTGGAATCATCTATCCAGACATTATTCTGTATCTGTGGGCAAGCAATTAGCCCGTCAAAATGTTTAGCAAATTCTAAGGCACGCTTTAAAAACAATCCCACTGCGAGATAGAAGCTCATTACTACGGAGTAAGATAGTTTGGATGAATTATTGGTAGGGTGGATGAAATTTGGACTCGGATCCCTGAATCCAAGTGAAATTATTACATCATACAATATAAAATGACCGCAGCCGGCAGGATTCGAACCTGCGCGGGGAGACCCCAACAGATTTCGAGTCTGTCGCCTTAACCACTCGGCCACGACTGCTTGTCAACCGAGCCACAGGCACCAAGTCCGAAGGCAAGAACCCAATTTCAAGTCTTCGATATTTATCGAAATGAATTCGTGACTTTCGATAATTGTACCAAATATAGTGGTAGACGTAGGCGTGTACTAGTTTCCATTAACGAGCAGTTATTATAACACCGATCTACAATCGGTATGATGGAATTCAACAATAGCATGGATAAATTTGAAGTGCTCGTTAATTGTGTTCACAAGCACTTAATAAATTGGCCTAATTAACATCTAGCTAGTAATTTTACTAAATGATTCCGATGATATAACATGATATATAATATATGACTGTATTACAGTAAGACCTTTATATTTCAGAGTTTTCCCGGATTGTAGAGGCATATTAATAATAATGAAAGTATATCTTTTCCAAAACTCTTACCAATGATGGACACTCTCACGAATAGTAGCACATAGGTAGATAGCAACTACCTTTAGGGCGATTAATATATATATTCTATATATATATATCAGCTCCGACCAGCCTCCGGCTGTCATATGTGCCGGTATCTCGGTGGTAATGTTAGTAACATCGGATTGAATGAGAAACCTTGAGCACTGACGTGTCACGTCTTATCATAAATTCATCCAGCTTGCCATTTCGTACGCGTTCCGCTTTCGCTGAACCTCCAGCAACAAGTAGATGTGTCTACCTGCTTAAGTTCTTAGACGTAGAGTGGCCCCCTCGCATTTGACATTGCCCTCTAAATTTGTATTAGTTTGTATTATACTTCCGCAACTTTTTATCGCAGCGCACTCGAGTAAATATTAAACCGCGAAGTGAACATGAGACCTGTTCGTTGTGGTGAATCTCCCCTGTGCTCCTGAACTCTTTCGCTGCCGCGCTCAGAGTAGTAGATACAGCTGTTCCACAAGTTAACTTTACTTAAGCGCACCTGAGCGTGATGTTTGCTTAAAATGTATCTCAAGGCTCTGTTTCTCACCACAGCGGATCAATAAGTGATGAGAGAACTGCTACCAACCCCGCCCCACTGACAGTCACGGTTAATCACCGACAAGGAATGTGGAATACAAGTGATAAGTACATCTCTTTTATTTTCAGAACGCACGTTATTGCACTATAAGCGAACACTACTTGCGAACTTGATTTTTTTTTATTTGGGCCAAGAGTCGTGACTGTACTGTATCTGTAGACATAGAGAGATATCTTCTAACTGTAGTCGCATTGTGACTGTACTGTATTTGTAGACATAGAGAGATATCTTCTATCACTCGGCAATAATTGTTGGTTTGCAATACCGGTCCTTGGCCCAAATTAAAAAAAAATCAAGTAGAAAAACGTAAATGACATATACCAGTTCCAATGAAAGGACGTGTGGTATACTAATCGATATTACCGAGACCCATTGTTGAACAACAAAGCAATTTATTGCACTCAGAGCATTGGAAAAGCTCTACACAGAACTTGAGATTTCGTGTACGAAATTATCGAAAGATGATGTGGTACATTTGGCTTGCCTAGATAAATACGAGCACTAAAGTCATGTTTGGTATTCATCACTCCCTAGTATCCGAGTGGCCGTACGCACGACACAGTCGAGTTTCGTGCACGCCGAGAGGGACCACCGCGGAACACTTTGGGACCGCAATTTGCATATTATCGTCTTTGCATCAATTGGCGATATTGATGAGTTTAGGCTATTGGAAAATTCGTTTGCCTGGGTCAATGGAGCGTACGATACATATTCAGCCCATCCATAAGCAACCTATGCATGGTGCTGCTTAGAACGATTGCAGCAAGAATATCGAAGAAATAAGAAAGGGTCAAGTGGCGACCCTGAGGTTCTCCAGGTAGAAGAGAAGGTTCCTCTGGAGGTGTTTCGGCGTTAAAAATCTGAGTTTTTTCATCGGCCTGCAATTCCGTCGTTGGAGTATCACAGCGCATAATTATGCAACCGTCAGCAACTGAACTGCACAAAGTATCCGATTCTTAATATTTTGGCAAAACGTGCGCTCGAGAACTTGACACAAAAAGCAGCCACAGTCAACGAATACAAAATAATTCCTAAACAAGATTTGAAAATGATCGTGTGGACGAATAACCTCTCGACTAGTTAGGTAAATTAAATTTCGCCCACTTTACAGACGATTTTTTTATGATTCGACATGTCCATGTATAAATGCTGTTAAAGATCGCAAAAGTGAAAAAAAAAATAGAAAAAAAATATACCTATAGCTACAATTCCTCTGATCTAGAGACCAGTTTCTTCATCTGAACGGAAAGCTCTCGCACACTGGAAATTAAAATTGGTTCGCCCCTTCGTGTCTGGATCAGTGTTATCGAATACAACGCAAACTCTATGTAGATCTCACCTTCCTGACACGTCCTTCCCTCTACAGCCTGGCGTTCTCATCGGTTTACGAGCTGACTGACCTCACACCACACCAGGGCCTGTTATGTCGTCGTATGTCTCCTCCGGTAGGCTTTTATACACCCTTACAAAGACAACGTACCCAAAAAAAATTGGCAACCTCCTGGGCTGTTCGCCTCAATGACATGATCTCGTTTCTCTGCCATTCTCTCTTCCGCAAAGCCGCCAATGCGGAGGGCCGTAAATGGAAATTGCGGTAGGGCTGTGGTGCTTTGTGCCTGAAAATGATCTTTCAATGATGCGCAAGCGTCGCACAGCAGATCCGGCTAAAGCACTGTGACCAATACATTGCCCGCACCACAGCTTAGGCAATACAGCAGATTCAATAAGACATTCCGCTTCACCCGTGCGTTAACACAGGATCCTCAGATCTTAGTAGCGAATATAGCTTCTTCATTCCCGGACACTCTTTCGTTGCCTTGAAGGACTATTCGAAGTAACTCTGCACCAACTTGGCGACGATTGGACTGTCTGATAACGAGCGAGAGATTAACTGGCCCGATATCCTGACCGGGTTCCCGTTCCATCTCGTGTACTGGATGATAATGCTTTAGTGGGTGCTTCGCTCGTTTCCTCCAAACGTATCCTGGGCTCCCGATGTAACATCAATCCTTTGCTTTCTGAGGCTCGAAGTATCTCACTGCAGAATGAGTAACTGTTTCCAATATCGAATATGAGCGACCTTGGACAAGGTACCGCGGAAGGTAGCGCTGGGTTTAGGTGAAGCAAATTCTTGTGAGCTTCCAAACATATAAATAGTTACTCTCATCTTTAGCAAATCATGCTTTCCCGTAAGTAGCGGCAATCGTGACTATATATACTGAAATTGGTGTAGTACTGCAAACACTTTAAAGGTTCGGCGCAGCATCATACATTGGAGATGACTCGGCGATTAGTTCTAACTACGTGAATAAAACTTACAACATAAAGGTCATTAGCTTCGATCACTTTTGCGAGCGCTGCTCGCAAGAAATAATACATTTATTAATGTCAGTACTGCATCGTATCCTGTTCCCTATATACGACTAGTGTTCGCGTTTATACCATTTAATGAACGGAATGTTTCTGCATTAAGTAAATGTATCAGCCACTGAAACAGTTGATAGACTTGTAGAACTGGTGCAAGTCCATCATGGATCGGATAAAATATCCATACTGCCATTTTACATTTTTTAAGTAAGTTAACACATTTGATCCCCATGCGTAACATTAAAATTACTATGGAGTGGCTCCTCTTCTTGCGAACTGCTGCTTTTCTTAATATAGGGCTCCTTTTTTGAGCACCTTGAGCTCGTAAGGTGCTCACACATACGAGAATTAGACGGTACCTTTGGCATATCGGTGGATTCGAACTGTTTTGATTGATACATCGAGAATCCTACCCGAAGGCGGTCGAAATGCTGGAAGTCTGCTTTCTGATAGAGTATGAACTACTTTGGCGCTCTGCTTTTGATAGCGCGACAAGTCGAGGATACTCTACATTGCCCTTGCCTTTTCAATTACTATAAGAATAACCACTAATTGTGGAAAATACCTTATCTGGTGGTCCATTTCTTTTTGAATATAACTCGGACTCGACCTAGCTCGACGTCGGCAGACAACCAACATCTTAATGAAAAAACAGTGCAAATATTGCGAAATAGGGGAATATTTAAAACGCACCAACTTTCCGGAACCTAGTATAACAGAAACAAAAGTGTTACCTATGTTCTTCCCACGTTGTGTTACCGCTCACATTGTCAGGGAGAGACCTCTCTGTCTACCGCAAGATATCTCTGATACTCATCTTCTTTCCATTGATATACAATGAAAGGGTATTTCTTTTGGTGTGGTCTTTCGCTTTCTCTTTTGGTGTCAATGTCGAGTCTGGACCGACTTTCGAGAAAGACGAAACGGCTTTGAAATGTTCTTTCCTGATCGTTGTCTAGTTTCGTCACCGTCGACAGTCGTTATCACCTCTAAACACTCTGGTGTTGCGGGTGCGGGTTGAGCAATCAGATGATGCTGGAAGGCAACTTTGGAAGGAGTCCACGCAGTGGACGAAGTGCTCCGGTCAGTGGTGAAAGGAGAGACGTTGATGGCAAGCACCTGATGGCTTCGTGTTCACCGACAAATCGGAAGTAGTTCCCCTTTTTTTTGGTTCGATAAGCTCGGACCTAATAGCTACCACCGTTTTGTGTCGATTGTTAGCCCAGAAATCTGTCCCACCGATGGTGACATCGTTAAATCACACGCTAGACACCTTACGTATCGCGATCCGCTGCAGCAAGTATATGTATTGAAAATGTACGTTCTAATGCCTAATTATGTGCCTGGAAAAGAAAAAAGTGATCTGTGAGTTCGGCTAACCAACATACAGAGGAGCAGGGACAAGGCCATGCTAATGTATCATATAATAATATTAATGCTAATTTAGCATGGATTTTTTTTCTAGTTCATCCAGTGTTGGTATTGCCTATGTCATTTTTCCCTGTCTACCTTTGTCTGAACATCGTCAAATCTACGGCCATGCATGGCTTCGTTGCCTTCCGGCTGGATTACTCCTTCTCGTAATCTGGCGTCGGTTCAAGGAGCTTCGCCATTTCGTTGCAGACGCGGCGCAGCCATTTGAAGCACACGTGACTTGCAAACAACGTGATTTAGCTTCCTTTTGTATTATGCTTGTCGGTCTCGCCTGAGTGCAAAGTTCTCGTATCCCATTAAGTGTCATTTCATTGTGCAATCCCATGATTCGAGCCATAAACGAAAGCAGTATAGCTCCAGCTGGACGCGTTCTATCCCAAAAGTGGCGTGGCTATGAAGAGGAGAATGTATAAGAAAAGAAAAACGGCCGGGTGACAAATTTCTTGTTTCAAATAATTGTTCCGCGATTATCCACATTGATAAGATGTGATAAATATTATATTCTATATTGTGTAGGTGCATGTTAGATTTAGTAGTGACAAGTATATATATACGCATATATATCTATATATATATATATATGAAATCTGAAAAGTATGACGATCGCTGATTGTTTCACAGTCGTAGACGGTAATGGACGGTCAAACAAGACTTCACCAGAGATCTAGATCAGAATTCGGACAGAACATATCTCATTCTATATATGTGTATCTATATGTATATGTTTTTGTATTTATTAGGTAGTCCCCAGCAAACTGGCGCGCCTTTCGGATGGCGCACAGCCCGAACTACGCCACACAATGCGTTCATTTTTGGAGTGGGCACGCGGTAGGAACGTGGCTTCCTTTCGAACACTGAGTGGTTTCGATACGATCAGAAAGATGGACGCTGCAGCAAAAAGATCAAATTCCCCCAAAAATCAGCAGGAAATCATCAAGTTTTTGTTTCTCCAAAAACACCCTCCAGCTGAAATCCATCGACAATTAGTGAACGCGTACGGCAGGTCTGCCTTATGCCTGCGAACGGTGCAACGTTGGTGCGAGCGATTTAACAGTGGAGATATGGACACCGATGACCATCGAGGTGGGGACCACAAATCAGGTGCAACGAGGGACGAACGGATTGACAGAATCGAGGCATGTCATAAAATTGTCACCAATGTACTGAAGATGAAGAAAATCAATGCAAAATGGGTTCCCCATCTACTGACTGCTGAGCAGATGAAAATGCGTGTGGAGTGTTCGACATCTAATTTGAATACTTATACGCAACAAACCAGTCGCTTAGAGCACACCGTGTCGATAGACGAGACATGGGTTAGCCTGCAAAGACCCCCTGAGAAGGACCAAGCAAAACAGTGGCTCCGACAAGGTGAAGTGGCGGCGTCTGTGGCAGTGCCAGATAGATTCGGACGAAAGGTGTTGATGATACTCGCTCTGGATATCAAGGGTGTTTGCTATTACGAAATATTAGCGGCAAACGAAAAACTCAATGCTCCCCGATATCTCGGCTTCTTGAAAGGATTGATGAACAAATGGCGTGGGGATCGACAGCACCGAGTGTGGTTACTCGACGACAACGCAAGACCTCACCGCACTGCTGAAATTACGACCTGGATGGAGGGGAACAATATTGAGCGATGGCATCAACCCCCATATTCTCCTGATTTAAGCCCTTGTGATTATGGTTGTTTCCATGCATTAAAAAGGGCAATAGGTGGGGTTCCATATGCAACCGTCGAGTTACTCACAAAAGCAATAGATAACGAAATTATATATGGAAACGCAAATGGTAAATATTTGGCTATTTCAAAACTCGGTCTGTCACTGGGATCGGTGTGTCAATAAAGCTGGAGAGTACCTCTAACTCATACCAAAAGATCTTTGTTCTAACTCATTTAGTTCAAAAGTTATTGGCATTTAAAGAGGCGACAGTTTGAAGGGGACAGCCTAATATATTCCATATCCATCTGTCCACCTTGGGGGGGAATGCTAACATGCATAGTAAGAGCACCGTGACCGGCCCTCCTTCTGTTGACGATGTCCAACAGCACCGCCCTTCTCAGCTGTTTCCCCTCTCTGTCTTCCCAGACCTCCTTTCTCACCAGACCTCTGTCCGCTTCCCGTCCGACAACGACTACTGTGGTCAATAGGGCGTCTATTGAGAGCCCGTGGAGGTAGACCCACAGTATTCATGACGCATACAGGGGTGTACGGTGCTTTCCTTTCTGCACAGTGGTAGCTGTGTCGTACACCACATTCGTTGCCACTACTTTTCAATTTTTATTGCGGAAAGACTGCCCATAAAGGTTCCACTCAGATCTGAACCTCCAACTCCACAAAACTCCCTTTGATTCTAATACTGCCTCCCTTACCCATCACGCCATGCCCGCAAGCATCCTATCTACAATTCAAATGTTTGTCACTAACGCCGTCGTTGCTAACATAACCGTGCCCTAACGGCTTGAGCTTCCAACCAGATTTGGCACCATTGAACATAATGCTAACTGGCGAATGTCCATGTTTCTCGTCGATACTTCTGGCTGGTTATCCGTATGGCACTACAACAAGAAATGATCTGCCGAGGTCACTGCGGGACGAGACACTGCGATAGCTGCAAAGGAGTACCCTCAATCGAGGTTACAAAGATAACTGCAACAAGGTTACAGCGGTCCGAAGTCCGCGGAGCGAATCTAATGTATCTTTTGTCCTGATTTATATTCGGACAAATTCTGTACACACCCGTTAGACTGCAGCGGTTGACGTTTTTCTGTCTAAGAAACAAAGTAGCCGATCAGCAAAACCGATGAATTTCACCAGACACTCATAGCTTGATTCGCCGACAGCGGGGCTACGCCCGTGGGTAAAATCTAGTACCATACTACTACCACTATTACTGTGACCTGCCTGTAACTTCAATATTATACCTCACACAAGAGAACAGCGCAGGAAATTGCAGCAAACCTATAGTAACCTTTAGCATATACCGCTACGACCTGCGATCTTTTCGGCGCTCGTTGTTGTGGTTGTTGTTGTGGTGGTGGTGGCGGCGGCGGCGGCGGTTGGTTGACGTGCAAGCGACCGCCTTACGCCTGCTACCGATTGGTGGCCTGTCCATGAGCAGCACGTCCAAGAGCAGCCCCGATGTAACGTGCGTTCTTCCTCTTTTTCTCCTACTTCCCACAAGAAACTCCTTTATCACTCTCGTTCTTCCGCTGACTCTATGCCGCTCGATTTATAGACGGCGGCGGTGCCAGAAGCGGCGGAGGCGGCGGCGGCCTCCGCCTGTCCCAACGACTTGGGGTTTGTATGAGGGTCTAGGTCGGCCCGCGCTGTTCCTCGCGACGACACCACCGTTCGATGCATGTACATACGTATGTACATCGGCGAGCCGAAGCTTATGACGCCAATACACCTTTGCCTATAGCCCGCATTCGCTTGTATACGATGCGACAGGATACACGGCACTTCCTTACGATGCAGCTCGCGTGCGTTGGATGACCTGTTCTGTTTGTCGCGCCACCGTAGCCATCGTACCTCCTTTCGCGAATTCAGCTCGTCTATCGCCGTCTTCTTCTTCCAGCAAGATAGATAGATCGAAAGATGTCGGGAGTTTGGGGGAGGTCGGGTGGTGGGGTGCTTGCACACGAGGAAGGCGGACGTTCAGCAGCATTGGGCACTGACAGTCCTTTTTTTCGCACAACGGAGTCAGCCGGCCAACGGGCCGACACCGGCGGGCCACCGGAGGCCACGGAAATTGGCTCTATATCCTTCGGTGCCGCCTTGCGCCGCTGTGTCCAGGCGTGCCGGCTTGTCTACTTATTCGTCTATACGTTTAACCGCATGACAGTACTAGCTCTAGTTGCTGGCCGCTGTTCGCCCAAGCCAATGCCGCTATCGTTGCTCTTCCTGCTCTCGCAATAAGCAGGTGATGATGTCAATGATGATGATGATACAGGGATACGTAGCCAGCGCAAGTACAAGCAAGAAGATGAGTCTGGCGAACGTTATCGTTCGGATCGTGTTAAGCTTGTAGTCCATGTAGAGTATTCACGCATGGACAGAGGTGAATCGTCCACAGATGTATTGAACCATCGGTGGCGATGCGACATGATGTGAAATGCAAATTGAGTTATATTTAGATGTTGTGCTACAGGTACAGCTTCACGTGTGCATGATTGCTGTTCGAACTGTAACCTACACGGCGCAAATGATCGTAGCTTCCCTGTAGTTCAGATCTGATCCAAATTAAATTTAAGATATAATCACCGTATGGTTGTTAATGCTTCGAAGACTCATCGATGTGGTGCAGGTTACACTTAGTCGGTCACAACTTTATTGTCCGAGACTGTCAAATATTTGTGGTTAAAACTTCTAGAGACAGTGAAATGGCAGGCACATTTGGCAGCCCAAGCTCCTAAATACTATGCGATTCTTGTGGAACTCAGGAGACTCAAAAAAATTGGTTCTCCTAGGGAGGGTCTCCTTCTAGTCTATAAGGCGTTGCTTTTACCGGTGTGATGTTATGCTTTGCCGGTCTGGGGAGGTAGCTATCTAAGAGTAATTCATAAGGCGCACATTATCCAGAACCTTGAGTGCCTTAAGAGCAATATTTGGCCGAACCCGTAAGGTCCCTGTCAGCGATTTATATAACACTAACGATCTGCTCTTCGTCGATATTCTTTACAGGCTACATATCACTCTGCTTGCCTTTAAGATGGCAAACGGCATAATTCCAAAAGAAATCTGCTACTAGTCCACCGCGGTCATTTTTTATCGAGTGAACTTAAGCGTTATCAAGACTGCAGTTAATAAACTGAAATTTGGATTATATATTGTATATGGCGAAACGAGTTACGATGGTCTATCCGACGACAACAATGGTATTTAGCGCCAAACTCACGCCAAGGCGGATGAGGGAGTAACAGTGTATATGTGTAAAGATAGTTTATCACGTACTCATACTTAAGGTAAGGCATACTAGTTTCTTAGTGTCGCACTATAATAGCTAATAGTAGCACTTTGTAGCAGAGGTACAAGGTCATAACAAATGTAAATTTATGGTCATGTCTATGGTTGGAAGTCGAACTAAAGCAAAAAAACGTGCATACAATAAGACAGCCATTAGGAAACAAAAGAATAAGAAAGGTTAGGTCCAAAAGTGCAAACTGTTAAAACGGAAAAATTGGAGGTAAATTGCAATCACTTTAGGTGATTATGACCTCGGCAGATGTCAAGGGTTGCTCCCCTTATGCAGACTGAACTGGATGCATTATACATGCACGGAATAAAAAATCAAAAATAATTACGATATAGCGAATGAGGTTCAGTGTAGACTTTTCGTAACAGCGGTAGTGAAACCAGCGAAATTCATTAAGGATAACATCTCAATGATCTTATTATAGTTACTAGTGGATATGTGGATTTCCTTGTTTACCTCCCCCACCAACAACATTACGAAATTCTCTTGATTCTGACATGGAAAGTCGATGACTTTGACCCATGTGATTGAGCCCTGGTTTTCGGATGCAATAGCCATTTCCCGTAGTATCATTATGTATCGATCTATTATTTATGTAATACAGCATACAGTGTATTTATATCGGTGCTCGTCCTTGAACGGAACATGCGACTGACTGCGCGCATATGAACCGGTACAGCTCAGTTGTCCAATCTTGACGCTGTTCCATGACAATCACCGCCATTTCGAGTAGCAACGACGATGACGAAAACAACAACGATATCGACAAGTAACACCAAGAGCGCAATGTCCGTAGATTTTCGGAGAAGGACAGGGAGACGGACGATACGAAAGGGGGAAGTGATGCGCCATTTCTGTAAATGGCAGCCACTTTGCTTCAAAATGTTCTTCGTTTCTTCTTTCTGCTTCATCCTCCACCGTTTCCATCGTGCTGTAGCTTGTGACCCAGCCCCCTGTGGTGCCCCAACCCCAACGCGGCAATTCCCCCTTCCCGCGAGCTGAACGAAGCGGAATTCCTTCTCTTTGTCCTCTTCGGCTTCTGCTGTTGGTCCTTCCTTTATTCCACGTCAGCATCAGTCTTCGAGTGGTCCTTTAGCTTTGGGGGTCAGCCGTGGCTGTATCCTCAGCACTTGCGGCATCAATAGGAGACACGATAGCTTTCTCCATATACCTACGTGCCGCTATGCTAAGCAAGGCCATAGCCTAACCTGACGAAGGCCTCAAGGGCAGATCAGACCGAGGACCGGTGGTGCGCTCAGCGAGCACTGGTGGTCCATCGACACCACCTGCTGTTGCCACCACCTGACCGGGCTGCTTAACTGCTCATGCGACCACTTCTTCGTCGCTCTGGCTTGCCATGGTATCTGCAAGTATAACAAACGGTGTGTGACAGTCGGCCACCGCTACTGTTAGCCCTGTCAGGACGGGGCTTTAGGAGGGCACAAGGTCTATTCGTAGACTGCTGCAATGCAATGCGATGCGGATGAGGGCCAGGTCTAGAGACACGATACCAGACGACGCCGGGCAGAGGCGGTGATCTGTACAAAAGATCGGCGGGCTAAAAGAGAGAACGGTTCCCGCAAACAGAGTGTGGGCGACTGGAACACGAACTGGCTGCCCGCATCGAAAAGCAGCGACGTACCTTCACGGAGTAGCCAGAACGAAAGCAAGTGCGAGACGGTCTTGTGGTCCGATACGTTGACGATGTCCTGCCGATGCCCGAAGGAAAGACATAAAGCCTCTTTGGCCTTCGATTCTAGCGCTAGATCGCCGGTCACCCTTGTGCTGACTCTGAACAAAGATGAGTTACGCATCCGACAAAAGCTTAGACAATAGTCGGCTGTCCCATTGTACCAAGGCATATCTTACAAGAATTGTAGGTGTAAGAGGTAAGAGATATCACAGAATATAGTGGGTGTTGTCAATACCTGGGTCGATTTCGAATGTGCAGACTCATTGAATCAGTCGGCTGAACTGTCCTGTATCTCATGTAGGCTATTAGTGTATTTCAGACGTCGAAGCAACAACAATTAGCGAACCGACATGTCTGGAGTGAACAGTAGGTGGTTTGCCGTGTTATGATCATCGTAGTTGTTGTTGGGTATGCTGCCTGAAGAAAACTTTTGGCAGGTATATGTGCTACTCTATATTCTAGCATAAACCAATATATATTTCAAGTTCTCATTTGATCTCATGTCGATACATGCCCACTGCATTCGATGTGTAATAAATGTGTAGGTGCAGTAACGCCAATCAGTTGCTCGATCACCTAATAGCACCAACAATAGCAAACGATCGAATTGAACAAGTACGAGAAAGATGAGCAAACCCCAGGAAAACTAACTGACCTACTACATCAGCGATAACAGTTGTTACCAATATTTACTTATCGAACATATGAAACAGATAAAAAGTGACGCTGCAGAGCAATTTTTTACACTCGCTGTTGCGTAGAATGATGCGGGTCGTGCTTCGCAGTGACGCAACGTACGCCATAAGAGCCCGTTTGGGTTTGCTTGGACTTTCAAGAGGCCTAAAGCAAAAATTCTCAATTTAGAACTTTTGTAGCCTGTGCTCCTCGACCCGGAGCTACATCATCAAGCCACATTAGCGTCTTGAATAGCCCGCCCTCTCATTCGTGTTGAGTCTAAATGGGTCTCCTTCGCGACGATTATGGAAAGCGGAGGTCGGGAATACGGCATTGCACAAGCTGCATAGAAGGCACTCCCAGACGGGTGGAGGCTTCATGCTCGTTGGGGTTCACTGGTGCTGTCAATGCAAGGATAGTTCGTTGTCGAGGAACCACGCTCTCCACTCATATTAAGATGTGGGTGGTTAGCTAATGTAGGAAACGACCACAACGAACGTCTTCGTTCAAGTGTACCAATACAATGCTGTAGAATGTACGTTTGTGTCGTGCAAAAACCTTACAGTTGATGATGTCTGTGCCAGTCAACCCACATATATGTATGAACACTCAATGCTTGTACTACATTTTAAATGCTACATTTTACATTTTCACATTTCGTTTTAGGACGGGTGCAACATTTGAAGGCTAATTAAAACCATCCCCTGCTATTTATTAAAGAACTGAAATCAGTATTGCAAATTAGATGGAAAATCCTGTCCGTAAGGTAGCAACGCCATTGAAACGTTCTCGCGCACTTCCTTAATACATTGACCCAACATTTTACACCGCATACGTTGAGGGGTCGATTAGCTCTAGGGCGCTAGATAGGAAATACCGGAGTAAACGTGTTCACCTACTTAGCAAAATATTCATGAACAACTAGATTAGGTTGAGGGATTAGATGGGAAGATTGTAGAACATATTGTTGGATTTAAATTCGTCCATGAAAATTTCGCTGGCGCGAGGTTGAGAACGTGTCTAACAACCTACACAAATGACTACCATATTGGTTTCGACGCAGATTTTATCTGATTCGACAGACTTATAAACGCACAGAGGTGTGAGCGTGCCTGCAGAGCTTAGAATATCTAGCTCACTCAGGACATACTTTAGAATATTTGAGGAACATCAGCAGAACATTCTATTATAGATACGAATAATAGATAGTATTTCGACTTAATATCTCACTGCATAGTATATCTAAGGTCACCAAAATACAGGAAAAAAGAAAACTATATTTAGGGAATAAGGTTGTACCTGTATATTTCGGTGGGTATTATACAACGATTACAATACTACGTCAACCTTGAAATTTACCGTATCTGGTCAAACTGCTATCACTAACCTTACTCGTCCACATCCTCTATTATATTTCGGTCATCCGTTCCGATATGTCAGCGTTGATACTTTTCGCCCATCATCTCTCTGTTTCTCCTTGTCTTTCCCCTCTCTCTCTCTCTCTCGCTGCGTGGCTGCTGGGGTCGCATCGGTCGACCTTGTCAACCGCCGCGAACTCGTGTCATTATTCTCGCCATCGCCGTCCTCCGTCTTCTTCTTCGTTGTCCAACGAACGTCTCCTTGTACGAATAAGGCCTATTTACCGCTAGCCTTATATCCGAACAACACGGCAGTGTGTTCCAAGGGTTACCCAAAATCCATTAGGAGACCCTCCGATGAGGAACTCCGAAGTTCTTGAGAGACTAACCGAAATAACCAAGCCGAGTGTGATTAAGGGACGCACGACCCTAGCAAGCGTCACAAGGGTGTAACAACCAACTGAGTGGTACATGAGTAAAAACGATAGAGGCCGACAATATACCTATGGGTCAACAGATGTTATCTTGACTGAACACCACGCAGAATAGGACACAGTTAGTGTCAGGAACGCGGGATGTATGTTTGGCAGTTTTGGCACGGGCACAGCGGCTATTGGGACGAGGCGTGGCGATATAGCCATGACTAAGACATGTCGACGAGATGAAAACGCAACTAAGATAGAAGCAATGTGCGATTCCGTTCGGTTGGGACCATTTATGAGTAGGGAGCTAACACGACGGCAACGAAGGGGACATCTGAACGGATGATGGGACCCGGGATAGACGGATGGCAGGCCACTCTCAAGAAGATGGACGCTAAGCCGGATGCGTGCGATCCAAACGAGCGATGGATTTCGCTGTGGCGGACAACGAACGAAATGCTTGAGGGGGCGAGGAGGGGCATGTAGATACCATGGGGTGAGGGTCGCTGCGCTTGAGAGACGGCAGAGTGGAGTATGTCGGGTAGAGGGGCACTGACGACGGGCTGGAGGCCTCCCGCTCGTTTCCTTAGTAGCATTAGAGTAGAGATGAGTCGGGAACGGGACCAACATCGCGCATCGCTCACTCCGGCCACAGATACAGGGTGCGGATAACACAACGAAGAGGAAGAGAGGGAAATGCGCTGACTCCTCCATCTCGTTCCTCGAAAAACCACGAGCGAGCGTCCAAAGGAAAGAAAGCCCATAGCAAGAAATAGCGGACAACGAGACAGCTGGCAGTAGTTCTATTATATTATTGTTTATAATGGACAGGGCATCGTTTAGAGAACATTTGTGCTCCCGAGGAGTTTGTCGTAAACGTTGCGCTGCTTTAGTGGTAACTCGATCATTATAATACGAGTTATAGACGACATATCATAGACTACGAGTAGGCGTATATTCAATCACATACAGGATGTAGATGAGAATGAAAGATGGATTGGGAAGAAGTTGAAATATTCCCTTAACCATGGCTCAAACGGTTGCTTCCTGTGTCCCTGAATAGAGCAATACGATAGGTAAAGAATAATAATAATAATAGACTTATAATAATGCGCTTGGAGGTAGTGCATCCATAAAGTGACTTACTCCACTTAGCGCTCTAGTTTCTGGTCAAAATCGTTGTAATCTAGCACCACACCTTTGTGATAAAAGAAAACCAGCCAGACCTCATCGATCGCTTGCAAATTCGTATGGTAAATCTGCTCTATGCGAATAAGTGCTCTCAACAATTCAAAACCGCCAATTAGGTGGTATATGACGGATAACCGTTGAACGGGATCGCTACGTGAAAAACTTAACCGTCTAAACGACCATCTGCAAAAACGACTATCTCTAGAAGCAAATTGCAGAAATAGAGATTTTCCCCCATTATCACCTATGGTCACTCTCGACGTTATTCTGACATCGGCGCATAATATACAATCAATAAGCTCCGCTAGAAATTTTCTCATCAGTAGGTAAATTCCCGCAACTGCCTGGAACTGATTATCCATCATTTCCAATAAATGCGCTGCGCCTGGAGGGTACACAGCTCTCAAACTTTGAAAATTTGCTTTTTCAATGGAGTGGCACAACGCAGATATTTTCTTCCTCTAGAAGTGCAACTTCTACCAGACAAAAACGCGGGAATTCATGCCAGCAGGTAATATACCGAAAAACCTCAATGTTTTTCTACATCTAAACATACGTTTGCGTGTCAGTTTCTATCATTAGGCCAGCGAAATGAAGATTTGAAAAGTGGTCAAAGTCTCGCGTGACGTCGACGAAGAAGTTATGTGCTTTTGATTTTGTCATTTAGTCAAGGAAAATCACTAAAAGCACTTATACTAGCCTCCGTCCAATGTCCCCGTAATGTCTGAAGTCGCAGGTTTTAGAACTTGCCGTAACCTCAGGGAAGTGCGGATATTTCGCTCAACATTTCTCCTAATAATGCTGCCATAACACGGATAAATACCGATCAATGCCTGACAGGAGAGGGCTGAGCTCCATTCAGCCGCAAGCGAAAGCCCCATGACGGACCCAGTCGAACCGCACACAACTAGTCTTTGAAAGGAAGTGTTGCCACGTGGTCAACTTGATCGAGTTACTTAGCGCTCTTGTGTCGAGCACTGTTAGCAGGATAAAAACTCACGTTGCAAAAATCGCAAAGGCCCATAACAAACTACTTTAAACTGCTCCCCAAAATGTGCCGATTTACATAATATGCGCGCTGTCATTTTAGCAGTAATTTGCTTTATTTTCAACGAGTAGACAACCATTGAATGACATAGAACTCTTCCACCCTTGCTTTGCCTTTCTCCGCGGGATATTTACACAATCGTTTTCTCGTTCATCGTTCACAATAGGCAGCCGCAGCAGAGAGGGCGTTCTCATCCGAATTGCCTGAAGAGGATTGTGATGGAGCAATCGAGGGACAGAGCGAGTTTATCACCGCTCAATTCATCGGCGCTTCTCATTTAAATAGGGCCACAGGACGAATTCAGTGTTCGCTCTCGCGTGCGCACGAGTTCACTTAGGAGGCGAATGAACTGAGAGTGACATTTTAGAAGCATGTTTCAGACAGTATGCCTGAGGTGGTACACCATTACAGTCTACCAAAACAGAGTTGAAGCAAGGGGTTGTTTGGCAAATGGTCAATGACTTTGGCACTGGTATCTAATATGTTGTTGGTTTTACATCTGGAAGTATCACTGTGAAATAGGCATAAGTCGTTTTCAAGATATTGGTTTGATTGGTTGATGTTTCTTAATTAGTCATCAATACCAGATACCGAGGTGCTCGTTGTTCGTAGCTGATCCTCAACTGTCTTCCCACGACAGGTCTTGGTATACCTGTGTATTGCTCCAAGAACCTATAGTGATGTTGGCGGTACTAATTGTTTTTTATACCACTTGTTTTGTAACTCTAGAATTGAACCTCGACGGGCTTATCATCTGGTACAGACAAATTTATTAAACTTATTGATAACTTATTTATTTATTTGCAAGAAGTACATTTGGCTAAGAATGATGAATTGATGCTAATTTGTGAAAGTCTTGAAAATTACTAATCTTTGTCTACCGGTTGTGTGGCTGGGACAAAAGTAAATTGACGGCTATACAGGCGTATTTGGACGGAAACTGGTTTTGGTGTCAATACCGTTTGAGCGGAAACAAATGTTTGGTCAAATTTTAGAGTTAAACCTCACGGTTTTCGTCGAAATTATTTTGACAAATGGCTTCGGATACAGGAAAATCTGCCAGTGTATGCATCCAGTGACACACAAAATGGCTCAAGACGTAAGCATACTAAGCGCTTTTTTTTTAGAGGAGGACATTTTTTTCAAACGCACAGACACCACCAGAGACATTCCAATCTCTATGAAAGTGGACCGATCCAGTGCAGGGGGGTTGACGTGGATGACAAAACGCCTCTGCCTGCTAAAACCATCCTCTGCTGAGAGTCTATCTCTTCCCTAGAGTCGGCACTCTTGGCATTACTTCGATCTCTAGAGAAGGTGTGTACTGCTCCGGCTAGTGTTCTATAGCCGGGTGCCTTAGTCTCCTATGACTTCTGTGGCGTCCGTCTTGGGGTAGTAAGCATACTAAGCTCTGTCAAACCTGAACTGCACATGAGATTATCTGCAATATTTTTTGCGTTGGCCAATGGCGTACCACGCGATTCCTTTATTGATTATTATTAATATTATCTCCGAAGATGATCTTAGTTGTTCTAATTGCAAAACTCAAAATAAAGGGGAAAGCGTCCCCTGAGTTCTGTCACGGGTTGTCAAAATGACCAGTGGTCTGGAAACCTTGACTTCGTTCATTAGAACCGCGGCGTAAGAGCTCAACATCTACGAAATTCCGACATACTGCCGCGTCTCGGCCAGAGGGATCGTAAAAGAATTGTAAGTACCACCTCGCTTGATGGAGTGCTTCCTTCAGAGCGACGAGTGGGCAAAGAAGTCGCATGAAACAGAGTAGTTTCGAATGATATACGGTGGGGTAATAACCTCTATTATTGCAGTCAATCTCTGCAGTGCGCCTCATTTCAGCTCGTTGAACTCGCGTAGATCACACTTTATTGCCATGAGCCGTAAGGAGCGGCCGCGGCGGTGGCAGCAGCAGCCGTCGAAGAGCGAAAAGGTCATAGTGAGGGTATCGCTCAATTTCATTCGAGACAGAGAATCAGAGACAGAGCATACGCGGACTCTTCTTGACAGATCTCCGTTTCATAGCGTACGCAGCCAACTGTCGAGATCAAGTAGCCACAGCTATTTTCGACTATTCACTTGCCTCGATATGAAACACCGAGATAGAGAGGGGCGTGGGGAGGGGGAGAGACAGAGAGAAATCGAACAGAGGAGAGCATTGTGATATGCACGTGCTACAATCAAATATCAAAAATGTGCTCGCACAAAGCGTAAAAAAGAGAAAACGGGTCTATTTTCCCCTCAAATGTTTGGTACAGAAGCAGACGATATTGTGGAGGATATATTCAATATTCAAGAAGTGTGTATGGTGACCGATATGGCAGAGCTCGAGAGGCAGGAATATGTAGCTGGTTTCCATGGTCGAGGATATAGTGTTTGCTGCAATGGCTGGACGAGACCTAACGGAACTAATTGCTGAAGCTAGGATCTGGGCACGCACTTTATGGCCTATATTATAACAGTACCTACCGGGAAATGTCTAATCGGAGAGCAGCTGAAGGCCAGCTGAAAATGGCAGTCCATATGGTAACGGTGTATCTGAGCATTTATCTCGCTGTCCTGTAAGGCTCTAGCACTGACCTTGTCCTTTAAGAGTAGATAGTTTCCATAAATTTTTACGTTGTTAAACTGTTATCCGGCCCTGTTCGGCGTATGCTAAGTGCATATGTAGCAAAACTGCATCTTGCGTGACCCCCCAATAACGATTTCAGGTCGCGCCGACGGGTTGGATGGTCGCTTGGCTGGCCGGCTATCGAAAGGCCTTTATTCTTCTTCGATCGTCTAATCGTATCCTGGTAAAAAAGGCAGCCGTCACTTTTGTCTCTCTCTCTCTCCCTAAGGAGTGTACGGGCTTCGCGGTAGCATCTCGTGCTGTTCTTGAGACAGTGGCAATCGTGGCTCCGTGCAAGCTTACAACGAGAGGCAGAGCATTGTCGACTTCGGCTTTGTCGTGTGACGACCGAACGGGATCGGCCGCTTCCAGCGGCTTCTTTCCCTGCGAGGCCTCTATATTGTGGCTGCCTCCACTGTCGCTGCAGCAGCTCAGTATTATCCGAGGATGTTGTCCGGTTCCGGCCTGGATTGCCCGGCCCAGAGGCTGATGCGGACAGCTGATGCGTTTCTGATCGTTGTTCGCTCGAGCTGCTCATCGCCGATGCCGCCGTCATCTGGTGACATCGCTGAGTCATACGAGATGTATCATAATTGCGGACCCCCGCCTTCGACACCCGCAACTGCCGCAGCTCAGCCACTGTCGTCCCTATCTCCTTTCCTCTACCGGACACATCCTTGGCTCGGGCCCGAGATGAAGAGCACTTTTTGCCTCCTTCCATCTGTCGAGTCTCAACCGTATCCTACGTATACTACGTTGCTCATCCGGGCAAGACCGCCAGAGCGTCTTAGCTATCGTGGCCAGCTATGGCCACCTGAGTGACAGTGCCGTGTTACGAAGGCGACGCTTTCGCTATTAGTGAGCTATCCAAGCGCCAGCTAGCGGATGCCCATCTGTATAAATTACCCATTAATAATAACAATAATAATGATTAATAAGAATAAGAATCGCATAGTTAGAGAGTGTTATTATAGTGGTGTTTTTTGTATTCAAGTGACCCACTACTTTGACCACTCGCGATACTATCATTCGACATATTTAATAGTAATTATATATATGGCTCACAAAGGTCACTTGCATGGTTATCAGATGCATCTGTATGTCTAATTCTATATAGAGTATTTGTTATGGTTGTGTGTGATTGTGGTTAGAAAATAGAAGTTACTTTTTGTCGATAGTATTGGTAGCCTCGTTAATTATTATAACACTTCAGTAATGCGGTGTCCAGATAATAGCCTAGTTTAGCCCTGAAATATTATTATGGCTTTATTCAACTGATAACGATAGTATGCGTCCCAATCGACTGAGTCGTAAGTGAGGGGGAAATTACTGATTAATGTGGTGTGGGATGAATAGGTAAACTTTAGGGATGGGTGCATCCGTTGACGAAACTGTACCGCCAATGATGATCCTGATGTGCACATTATAAGAACTGATTCAGGTGCGAGGCTCAATACTCATCAGTGTGCGTGATCCTCTGCATGTGTGGATCCTAAATAGGAGAACTTCTATAAATTTCGAGACTCGTCATAATTGATCATAGTATTCAGTCGATCAGATTGACCTCATTCCCTCCTGCTGTAGCTGTCTCAGAGAGGAGTGGATTTCCCTTCCAACACTTCTCTTATTGATGCGGGTACGTGCCGAGAAATTCGTGATGGCAGATGAACTTAGGGCTTTTTAGCCTTAAACGAAAGTCTAAGCTTCACTCCCAAATTTGAAACATTTTGCCCTCGTTTTTAGTTTACTGCTCTCGTTTTGCCATGCATTATACAAATTACTGTTTTTAAGCGATTCCAAGGATAGTTAAGCAACATTGGCTTCGTCCATTCATGGAAAACGAAAGCCTTTTCTTCTTTCTGTGACTTCAACCGAGGTCAGCCTTTGCTAAAAAGAACGACAGTAGGTCAAGATAAGTCAATTACCACGACACAACATTTCATGGCTACAGTTCCTTCGTTATCTTCCAAATGTATAATAAGATTACATTATTACCGTATGTGCACACTAAGCTACATATACCTCTACATCAAATTCTACATCTTTAAGTACTATTGAGTTTTTTATGCGTTTCCGGGCTTCCTTTCGGTCGCCACCTTTCAAGCACTACGAATCACTCGTGCTCTCTAGAACTCATCTTCGTAGAACCAGAACGTCGAACCGCTGACTATTATAATATAGATAAGTGCAAGCTCACGTGGGTCCAAAGGGGGTTCACTCGAAACAGCATGCCGCGATGCAACACGTGTATGCTAACCTTGTTTCGAGAACTATTCCGCCCAGAATCAACTGTGCCGCATCAATCGTGCAGAGCATTTAGAGGCAGGTATTGAAGAGTCACAGGATCCAACAGCATGTGCGTGTGGGTATATATTCATATATTTTTGAGTGTGTGTGTGTGTGTGTGGGGGGGGGGTATGTTCTTAGGTGTGAAAATGGAGACACGACGGGACGCTCTCTCGTTCGTGGGGCCGCAGCGCCACGCTGAGAGAAGAATGGCTTAGTTCGCCTTGGCTTCCCTACTTGTGTAGCCGCGTGGCTATGACAAGAACCATGTGGGCAGGTACACAAGAATTCCTCGTCGCACTAGCGCCGTACAGTAAACGTAGACAGAGAGTGTACGGCCTAGAAGCGGTTAACTCTTACATTCGCTGTTCTTGCCTGTTTGCAAGCAAGCTTTCGTGGGCAACTGCTAGGGGGCGCTGAGACCGTCACCCCTCTACCACTGGCGGCGAGTTGGGGGTTTGCGCCGTCTCGTCGGGTGGGACGAGGCCACCGCTAACGCCACCGTTGCCGTCGACACCACTGCCGGCCGTTCGTGCTTCTCTCAGATGTGTTCTGCCTCTACACGGCAACGGATCGCCGTGAGTCGAGGTGTCGTGCTGTATTACGTGATTTGTTGTTTCGAATTTGTCGATAGACGAAGACGAAAAAGAGAACAAGGAAAAAGTGAAATCGAATCTCATCGTGTTATCATTTCATGTATTATTATTATTCTTATTGTTATTATTATATCCGAACGACGAGTGACAGTGATTCCGCAACGAGGACCACAACTGAGCTGCAAGATGTGGCTATAGAAGAACGAAAAGGAAAAAGAAAATCGGAAGACAGAAGAAAACAAGAAAGGTAAAAAGGGAAGGGGAACCAAGCGAATGATCACGACTGTTCTCTTCTACGGTGATAGCCCACAATCGACACCAGCAAGAAGCATAACTGCACGAACAGCGGCTAATACAGAATAGTGCAATCGACAACAGGCAAAACTCTACGAGAAACCTAGCTCTCCCCCTACCTCTAGCTCCGGGTATATCAGCAAGTAATTTCTTTACGTGTGAGTGTACATAGGGTGCAAAGGGAAAAGACGAAGTTGCGAAGAAGAAGTTACTGTCGAGAGCTGTCACGACATATAGAATGCTAGATATGGATGCTTCTTATGTTCTTCAACATCGAGCTGGATCGTACACTTAGGCTCGTTGTGAGGCACCCGCAATAGTGTGACACTCACTTTTAACTTAGCAGGCTACCTACCGCCGCGGACAACTTCTGCTTTGTCATTGCTGCTTTTCCTAAGAAGTTACTTTAGGTGAGGTTCTAGTGGACAGTCAAAAAAGAAAGCGAAACACATGCATACGACGCTCGGGGACATCATGCCGGCTGGTTGATCAATAAACGCTCCTCCTCGCCGTAGCCCTCGAAGGGCGCTAAGGCGAGGCGGCTCGAGCTGTCCCAAGAACACAGAAGCAAAACCAATAGAGGACCACTACTTGAAGAAGCAGCAGCCAGTGCCGCTTTTGAGTTGGCGCCTCGCAAAACCGTGATTGACCACTACAACAACAGTAAGAATCACGAAATAGGAGTTGTCCACTCAACAAAAGAAGAACGCAACAGAAAAAAATAGCTCGACTGGAAAACTCCGGTTTGAAGGTTGGCTTTGTTTAGTTCTCCGCGGCAGTTGTCACCGATAACTGAAGGGTACAACTATATCAAGAATCAGAACAACGTCAACGATAATCGAATAAGCATATTCGAATCGTTTTCACATTGTCATACGTTATCCACATCTTGCCTATCGTCATTACAGGACGCGGTACAACTGTCTGAAGGTGTGCGGGCTCTAACGAACAGCTCTTGAGGAACTTGACTGCACTCTGATCCAAACTATGGGATCTATGATCAGTTATTGAAATGGGTACATGGATTTAACTGGGCACATGATTTGAATTTGTGAACGACGGATTGTTTACGGTGTGTTGTACTTATTGTTGTTGTTTGTTGTTGTGTAATCATTTTTTGGCGCCCGTTCGTGCCTGTGTACCAGTGTCATTAGCACACATGTGAGTTTGTGAATGGGCTGCAGTTCGTATCGATACTGCTCTGTTACAGTGACAAGGATTTGCTTTGGGATTGTGATGGGATTGCTATATCAGGGTGTGCATTGTTATTAATCGGGAAAGATCGACGGGACGAAAAGCAGGACGACAAATCACCCGGGTGTCCCGATAGCAGCAAGACAGAAGGCAACGTGTTGCAGGACTACGCCGATCAAGGTACGTGTTGTTCGCCTAGATAATAACAACAACAACTAATACTACTACTACTGACACTGATACAACAGCATCTCGATAGTCGGTAACTTGTCACCTGGTTAACGGCCTGGTTAACGTGCTGTGGGTCGGCATGCGTCGGGCCGGCAGGGCATTCCTTGCCGCTAGTACGAATGAGGGACCTATGGATCCCCCTATAGTGGCCTCACAGGAAAACAACGAACGTCAATCACACAACGTCAATCTCCGTGAAGAATTTCAACTGTGTTTGCTAGGGGAGAACTACAAAAGGAGAACATTAGACAGGTTACACTAACGACTACTGTGTTGCTCGAATCGAAGCTGTATTGCCAGTGTATTCGCTATATAATTAGGTAAGGCTTGTATCATAGGTAAATCTGGCAGGCTAGTTATGATACAGAGAGAGATTACGAACCTAGTAATATGCCGTAAATAGATGTATTCAAATTGTGTTCAACAGCAATTGGTTATGACGACCGATGGGGTCGGGTACGCTACGTTATAACAGAGTTTGTCAATCATTGAGATAGCACCAACAAATTGAATACTCATATGGATTCGTAACCACACCGTCAGCTTGAAGGCTGCGTCAACCTCCACAGCTGCACAACTTGTACTTCACTGTAGTTTACTAGCTCGATATAATTTTGAAATCGTGTTCTGAAAAGAGATTCGTTCCCTTGATTGATTTCGATAGCGTCAGTGAACGAGTAACAGAGGATAAGATCTCCGTGGTAACAGATTTTGTTTTCTGTCGGCTAAAGGATTTCCCTGACCTGAGCGAAGGCTTTTATCAGACGAGAGGTTTTGTGATCGTTTCCACCGCTTTCATTCTATCACCTGCATTTGTTAATCGATACAATTGTGGCCTCTGCCGTATTTGGCATAGAATCATGTAAATAAGTACGCTACTATAACAGTGTCTAACTCAGGCCCTGGATGTCAGAAGTGAGTAATGCATGGGGCCGGTGAACAATGTACTTTGAAAGTAAGTCGATTGATTTGCTTGGACCTTAATCTGGGCTTTGACCTATGTTGTGTTGAGTGCTCTCATATGGCACTCTTCGACGAGAGACGAATGAATGAGACAACTTCCGCCCCTGTGTGTTTCCTATCTTTTCCTCTTCATTTCGTGAGAGAGTAACCTCGGTGTCCTATGAACTCTCTTGTCAATTTGAATTATCTTCTGTTTCTTCAGGTTTGAATTGCCAGCACTTACTAATTAGACACCGCTTGAGATTATTGAGTGCCATCCTGTGGTCAGTAGTTTAAACTAAGTGCATTGTTTCAAACAGCAATTTGCGCTGAAAGATGAGCGGTGTTCCTGCTGACTAAATGTTCTTACCTCCGAGACATCAAAGATGATTTCGAGTTGAAGAAAACCAACTTTTTCATAGACTTGGCACGGCGCGGTAGCCTAGTGTTTAAAGCGCTAACAAGACAAAGGCTCATGTCATGCCTATTTTTCTTTATTATATTGTTCTAATTCGAGTATTTAATTCGAATAAAATACCATCATGCAATGTGTCTATTTGATCCACTTGGCGGCATTTCTCCACTGGTACAAACATACAAGATCGTAAATTGACCCTATTTATACCATGGTCAAGCTTCTGGGCAGTTGAACTAGAGTTGTTGGGGTGTTCGTGTGGGCATGGCGACAAGGGGAGGTCAAGTAATCCAAGTCAAGTAAGCAATCGTCCCGTATCGTTACGTGGCACTGCATGAGTAACAATCCAAGTTTCAGCTTCTTATTAAGAGAACCTACAACTCCAGGGTGATCGCTATGAACAATCACAACAAACAACCGATTGTCTGCTTAACCAACAGCAGCATATGTTCATATAACTTGTCCACGTATTCAGCAAATGAGCGGAGACGTCTAGTAATATAATAGAAAATAAACGCCCGATGCGCTTGATAGAAAATTTATAACACAACTTTCTCTCATCGGTCTTGTTCATTCGTTAGCCCACGATACGATTGTCCCGTCTGTCCTTATCGTAAGGGTTCGTTTACCCTTTTCCTTAACTGAGTTAGAAAGCTGGCTGTCAGAACGGCTCCCAATTGAGGAAGCTCCCCTGGGTCTCTTAAGGTCTTAAAGATTCTTCTCTCCCACCTCCCGATGGCCAAGCGGGCGTTGCCGCGTCGAGGATTCCCTATGGATTTATTTCGTTCATAGCCCCCCCAAGTCTACTCCAAGAACTGTCGATGGCAGCCTGCCACGGGCTGGAATACCTCCCGAACGCTAAACACCTTCCCTCGGTTGCACTAGTGGCCTGCCCAACACGCACCTGCCAGCCAATTGGGCCCGTTTATGCGGGAGGATAGCGACGTTGAGGGAGATTCTCGAAGATACTGACATACCCACACACAGGAGCACACATCGAAAGAAAAAAAACACGTTAGAGAATTGGAAAGGATCTTCCAGCCTAGCGGGGGAAAACCGTCTGTAGGAATGAATGCTTGAATTGTGTTGCGTGAGGGCGAAAGATAAAGCTTCCGATGACTTCACTCCCATGCGCTCGGCGGGAAGACCCTTGAGTCGTTTCGAAGCGGTCTTCGGTATTGTGTTTTTTGTTGCTGGCCCCGACGCACTTCTACATCCCCCTTCAGTGTACACCCGCCCCTTCTCTCCGCATCGTGCGTCTCAACAACGAAATCAATTTCAACAGAAATTGCATGCACGCCAAGCTATTTTTAGATAGGGAGCACTTCTCGAGAGGCATATTCCTCTGGTCGCTGCGCCAGTAGCGGCCAGAGAAAACAGCAAGGAACAAACCCGAGGACCCGAGATGCAACGAGGTGACCACATGACACCTGATCGAAATGGGGGTATTGCCTATCGTCCATGCCAATTCGCGGCTTCCTTTGGGCCGCAACAACGGGGTAATTTCCTGTGGACAACAATGAGTGCCAACTATCGTCTGTCTCGTTGTGGACACAAGATACTGAGCACTCAAATTATGCTCTCTTTACGTTCTCTGCAAACAACAATGCAATTGCGACAACCTACACCAAAAAAAGGAGGGACATTATTATGTGAAAACCCTTTTATTGATAAAATAAAAGGGGGGATTATGTACATACTAACAGCGCTCCTCGTGTTTCCGAGAGTTCATATTAAATTAATTTGTTTCGTAATTGGCACTTGTGGTCTTTGCGGATTCAAGTGAAGGTGACGAAGAATTACCTAGGGAAACATAGATGCAATTCTATCAGATCGAGCGACCGCTTTCTGTCGCAGAATAAACCCGGCTACTGCCAGTACCTTGCAGAACAAATACCTCGTTGAAGTACTCGTCAACGCCCATGATTCGACTCAGTTGAGATAGGTCCGTCTTCCTGAATAGGGTGGTAACGTGGAGACGTTCTAGGGAGCATTAGGAACCGAGTCACTGTTAAGAATTGGTGTTACGACTTGTCCAATTCTTAACAATGAATCGGTTGAAGAAATGACAAACATGTCGAGAATACTTTCCATTACTGTACCTCACGGACATCCAGTTTTGACATCGGCTACACTCGATAGCAGTCCATCAACCTTCACATGCAACTGCGGATTCCAAAGGAAGTCGAACCGCTTATTTTTGAATACTTTACAATTTTTAAGTCGAAGTAAACATTAAATTTAACACTTGGTTTGACAAGTGCCCATTTCAAATTAAATACGGTATACTATTGGTTTTTAATCATATAAAGAGACGCCAACAGAATCTAAAAATTTCAGCGGATCCCGGAATAGCCCCGGTATCTCGTTAGGACAGCGATCCTTGTTATCGTTTCTGGTTAGAATACTTTAGGTGCACCTTCTATATCTCTCAGACTATGAGCAATCCGTTTCGTTTTAACTCTATACAAGGTTATATAATTTATCATGAGACAATATAGTAAATTTGGTCGAAATATATTTGATCATAAATATTACTAACTAACGCAAGATGGATTTATATGCGTAGCGCCTATACTTCAATGGTTGTTGCTCTTACTGCTGGTTTACAAACGCCAATCGTCAATACATGTCTAATTTATTGAGCGCATTGCCTTTCCCGAAGATCCTGGAGTCAGGGTCAAAAACAAGGTAAGAATCAAATCAAATCACCCATGGCTCATAGTCTCCTGTCGATTGTCACCGACTGGATCAGCATTGATCAAACAGACAGACCGATGCAGCAGCGAAGTCCATGAAACAGAAGGATTGCACTCGTAGAATTAGAGTCATTCATATTTATAAGGGAGGTGTAGCCGACCCTAGCAAAGAGAAAGTGACGCACTTGAGATAAGCCCTTGGTCAGCCGTCTCTCAAAAAGAGTAGGTTTCAGAGTTGGACCTTTGAAGAAAACATCGTTCGTCATCGAATTGAATATGCTCCTTGAGCTCGTTCGAAGCCCCGCTTCCGTGAGGAGCTCCTCAAAGTGAACGACACAGGCAACCACTTCGAAGGACCACCCCCGCCGATGCGTCTGACCATCGACGAACGCCGCAACTATGTATGCCTGTGGGCAACAACAGCACTGACAAAGTTAAAATGATATAACACAGCTGGAATAGTGAGAAGGTGAAACCTAGAAACTTAATTTACGAAAATACTCACATGGGTTTACAATTAAACACAATTCAACGCTCGTTGACTGTAATTGGCTTAATATAGAGTAGTTGATTGCACACTACCTCGTGAGAATGAGCTCCCTGGTTCGCCCTTCAGCTACGGCTCACTGATTATTTCAACGTATTTGTGTTCTGAAGTGCAGCTTGCTTCGAGGTCACACTTGGCCAGGATTATCGGTGTATCTACGTCCTAAAGGCACGTATATTGAGCAACTTACAGCAGGCGTTTGCGCAAATGACCAAGGCCAGACGTATGCACTCACGTAAAAATATGCTTTTGTTTATTATGCTGCCAGTATGTTTGCCTTAGCACGGAAAGAACAAAAGCAAACCTGTGAGTCGTCCCAAATCTGTGCGTCCGCTATGATATCACGCTGTTTTCAGATATAATAGGAGCACCTTGAGAGGAGCTTTCCACTTGGAAAACCCCAAAGTTCCAGTATAGAGATAAGGAGCCAACTGACCAATCACTGAACCGATTTATTTTCATGAAGTGGGAAGAACTTCGGCAGAAAATTTGAGAGAACAACAAATGTGCTCCATTATATTGGCTCACAAAAACCCGCTGATCGTGTTGAAGTTAGGCCCATTACTGATCCGAGTATAGATCTCACATAGAAAGAATTTCAAATAATTGTAACTTTGTGATTATTATCTGTTATTATTATTATTCTTATTACTATTTTACGTAGTCTAATAGAGCACTGCATACAGTAAATAAATGGCAACAGCTTGCTTCTTGAGTAATTCCCTATAGATTTACAATGTCGATTGTAACCATATTTGATAAAAATGGCGAAATCACGGCCTGTATAATTAGCGGTCGTTGGCGGCTACTCATGAGGTTCGAGAAATTAGGTGGGAAAATAAAAATGTTGCGATCAACAGCTGAATTACATCTCGAGCGAATGTGAGACTCAATCTTCGATCGACGACGACAGCAATAATAAGAACAACAGAGACCCATTGGGACCCTCGTTCAAACACATGAGTGCAACATCGATGTCTCGTCGACTCTATCAGTCAATGAGGCCTCAGTCTCACATGGTGACTGTGAGAAATAATAGATAACCTTATTTCCCAGCGACAGATGTCTCGCAACGGAACTCACATTAGCGACTACTTCCTCTGCTTCCTTAGTCTAATGAGAGACGCATCAGTTATTGCTTTAGTTACAGAAACTGCATAAAACACAGCGGATGACCGGCGGTGTCAACTTTTTCGGTAACACTGCGAATCGGTCCCAGTTTCAGTCATAGTCAGTGTCCTCGAATCACCTCAAGCCCATCTAACGCTCATTTGCGAGAAGGTGTTTTCTCGTTGCCTTACTTATTATCGCCATCAGCATTAACAATAGCCTGAACTTGGAGAACGAGCAGAAGCAGCAGAAGCGGTCGCTTAACGGTATGCGGCTCCCCTGACATCAGTCCACCCGTGGCACCTCTTCGTTCCGCAGAGGAACGACAACAGCCGGAGTCCGTCCGTCCGTCCGTCGGTCCGCCTGAAAACTCAATCAATCATCGAGATGCTTTTTTTATCAGAGAGCAAACGAACGAGAAGGGGCAACTGTTACCCGGTACTCAGTTAGTCTGACCTCTCTTCCTTTTATAGAAAAGGCGGCTAAAGGCATACGGGGATAGGGTGGCTGGACGCGGCTGCCAGCTAGAGATCAGATCAAAAGGGTGGAGGCCATTAACGGTTACGTCAGAGACAGCCGCCCTGTTGTGTCCCGTCCGTTCCCGTTCGCGAGCCCTCGTGTCACGATCGTCGATGCCAGCGAAGGGGCACAGCGCTGTTCTGTCGCGAACACCCCCACACTTGTTGGTTGTAACCGCTCCCATAGCCGAATCGCTAATGTTGCTCTCGTGTCGTCACGTTAATGCTGATGCTGCTGTCACTCATCTAGCGACATGTGTATGAGGGTGTGTACCTCCAGACACGAGCTAAGTGAATCAATCGGTGGGACACATATGTTGTCAGGTAAATCTATATTCTCTGTCTATTGTGTACATGCATACATATATATATATATAATATAATATATAAATATATATTATATATAAATATATACTTAGACGTCGGTGTGTACGATATTGGCTAAAGCAAGTTGGCATCTTGGAAAACAGCATACTATACAGATCCTGCGTAGGCAGCATACCGTCACACCAGTCAATCAGAGCAAATATAATGTGAGGTCGAGCTGAGGAAGACGAGCCGCTAATTCGATAATGCAATATCGATTAGAAAAAACGCCTTATGTATGTCATCAAAACTCCTAGATGTTAGAATAGACATTTAGACGAAATCTGCTTATTTTATTACATCGAACTGATTTAAAAACACACTGAGTATTTTCATTCAATAGGAAGGTACGTGCCTTTCCAACTCGTTGAAGGTGTTCAGATAAGACGGAGATACATGTTACAGAAGACTGTTGTCTATAAAGACTCAGGTCTCTAAGCAGAGGATTTGGACCCGCGAACTTTGGAATCGGACGCAAAGATTTAGCTACTGGGCTGAGAGTAGCTGGATTGATTACAGGACCACTAGCACAACAATAAGGTAGTACACAACTACACTAACTAGAAGTCTCCCACCACTTGTATCCTGTGTGAGTCGCCGCACGTGATGACGCCTTGGTCATCAACAAGACCAAGGTACATGAAGTCTCACAAGCACTTAAGCAGTAAATGGCAGCGTTGGATCGAAATCGTGCGAAAAGGAAATTTGCATACAATAGAATATGATTGTACCAGCAATGTTTTCCTTCGAAAGGACCTCGCCGCGGTCGGCAAACTGCTAGTTTCCCAGTGTTCTGCAAAAGGCTGATGTGATCAGGCTTTGAGAAACATTGCATTCACCGTGTTATAATAACGGGCGTCCACGTGCATTAGTTCCCACTGAATGTTTCGCTGACATTTTTGTTGTTGTCATGAAGGAGCAGGCAGGGCGTATCTCTTTTACCACAAATGTCTCTCTCCTCTTCACCACCCCCCTACTACAACTACTACTACAAAGGACTGGTGGTGGAAAGGACAATGTCCCAGCCTTTTCCACTGTTCCCCTTGTCATCCTGTTGTGGAACTGTTGTTCCTGATGCTGCTGTTGTTGCTCGTGCGAACGTCAAGGTGCAGCACTGCCTCGTCGAGACTGCATCATCAGCCAGAGCCTAATCACGACCGAACCCAGCGGTCCATCGATCTTTCTGCGGCGTCGAACAAGCGTGCGCGTCTATCCGAAGTTTCAAACATGAAGTTTCGGACATTTCATGCGTCGAAAACAAAGCTCTGGCTCTAACTATTGCGATCTTTCCAATTCTGATTCGATTTTCGGCGCATCTCAGCGGCACACGGAGAATGGATTTTCACCCTCTACTACTTCGGTGCTATAGCTTCGTCGTAGTACAAAGCGTCGTCTTTCGATGTGGAAATAAACAAATAGCTCCAGTGCATTATACATATAATATAAAGATGTTGACGACAGGACTGAGACACTGGACGAACACACCGTGTATAGGATTTTATTATTATATCTATGGATCGGCAAAAATCGAATATAGTACTTAGTATCGTATCATCGACGTCACTAGATACTGACAGCGTTTATCACTGTATTTTATGGGTTAATCAGTGGGGTTAAGTTATTATGAACTCTAAATTTATTTCTTTGCCGTTCAACAGTTTCCTTAAAGGAGGCTTAAGACACAGCTCTAGCCTTGATTGAGGATAGATATCGCAAAGTAAGAACTTAACAAATTGGCAACCGTTTCGGCAAATGAGTTATTTGATGAGGACTAGATTACTACATTACGTGAATGTAATCTGTCCTAATTGCAAGTGCAGTACACATATTTCCTAAATGAACTATGCAGTTCACCTTGGCAGTCAATTCCTGCTCTGACTCGTTATTAAATTATTGTTTATCGTTTGCTTTCGTCTTGTTAATAAAGTGCATGAGCCGCCACTAGGAGTAAGCGCAAATTTGCTTTGTTGTTTAAATGGGTAGTCACTTTTTTTTACTCTTCAATTAGACAGATTGCGGTTGATCATTCATAAAATTCTTTGTTATTTATCACTTGGGATAACGAGTCCTGAAACGAGAATAGATTTTAGTTCGCCAGTCGTTAAACGGTCGTTGGAGATATAGATACATGGTGATATAATGTAGCAGAACTAAAAGCTTCACGGTCTTTGCTCGATCCGTGCCAGTTCTTTCTGTATTGCTCTACAGTCAGTCCAGCGGATTTTACCTCTTTCTGCGTCATCGTATTCGTCACGACTTGCGAAACCCATCTACTCCGGTAGATCTTACGATTCCAGCATCCAAGTAAAGTATTATATCATCTCGTTTAGTGTCGTGTGTATATGTGAAACATCTCAGCGAGAACAACGAGAAACCTTGCGTTTCCAACTTTGTCCAATGTCCGTCGCATCTGTCGAAATGATCCATCAATGTCGGTGGGCACACGTGAAAAGTTCAACCGCGATGGACAGCCCAAACCATCCTAGCCATGTATAATAAATTCTTCTTCTATTTTTGCTGCCTTAGATAAACCGACCTGAAGATTACTAGCAAAGGGCGTTGTAAAAGGCCGTAAACGCCGGCCTAACAATTTATAGATTTGTATAACTGATATTTTTCAATCACAGAAGTAGAGGGTGCTACACAAAATCGATTCCCTGTCTATTCAAAGAAAGCACGAAATACGTCGATGCTCGCCACCGACTGTTTTTAAGCCTCTGAGTATATTGACCTCGTCGCGATGGCGGTCAACGAAGTCGGAGGCCATCCTTCAAGTTCGTTTTGTAAGTCGTTTCGCCAATTAGCATAAAAGTAGCTGACTGATCTGACAGCAGACAGAGCATACACATCCGCGTGCGTAGCAACATCACAGGTTAAGGTTTGTATTGACCCCCCCACTTGAAGGGAAAGAGAGAGAGCAGAAGGCCCTTTAACGACCTGTTACCAAAGAAAACAATTTCTTATGATTTCTATTCGTAGAGAAAATCTGTTTTTACGTTTACTTCCGATTAATTGGTTAATTTTAGTTAATTAGTCATTCTCAAGTGCATACACTGTATCACACATTCTTTTTTTTCCTACCTGTACGTAATTTCTCCCCAACTTCACGACATGTATTTTTTAGACATTTTCTCTCCAAACAAATAAAAACGCTGTAATACTGACATCGGTTATATTATATGATTTATGCGCGCTTGCAGAGTCAATGTTTGTCTTTTCCGTTCGTACTATTCAATACGTCTGTTTCGTTCAACCACTTGCAATGCGTCTTCCGCCACGTACCATAAAACAGTATTCTAAATTCGACCCTCAGAATTCCACCCTCCTTTATTTTGTAACGGTCATACTCCACGTGACACCGACGTCTTATCTTCACGTACGTATCTTTACGTACGTATATGCATGTGCGTATGGTAAGCGACCGTTTGATAGGATGTCGCACCTGAAAACGTATCAAGGTTCATCATCGCCTCTTCGTGTTTCCGACGCGGAACCTTGCCGCCTGCAATGAATTCAGCGGCGGCGGCAGCAGCGACATCTTCATCGCGTCATGTGAAACGCACGTATAAAAAGAAACAGAGGTCTTGGATAGGTTAAGGGCGGGACGAACTTGATGCTTGTAGCTAGCCTGTCTGCCGGCTTACCTACCGACCTTACTTCCTTCTCTGATATTCTCCTTCCGCTGCTACTGTCAGCGGCAGGACAACAGCAATAGCAACGGAATAGATTATAGCGTACTTGTATCTTGAGTGCAGGTGAAGGGAGCTATCTGTGCCTGGTGGCTCCAGCAGGATGGGGGCAGGGCACGGCGTAGTACGCTGCGGGGAAATCGTGAACCAAAGTGACATAGATGGAGATGCGCCTGTGTTACGAGTTGGAGAGAAGTGCTCCCTAAACGCCCCCAGACCTCAGATCCCCGGACCTACCCTTGAGAGGTGCTTTTATGTCTGCCTGTCGTTTTCTTTCCTCACTGTCTGCGTGGACATGAGGACACGCCAAGCGCTGCTTTAAAATTAAAATGAAGCTCCTTATTCTTTTCTTCACCTTGTCTTTTTCGGTGGTTCAGCGGGACGCACTGCCATCATTGGATGCGCCACCCCTCAACCCCAGCTGCCATTTCCTCCGTTCGCATGGCCTTCACCATGTCTTCCTACACCTGTTGCCTGCCAGAGCGCCTACTAGTTGTAGTGGTAGTTAGTAGTGGTCAGATAGATCTGTTGGAGAAAGCCCGGATAAGGCCGAAAAATGAAAAATGAGATGAATAATCCCTTCTCCTGGCCAACGCTATAATTGCTCGTACGAGTCCCCCGTTCTGACAGGCCCTTGAGGTGATAGCAAAAAGAGAGTCCGCTGAGGATCACCTAGGAACTCGTTTAGTAGCGATAGAATAGCAGTAATGGACAATCAGGAGCGAGGAGCACAGGAAACTGGGGAGCTCAGATTTAGCCGGACAACCGAGAACCTCGATTTTGCCGTCACTACTACGAAATCCGGTCTTCCCCATTACAGATAGAAACTGTAAGGGTATGCATACAAATACACACACACACTCACATCGCAGATTCGCGGCAACAACAAGGCAATCCACTAGATAGATACTTTAGGTGTTCGTCTGGGACACGAGTACTCGTAATGAGCACACTAATCGCGCGTACACACCCGTAAAATGTTACAGCAACAGTTCTCAACTGCTCTCACTTATAGCTCTCACCAGCGCTACGACTGAATGCTATTATACAATAGTTTATATTTATATAATATACGTAATATACTAAAAGTCCATTTTGGATTGTTTATTTGTTCTGTGCGTAGGTGATTTTATCTCGTTCTAGTGTGGCCTGATTGAGTTTCATACTGGGGTGTGTAGTGGCAATGAAATCCGATAATCGGGTGGTTTCTTGTTTCTTAATGACGGTTTTTGCCTTTTTCGACGCTCTTTTCATTTATTTATATCGAACGAATACCTTGGTAATTAGTGGAGTGGTCTCGCGCCTGTACTTCTATATCCCACACCAGAAGACATGTATGTATGAGATGTAATTTAATTAGACTAATTCAGTCCTTCAGTTTGTTCAATTCAACTGCACTGTTATCCAGCATAATCGTTTTTTTCCCTAGTAGATCTCTCACTTCATGACCATTTGAGTTTATATATGCTATCTGTTTTTGTGCATATGGTTGATGATTGATGTAATAATGAGTCGGTGTTACGGTGAGGGTAACCTAAAATAATAAAACGACAAATCTGTGCTGATATCATGGGGTTACGCTTGTGGGAAGGCTCGATTAGCGCACCTGTGTAAATGGATAACTTGGTGCAACATCTAGCTTCGAACTCCACAGTTTTGGTTACGCAGGGCGTAATAATCCAACACGAATTAGTATCACTAAAAGCACCGGCAAAACCAGCGGGTTAATGCCCGCGAGTCATTTTAGAGTATATATATATATATATATATATCATTATATCAACAGGTATCAAGTATCAACAACTATCAAAATAGGTTAACAAATACGTCTACAATCATTATTGATCCGAAGTGCTTAACGAAATACAGTTTTGCGCGTACGAACAAAAGAAATAATCTGACCTACGCTAGCGTAAATCACTACGCATTCATAATGAGATGAATTCGTATTAATACTCTACTATTACTAGTTTCCTTGTGGTGTGACATAATCCGAATTTCTCTATTCACTAGTCCTTCCTCCACCAGCTATTATACCTCACTGCAGTTTCCAGCTAACCGAGGTTTGCTTGCACAATCGCACCTCTACTATTCCCATATATATATATATATATATGTATATAGGACACCACCACAGTTGACTTTCGCCGCCCGGAAACCCTGACAACGAACGAACGTCACTCAAACGGATGCGCGCCCACTAGCGGAGATGGGTGGCGGTATTGTTATCGATCCAAAGTCCCCACGCGCACGAGCTCAACGTGCGCGGATTCCCTGGGCATGAGATGAGGCTCGTCGCCAGGGACCCAAGGGGGGAAGGTATTATAGAAAGGATACAGCGTTTTACGAGAGTTGGGAACGCCCTGCAGCGCGAGCCAGAGAGCAAGGTCCTCTCCCTATCTTTGCTTGTGTCTCTCTCATAAATGACAGATAGATTAGGTAACAACTCACCTACCTTTGAATGAGACATTCGTTACGTTGACTCTACGAGCAATCAAGCAAGCCTGAATGGCTCAATATTTTGCTCAAATATACCGGAAATATGTGTGTGCGTCACACAGCCACATAGCTTGGGACACAGTTAGTTATACATACCCATCTGTGGATGATGACACAAGTACAGGCGTGCGCACAAACCGACAGTTTACCTCAAACGAAAGAGCGATTACCATCCGCGTCTGCACAGGCTCCTCCTCGGGTTTGCCGTTTGTCGAGTGAATCCAATTTAGAAAAGCGTGGACTAGCGAGGCGGCGAGTGGTCCAAGCAGTTCCCACAACAGGCGGTGCTCATAGGTGCAGCAGCAGCGGCAGAAGTCGAAGGGGCGCTTTGGTTCAAGGCAGTAACTCGAGTTGAAACCCAATCGGCTGTGTCTGTTACGGCTCAGTTACAGCTTCGGTTCGCCCCACAGAAGCGCCGTCTATAGGCGGCAGCGAAAAAAAGGCAGCGGGGGCGATAGATCTGGGGGATTCGGTGTCAGATAGGTGTTGACGAGGTCTGGGTTGATGCCAGTGCAAAACAGCGCACACGAGTTGTCGAAGTGTTTGACACCATCCATCCTAAAAAAAGTACCCAGGAAAAGAGCAATCTTTTGCACATGTGGCAGTGGTGCTGGTGTTCAATCTTGTATGTTAGTATGCTTAACACGGCTTACCAGGAAGGAAATCAACAGACAATATTCATGATTCACTAAGCGGATAAAGGAGAGGAATTAAAGGTGATGCTATAATTAATATTTAAGTTGTCATTGATATCATTATATCAACAGGTATCAAGTATCAACAACTATCAAAATAGGTTAAAAAATACGTCTACAATCATTATTGATCCGAAGTGCTTAACGAAATACAGTTTTATGCGTACCCATATAGTTTATTTTGCTCAGATAGGTTGGCACGTCCCTATACCTGAGGCACAACATGTTATAGTAATAGCTTTGTCATGCGGTTTTGGCATCCCGGAGGCGTCCAATTGATTCAGCGTACGAATGAATGTCCACCTCATTGCTTTCCGCATCTGTTATTGCTCTTTGTTGTAGCGCACGCAGCCTTTATTATCGCTTCTTTTCGTGTTGATATCATAAAAGGTGAGATAAATTTTCATGTGTCTCCAAATACACGTCGTTGGTCCCCATCTCTTCTCCAATGAAGACGGTATAAATGGCCAAGAACGCAGATGATGCCGTAGTACACTGAGCTTCATAAGTATTAAACGAATTGGACTCATTAGCTAACAGATTTTCGAATCATCGATTAGTTTCGCTAGCTGAATCGCGTGCTGTATGAAGTAATCGGCTCATTAAACAATCCATCTAATCCTCATCATGATAGAGAGTTCACGCTCTGTTAACATTTACAGACCGACTGAACAGTCAACTCTTGACCTTCTCCAAGTCGTTTCGCAACATCGTCCAGCGTCTATAATCGATGGTCAGGGCAACTCCGGGTGCAGTTTTTTCAAATGCAAAAGCTGTACTTTGTCCTTTTGTGTCCGTTCCTCACCCGTCGGCATCTCGGCATTCAGCTGTTCATTCATATACGTTTCGCTTCGTGTCATGTTTTTGGGGCTCGCGCGCTAACTCCAACTTCTCCGAGTCCACGCCACTTTCAGTGGCTGGCACTGATGATGAGTACAGTGGCGGTGGCGGTGGACACGCCGAAGAGGTAAGCAATAGCAAAGCAGACGGCGTGGCCGGTCCGGCGTAGCGCGGGCATTCAGCAGTATTAGTGATGTTTTCGTTGATAGGGCTGCTTGCTTGCTGGCTTGGAACAACGACTAACCAGCTGTGGGGCGAAGATACGCACGAAAAGGTGCCTTCGCCTTGTGACCTCTTTCCATCCAAAGGTTGAAGCTTGGCGTAAGAAGCAGCAAGCGAAGAGCAGACGAAGGCTATGCCACTCCCCGAGTGCGTATACACCAGCACAGCCGCTACCACTACGAGCGAGCGAGAATTGAGGAGGAATAGGTTCAGCATAACGTTTGCCGATTCAAACAGCTTATCGCTGTGGTGGCCGTTCCACTAGATTGTAGTGAAACATCGTCTTGGAGCCGCAGGGTGGCGAGGGGCGGCTGAAAGACCCTTAAAAATTTGACTTCTTCTCTCTTTGTTAAAAGGAACAGAGAACCACATGCAATTCATCTTGACGCTGAGTGTTTCGCTGGGTTGGACTGAGACTTAGACCGCTACCTGGCGTGCCCGGAAGACTAAAAGATTGTTATCTCCTAGTCGATGTAACAAGCGACGTTGCTTCGAACGCAAAACACACGAACATGAGCAGAAAATAACAACGGTGTGCAAATTGTATTTGATTTGTTTCGTTTGAGTTATCTGATTTATTTTTGAGTAATTCATTTTTTTTATGTATACTATTGAGTTTCGACGAAAGAATGGCCAGCTATAAAATATACAATAATTAGAGAACAGTAAATACGCAGAAATGTCCGACATAGAATAAAGCACATGAGCAGCTATTACAGCTAGCTGACTAGCTAAACTGTTGGAGCTCCTCGTGAAGACGGTTAGATTGCCTCTGCGTGGAGGCTAGATATTGCTGGCCACCATCGCAGGAGCACGGCCTTAGTTGCTTCTTTGGCTGTTGGCATCGATTTCGTCATCAAAGGCAGCTACCTCGGCGGTGAGCAAGTCGCTGCCGCAACCGTGAAAGCCATCGTTGCCTGTTGGCGCTCGGCCTGGACGGCTTAGCCTGGCTTGGCCTGCCTCACTGCTTTAGTCGGTGCCAACTGAAGCCTCGGCCTACAAACAGCGGACCCGTTAGGAAACCTGCTTGGAGGGTAGTAGACAGATCATAGGACACGCGAACAGATGATCCGATGACTAGCGATGGTAATACAGCGATGACACAGAACGACGGCATAGAAAGGCAACGATGTGGGGGACAACGCAATTGAATGAGACGCATCAACAATCGAATCTGTTGATGCCATATATCACATGTTACTCGAACCACCCAATTCGCTTAGTAACTGAACTATTCCTACGGGGCCTAACAAAGGGTCGTGATATTGACTCAGAAGTTAACGAAGCCACAGCCAAAGGAAGTAAGGTGAACTATCGGCTTTATTCAGGTTAAGGTGACCATTTTTTATCCACGATCTGCCAAAATCGTTCCACATTACAGCGCTTAATCTAGGTAAGACTAACAGACAGATGCTGTAGATTAGAGCCTGTCTTCGAACAGCAGGGCAACTTTGGTCTGTCGGCAAAATATTTTAAAATATTCCCCATTATGTAATGTCTTCACGCTATATTCGAGTCATATTGCGAATTGGTACTCCACAAATACGCGTTGTTTAAAAGAGGAATACTGTTTCGTATGTCAATATAATGTTAATATGTTTATTGCAATAGGTTCGTTGTATTCTATTGTAAATATGAGGTCAATGCCGTTATCAGATCTTAACATTTGCACGATACAACCTTAAGGTATTTTATTTCATGAGGAACTTAGCGATCAGTCACTCGGAATTATCGGAGGGGCTCCATTGGGACGTTCGATTTGCTGCGTAATAACAATGCCAACCGTCGGAAAGAGGAGTGATACAATACAAAAAGATATTATAGTAACCTCGGCACATACATATTAAGTACTAGGATTAATGTAATTAACAATTCGTGAAAGGTAGAGTGGAACCCCTTTGTGACATCGAGATTTGTGCCACTCATTTCATTATTTCCTCGAAATTTTCGAAAATGGTTTTCACTTCAGGAGGAAGTTATTGTAAATAGATTCAAAGTTATAACACCAGGATGATCTGGTTCGAAGTCGAAGAACAATGAAAAATCAAACGAGATCTGTTGTATAAATGAGTGCAGTTATTGTTTACTATTGGAAGGATAGATGATAATGGCGAAATCTTGATCTCTATATCTCTCTCTCTCTCCCTCTCCAACCAACTCGGTCGTGTATATCCGCTACGGTGCCAAGGTGAAAGTAACGAAATGCAGTACTACCATAGTAGACACCCCATTGATAACGGAGGGGTGTCTGCCTTGGCCGACCCGCAGCGGATCAATATAGACAGTGCGCTGCAACCATGCCACACGTTTACCCCATTCTCCAAAGCTCGGACACACTCTCAGGTTAATACGACGATAGCACAAGGCAACTAAGGTAGACGACGAACCGGCCCAGGCCTTGGCAACGACATATATAATGGCTCTATCAAAATTGGATGGCAATGCTAAGCAGCAACCCCCAACAATAGGGTGACTCTCACACACACGGACATCCACACCCAAGCTGAAGAAATGCTGTCTCCTTACTACTATCATACGGCCGCCGTTGGTGGTGGCGGGGTACAAAGTTGCATGGACATAATGGCCTATTGTAGGTTAACGTATGGGTGCCGTAGAGGTGCCATGAATCTCACTCAGCCAACTGCAGACAGTCCACCCCACGCAACACAAATATTGACAGAGTTGTATTTGATCATCAATCATACACGAGGCGACAAAAGTTGATGTCTCCCTTAGGCAATATGAAAGACATCCTCCTTTATAGAAACGAACGAACGACCAGATGAACAAATGACTCAAGAATAAAACTATTATAAGAAATGTTTACTTGGGTAAAGCTTTATGATCGAAATTATTTAGCACGTTACTTTCCAGTCCAAACGCCAAGACCGATGCCAGTTAGGTCAGCCGCTTCTAGCTCAAAGTCGAAGTACTTAGAATGATGAATGTTACATAATTGGAATCAATCAAATATGAATAATACTTGCTAAGCAGCAGTATGCCCATCCCCGCCATTTCCTCCAGCACAAACTTAATTGAGCATCATCTCGACAACACACAACCAGCTTCTGTGTCTTGTCATATATTTGAGACCGCCAATAGCCACGGCCAGGAAGGAGAAGCTCCTAATCACAACCATCATCATCAGAGTCTTTTATTCAACATCAAACCACTTCAGTCCATCGTAGAATCGCAAACATTGTGCCCACCCGATTCAACTCCGTAACAACCTCGTCTCGGTGAATATAAATTATGTATAAATATGCTCGACCGCAACAATGTAATCTACTGTGCGTTGTCACAGCTTTGCCTAAGCAGGTACCTGGGCTCTATTCAACACGGTAGCGTATTAAAGTTGCCGCGACAGCCCGCAGAGCACAGTCTGACCTTCGATAATCTCCACTATTGACCTCTTCCTGAATGGCACCAACTGAACGGCTGGATGGCGCCCTCCTGTTTCTGGTCTTGGTTTTAAGTTTGGTAAAAGGGGCACCCTGCTGACCCATCGAAGTATTCGATTGGGAAAATACAAGTTCAATTTTTGTAGAAAGCGAGCAGTTAGACTATTGGTTCTGAAATTTTCTATTTAAAGATTAAAGGGCATTGTTTATCTTGAGATAAGCTATTGTGATACACACCTGGAGATGGAGTAACAAGCATATTAAAATGAGAAAATCATTCATGCTTCTGTTTCCCATTTGTTACATGATTTAATCATCTGCATAGTTTTTACTCGTATTAAAACTTTCTTCAGTACGAGCACAGCGACTTCCTTCGGCCGACTTTCTTCACAGGTATTCGCCGCAGTAATTAGTGACCCTCACTCGTTCCTTTATATACCTTATATATCTTTAGGTAGGCCAACAATTCTCCGCCTAGCTTTCATCCACTCATCTTACGCGATATTGCTAATTCTTACTTCAACTACGACCCTTGCATATATATATATATATATACCGAGTACCAATTTATTTCGAAAACACATGCACTGTTCCCATAACAATGAAATATGACTTAAGCGTCCGTTCATCCTTAAATTTCGATCGATTAAAAGCGTTGCACTTCAGAGGCTTCACTCGAAGTGTTTAGGCGAATTCTGCCTCATGAAGTGAGAGTGACACCCAATGGACAATATTCTTTGACAGTGAGTTCCTCATGGAGCCCCAGGACTAATCTTGAAATAAGTGATTATGAAAAATAGTTTAGAGCTTCTTGTCTGCATTGTGCACCAGTTCTCGTTGTGTTGGCCATGTTCTTTCTTTCGAAGGATATAAAATTCTAGAGGTCTACTTTGTTATCGACGCCATAAAGGTGACACCGAGTGGACAGCGTGTAAAGTGCGAACGTATGCATGTAGACGTCTCAATTTGTATTTGGCAGACGACCATCATGTGCGTCACTCAACGACACCCCACTATACTATGTTATGGTGATGATTCTTATCATTCATTAAAAATGTACATCCTGCGCTCAGTCTCGATCGTCTCGATAATCACTGTTGACATCCAATGTTAACATGGTAATTGTGGCATTGCGAACACGTGATAGCTAACTAAATTGTCCCGAATAGACTTTTATCGCAGTACTTGAAAACCTTTGCGGCCTTCACAATCGTTTTCACAAGATTGCCCTCTGTGTTAGGGTTATTAGAGTTGAAGTTCGATGTGACCTTATGGGTGACTAACCAAGGTTTCGTACTTTCGAAACTCTCTCTCTCTCTCTCTCTCTCTATATATATATATATATATATATATATATATATGTATATATATGTGTAATTTTAGTTGCATTTGAAACGGATGGATGGAAGAGAAGGAATCCAGAAAATGTTATCTCAGTGCACCCGCTGAACTTTGGTCTGAATCCGATCGTCTGATGGGATTTTACGAAAAGTCCAGGGCTCATCCAAAATTTCCTTTATAATAAATAAGTTAATATCGATGTGTCCACTCCTCTATTTGTCTTCGTAACTTCGTTGTCATCCTCGGCCCCTGTCTGCGTAATATCTCTCTGACTGGCGCCCCGTCCTTAAGCTGTATGTTCGTATATTTCACATCATCAGCACCGATCGTTTGACACATTGAAGTTCCGCTTCCCCGTTCGGACTTATCGCTTGGAGCCTAATCGCTGCCCTCTGATCTTCGGGGATGGTGCACGAGTTAGCCAACTGAACACAATGGACGTCCGGGGAGCTGTCGGTAGGTGGCTGGGGCTATTCGGAAGAGATCACAGAATCTGATCAGCACCGAGTACGGAGGCGGAACCGTGTCTGTCGACGGCCGGCTAACGGCTCCCACGGGGTTGGCTCCTCTTGTGAAGCGCGTGCCTCGATCATCCGTGAGACGTCAGCGCTCTCATAAGCATACCCAGGCCAACCAACCAACGAAGCCACCGACCAACTAACCACCCCGTCGTTGTTCCTATCGGGACTTGGACTCGACTTCGGCGAGCGCCACCAATATCAATGACGACCCTAACTGCCGAAAAGGCGCTCCTCGTGCGCCTTAAATATTTTCAATCTACGCCCATTTCGTGCTCTCCCTTCTATCGAGACCAAATATAATGGCCAATTAAATTTCCATTGGTTATTCATGTCGTCACAACGCTTTGCGCCACTGATCGGACAGAGAGAAAGTCGTACCTACACGGACCGCCCAAAAAAGCAACTGTGCTCTGTCGAGTCCTTGGCCTGGTGGCCTAACTTCGTCTGGCTCGTTATCGACACACACGGACGCCGTTCCGACGTTACAACTCCACGAACGCCCGACCTCCCGCCCATCCGCCCCTTGAAGCAAGGAGTGAGTGTGGGTCATGTGGGTTCGAGGGCATATGTTAAACACGTTTGTTGTCGCGTAGAATAGGAGAACGTGAAACAACCTGAGCGATTTGCGACCGCCGTCGATTTAATGTCGACCATCTTGGCCATTCAGATCAGACGTCTTTGTATTTATTACCACGTCGATGACGTAGGAGAACACTCCGGATAGATAGAGGGTAAATGGGAATCGTACTTAAGCCGAGTTAACTACGATATCGACGACTTCTGCTGATCATACTGCAGATGAATTTCTTTGTTGATGATATCTGTGTATCCGCAGTACGTACTACGGTTTTTAAAATACATCGCCTAACTACACGACAATATAGAACGCACCACAAGCAAGACGCAATACAAAATAATGAGTAGAGAAAGCATTATCATAATGCGATCTGATGCTTGCCAACATGAGTGAAAGTACATTCATCGGTGTGTGATAGAGGAATGATGTTATTTCATTGACTATTTGAAATGAATAATGCTGACCGTTTATTGCATACAGGTAGCTTGAAACGTAGAGGTAAACCTAACCATAAATACGGTGCATGGTTTTTTCAGAACGACGCGACAATATACCTGTCTGTGGTCGCTTTACTAGATATTCACATTGTCCCATCAAAACTCTACGATAAGCATGCTTGAACGACGCAGGCGTATCGGACCCTCTCCGGCATTGCCGGCGGCGCATTGCAGTATTGCTGTCTTTTGCTAAAACCTTTCGGCAATAGACAACATAGCCTGTGGAGCGGTTGAAACTGTTCTTGAATAGATTTTGAAAAATTAGTGTAATGATTTTCATGCTTGTCAAGCCTCACGGCACGTTGAGTGGATATTATTATTATAACACAAATCAATCGACCCACTGAGTCCGTTGGGGATTAAACCCGAGACCTCCCTATGATTGCAACTCCAACACCCTATCTTCTCTGCCACAGCATCCGCTAAAATGAAATCGCTTCACTAAATGCCGCTAAATAATCACTTGCTCAATGTTAGTCGCTTGGCCCAATCGTTTACGTATTCTGGTAGTTTATCCAATGGCCTCATGACATCTCATTCTGCTAGGCGTCGCTTTGGCTGGAACCTCCCACCCCTAAACCGCCCATACTTTCCCAGCTGTACACGTCCATCTCATGATTCCATTCACTCATTCTATCTATCTATGTGTGTATGTATTGATATACCAAAGGAGGAACGAGTAAGCGATCCTGCTGCACCTGTTCGCTCTTCAGAGAGCCAGATGCCCTCCACTGAGGTTGTCGAAAAAGATCACCTATCCAACAGCTTGCCTGTCTGCGTACTACCTGACTACGTAGACGAACAGGTCTATGGAAACCCCCTCCCAACCGAGCCCAGTGGTTCTGCACGCCATCCGCATCGAAACCCCAAACGTAAGCGGGCCTCCGTTCCGCCTAGCCAGTAAACTCACCTGGTGGCAGCTCGCAGCTAAGAGCGAGAGGACCAAACACATTGCAATTGGATCAGGCGCGCACACGATTCGAGGACCCTCTTCTACGACGATCTTTCTAGGATCGTCTACTCTCTTCAGTACGACACTCATCAAGCCACACCACGAATGAGTCTCGGCTCCGACGTTCCGTTAGGTCCTCGTCTTTCTCTCGACGAATTGCTGCCAGGGCATAAGCACACGGCACAAGCAGTGGCTTGCGGCAACCCATGATAGACACTCTACGGGCCAGTGTAGGGGATAAGGGAGAAGGAGGATCGAATGAGCCGGTGGATCCGAGCCGACAGCCGGGGATGGACCACGGACGGTCGGACGGACGAACGCATGCTTCCTGATAATCTTCTCTTCCACTGTTTCGAGGGAACGGACATAGACCCCGCCGACCAACACCGAGGCCCCTTCCGGATACTTCCCTCTCTCTTCTCTCCTTCGGGATAAACCAGTCAACCGACCCACACGCTCATCCCCCGTACCGGTCCGTGGCGACTCTGTGCTGACCAGAAATAGCAACCTTTCATCCGCGTCAGCTATTACCAGATGCCCAAATCAAGAGAAAGGCGGGATTGGAAGGGACGCGAACAGAGCACTGTGTGTGGCTGAGCACCCAGAGAGAACTGGCTGCTTGCTTCGGGTCGGGTTAGATTGGTACGCGGGGGCGACCCGGGCGGATTGATGAAGAGAAGAACAACTGAAGATAGAGACTGTCGTAATTTTCTCTTTTGCTGTCGCCGGTACCACAGTTCTAGTGCGACATGAGTTGATTGCCGACCGGTGGCGAGGTTGACTCAGGTCGCGGTGGACATACGGAGAGCTGGAATGGAGTAAATACAATGTATGTGGACGAGTGTCTTTCCGTGCTGGCAATTTTTCAAGTGAGAAACCATAAGAAAAGAAAGTTGCCATTCTATAATAGTATCCCCATTTTGGAACATGATTGCGCAAAGGAATGAGAAAATCGTACCGGCACTTACATTTTTGAAATCTTAATGTACTCGTAATTTGGAGTAATGACTTACATAATCTCATATATATTTTGTACTGTACACACTTGTGTAGTCTACATCTGAATAGGCATCTAGCCTTACTAACGAATCACTTATATATCACCTTGTGTAAGGCATAGATGTATGTCACCTGTTTTACCACATAAAGTATGCGAATGCAAAAACTTCCAAACGATCATAGCCAATTGCACCCCAAGCATCCCCGAATGTATCTGAACTGGCCATTTAACCTACGCCGATGAGGCGCTCCCCCGCCGAAGCCGTGACCCTAACCGGATGTTAGCTTGCCCCTGAATGTTAGCGGTAAAAATATATGGATAGCATATACGGGTGTGGGTGTCCTGTCTGCGTGTGCTCGTGTAGCGATCGCGGCCACTATGACAGTAGGGTAGTCAAGTCATTGTCGGCATGCCCCCGCAGACAGCAGCAACAACAACAGCGGCGCCGAGATCTAGCATAGTAGTGCTGTCTTCGTCTACTATTCTGATCCGATGGCCTAACGGTAGCCTCTTGATCCATGGGCTTGCCCAGCTCCGTCTTTCTGACTTCGACTATCTGATGGCTCCCAGACTGATCGAACGAACGAACGAATGGACGGACACAGCTAAAGAAGACGAAGAAGTGAACACAAACAATACCAGCAGAAGAAGAAGAAGAAGAAGAAAAAGAAGCAGTAGCAGCAGCAGCAAAGTCGAGACTGCTAGTGTTGTTGATCGGGGCCCTTCTGTCGCGCCAGCGGCGATGGGTCGTCCGCAGGACGATGGAAGCGACGAAGTCCGATGGGGGATATCTGTCAACAGGGCTTTGGTATATTGTTGCCGCTAAGGATTCGCTTCCGACGCAGTGGTGGTGGTGTGGCTGCTGCTGCTGCTGCTGCTGCAGCACCGAGGTCATTAGATCTGTTTGCCTTCCTTTCTTCCTTTCGTTCGTCTGTCTGTGCATTCGTTCGACGATTTCCTGACTGGTGAACGACGAGGGAATCCAGCCATGGTACCTTGGTTGAGCGATTGAGCGCTTGACGTAACAGCGCAATGAATGCGCTAGTAGATCCCCTCTGCCCTGGTGCGGGTCATATGGTGCGGGCTCAATATTTGCATCCGGTATGCGAGCTTGATACTTGTGTCTTCGGCTAGTGCTGGAACAAGTCGGACAAGGCAAGTTCCCTTAAGTTTGATGCTTCAACATTTTGCACTATACCAAACGGTTAGTTTTTTTACCAGCTACCTAACAAGTGCTACCAGTGCCGCCCCTTGCCTGAACGACTGTCTTACATGTCATTCGCTGCGGCGAAGGTCGACTTCAGCTTACCGTAGTGCTCGAGACGAGCGAGATAGTTGGTTTACGCAGGATCCAGTGTGACAGCCAGACTAGCAATATCCGGCGGCTAAGTGGCCTCTCTGTGTTCTGGTCTGAGATCAACATCGGTAAACACAGTGGACACACACAACCCCCATAGCAGTATGCGTTCTACTTCAGATATCAGATCGCTATAAGTTGACTGTTGCGACAGTCAGGCTACCTTTTATTTATATAGGGAATGCAATCAATGATGCCGATGTTACATTTAGTATCACGATAAATGAACTCCAGCTCCTCAAAACATTTAGGAAAATACACAAATTTTCAAGCAGCACACTTGCGAAAACAGACAAATAAAGTTGACCAAATCCCCCTTTCATATGCTTATGCAGTTAATAAAGGTAAATGTTTATCGGTTTATTAAAGGAACTGCAATTTTAGAATGTTTAAGTTCTCCTATAGTCATCATCGCCAGGTCGCGTGACTCGAATCTGCGGCCTCCGGCTGTTTACAGCCTGAGACTTAGCCACCCAAACCACCATGCTGACGGCTGGTAATATGGGTCTTTTATCCCTGCGCAATGTGTCACTGCTTCTATTGGCGAATCGCAGCTATTTTTCTTTTCCTCGCCACATAGTCACATGAGCCCCTGACCAACGTCACCAATGAGTCAAAGGAAATTCTAATACTTAAAAATAATATTTTTATTTTGTAACTTTTTTGTAATCTTGTAACCTTGGTGACACCATACTTCATTCATTCGTATTGTAATAACCTCGGTGTCGTATACGTCATTCCGAGCGTCCATAACGCATACAATTCCCAAAACGATAGTTGATGTTGAAGTTTCACTTACGAGACAACAGCATCAGGCAGAAAGAGAGAGAGAGAGAGAGAAATGGTTGGGGTCGAGGAGGCTCGTTGATCTGAGTGACACTGTCTCAGAGATCGCAAAGGAACGATGCATACGCGTTCTCGTGTTTGTCGCCCGAATTAAATTACCTCCCCAAACGGCACATGGAAGGGATAGAGAGGTTGCCCCGCCCGCCGGCACGCAAATGCGTCTACACCCCCGACCACCCAGTTCTCTCTGCCTCGCTGCTATTGGCGGGAACAGAGGGAGCGAGATGATGACAAAACCCGAAACAGGTTGAAAGCTCCAGGGAGCAGACACTACGCCACCCGTCGGAGCTACTGAATCTCCCGGGATAGGCCTTGTTCTTTTGTGTATGTCAGTTCCTTGCTTGCCGCTAGTGAATCGAGGCAAGCAACCGGGGCACATGGCCACGAATAAACGCATACGGGGACGGGTGGTGGGACCGTTCGTGTAGAATGAGACAACCGTCCCCTTTCGTGGGGGATGCCGTGCCGTTGGTGCATCCCGCTAGAACTTCGGGGCGTGCTGCACCCGCTACGAGCGGACTGCGGCGGACGGCCGGCAGTCGCCTTCGAAGAAGATTGTCTAAAATGCTATGTTTCGCCTGCCGAGAACGAAAAGGTGGCTGTTTCTTTTCAAAGGAAAGACTGTCGCTTAGGCTGACGGCTTACCCTTGTTCCTAGAGGAAAACACGGGATATTCGATCTGACCCGAAGGTGCCGGACTCCAAACATTCGTCGGTAGTCGACATTAAATGTAACGTGCGTGTGTTACTGTGGCGATTGAAAGAACGAAACGTCGATGTCTGTCGATGCCAAAATAAGAGGAGTTTAATGAACGACATGACGGCAATTCACGTTGTACAAACACGTATTTTTCTAAAGGTATCATGAACAGGCTAATAATTCATTTATGTCTTAACAAAGCTACATACTCAACTCATTTATGTCTTAACAAAGCTATACAGTGTAGGGGTGAATTCATCATCAATGCTCACGCCAGTACGATATTGGTTATAAAGTGAAAACCGCTAAACATATCCCGTCTCAATGTTCTTTTGAGCGCAGTGTTGAAGTGATCGTTACTGATATAGAGGGATCGCCATCTTAGGTTTCGATCTCAGGTACATAGTACGTGGTGATATGCTACTAGATCTTCTGCTTCACGATTTAATTGAGTTCCACAATGCAGTTGCCCACGGCATATCTGTTTATGTATTATACTTAGCATATTACGATATATTCCAAGCAGAATGAATTGTTACGTCTTTATAAGTTAAGATAAGAAAACCTACGTAGGCTATAATCAGCTTAGAGGGATGCTGAGGCAATTCTGTATTCCCAAAAACCCGTATGATCCCAGAATGTACAACTAATAATTTTGTTATTGAGCTAGGAAATGGCCTGCGCCTTATAGGTTTTATCTTTCTTTTGTTGTCTGAATACTGGTTTACTCTTTGCTCTGGTCCGAGTGTGTGAATACTGCTAATGTTTTAGAAATCGAACGGCACCATTGTTTTGAAATTAATTTTTGTCCATGATTATTACTTGGTTAAAATAATAACAAACGTGCTTCACTCATTTAATAATTCAAAAAAATAACTTGGACAATTAACGCAGTTTCATGACAAAATGTTTTTGTAGTGTACTCATTAGGTTTCCTTTAATAGGCTCTTACAGACAGCTTGGAATTTCAAAATTACTACGGGTTTCCCAAGATTTATTACCTCCCTCTAAAACACAGTTGAAAAGATTCAGCGATAGAAACACGATCGTCAAAGCTGGGCTCTTCTGTGCGTCTGAACGTACAGAACAAGTGGTGGAGTCCTGTTTACTATCTAGCTCTCGAATCTTGCAGGGTCAGTTAAGGACGAGGGTCCCCACGCTGCAGCTCATACAAAGAAAAAGGAGAAAGCACACGGTCCTCTAAGTATAGCCTATGACTAGCTGGCATATCGGCAGTGCAGTGTAAAATCGGATGGCAAAGCCGTTGGAGGGGCAGGCGTTACTGTCCGTTTTTCAACAGGCCTTTTAGACCTGCTGCTAGGTCGAAGCACCTAGACGACACACCTTCTGGCCTGGCCTGGCGCATTTTAGGATACGCCACACAGCCTACAGTAGAGAAGGTGTACTTTGGTCTAAGTCCCCTTCGGCGCTCCTTTACCGAACACTTTGTAGCCGTAGGGGGAAGCGACGATGCCAGCAGCCTGGGACCGCTGACAGTGGCCTCGATGCCGGCCCACTGATGGTCGAAGTAGGCGGTGTTGACCAGTCAGTACCACCAAGACGGTGGGCGGTTTGCGGAGGGAGGTGTCGAGAGTTTTGGGATATCTTCCTTTGCCCGCTTCTCCTCTCTTCCTCCTCGAGAATACCGAATTCAACATCGTCCCTGCCAGTAGTCAGCTATCCAACCCATAGACAACTGTCCAAAAGCTGCAAACCCTGCCGTACTACTCCTGAAGAAGGATGATGCTTGTATCACTACTCAAAGTAGAACAGCCCACAGCCCGCAGTGAGAGAAACGCAGGTCGCACGAATAAGTTGAAGCATTGGCAAACGAAAGTGAAGCGAGAAAGGACCCCGGGAGTTGAAACCCTTTTTTCTCTCCGCTGTCTGCGGTGACCAGTCGGCATCACTCATGTTTCTTGCGACGGCTAGGAGAATTTACTTCTACAGCTAGCATACGTAACTTGCCTAGATCTGACGCTGACGTGGGCACACAGGCCACCTGCAGCATTGACGTGTTCTCGGCAGACTCACGGCTTCGAGTCTTTAGAAGACTTCGCGGGGCCGTCTCTGCTATTCATTCGAAGACAGGTCCGAGTGCAGCGGCATCGCTAGCGGTTTGGTCGTTCACAGCAAAGCGACCATGGAGCAAGTACTATTCGAATATTTTCGTCTGCAGCTCTCTGTGTCGAAATGGGATGTTGCTCCAGCTTCATGGGCCCCATTCAGCCAATCCGGGAGGGTATGTTCGGTACCCGGCTCGTTTGTCGTTCAGGCTCAGGCTTGCAGTTACAGCAGCGTTTTGCTCTGGACGACTCGTTGTCAGCGATGCCGGTTCCTTTCGTCGCCTGGTCACCCGATGCTGTTCTTTGCCCTCTTCAGGCAGCCTAGTTCTCCTCGCACACCATCCCCGCCTCGTCTTCTCTCTCGACGTCTCGAAACATGATGAAAGCAATGTAACTCGCTTGCCCCGTTCGCCCAATAACGACAATAGAAACGTTCTTGCTGTTCTTTCTTGACCAGGGCCGACGGTTGGCCCGGCAAACGGCGATATCCTCCTTGAACGACATCTGTATAGTTGTTACACAGCGGCTCCTGAAGCGAACACCAGGCTACATTTTCTGTGTGTGATACGACCATCACGAGCCCCGCACACAAACCAGCTACTAGCTAACCCCCTTAAATATCTGTGCGATCATCTTCAGCGAGTGATATATGATTTGGAAAATGTTGGTCAGCCAATTTTTTGAAGCACGGAATCGGCTCTACAATAAGCTCACTTCAAACTTATCTTTGAACGAGTATGTTACGTTATATCTGGAGGGTTAACTTCCGCAATTGAAGTCACATTTCCGGTTTACGCCATGCGGTTGTAGGTGGTTATGGTTTTTAGGTTATTGTATGAATGACAAAGTGTGAACGACTGCAGCCAAACGGAAGAGATATAAGATGATACATTTTCGACCCATGCATTTCTTAATCTGATATGTGACGCGCCGAGATGTGAATGACAAGGGCAATAAATAAATAACAATGTTCCTTATATCTGTGTTTCACTTTGCTAGTGCTGTGCTCTCAGAGGTTTCATTTTGGTAACAAACAAGTTCCGTTCACAATGTTAGAGCTGCTAAGAACTGTTATATTATATATATTATAATAATTCCGAATTATTGTATGTTTGAATAAATGTTTATTTAACTCACTATATATAACCATAAACAGATAATGGAATCCCCGAAGTTCGGTTCCAAAAACCGACTTTAATTCGATTTAATTCATATACTCCTTTATTAACCAAAATGGCTATTAAGAGAAGTAGAATATTAGAAATGGCGTGCACTATTATTATTGCCTTGTACTATTATAAAGTAGGCGACGCTTAGTCATAGCAACTAGAGCTCCTATCCGTACAATGTAAAATTTCTAGCACCCTCCATGGAGACATTTTAGTCAAATTTATAGATATACTTACTTTGATATAGTAGTAAAGAGTGTACAGTATTCTAGAACTGTCATCTCTGACTTTCCTGTTTTGTCTCCTTGATCATAAGAAGCCCTCACTTAGGGACATATATTAGGCTGAACCAAAAATAATGAGACACATATGCATTTCAATATCGGCTAAACTAAGTGAGTTAAAACAAAGATAGTATGAGTTAGAGGTATGTTTCTCTTTTATTTATACACTGATCCCAGAGTTCTGGCAGCCTTCTGGGGGCTAGGTATGCACCATTTCTATTACCACTTATAACTTCGTTATTTAAGACCTTTCAGAGTAAATCGATGTTTGCATACCTTTTGCCACCTATAGCCCTCTTTAATCAATGGAAGCACCCCCGGTCACACGGGCTTAAATCGGGAGAATAGGTGGGTGATGCCATCGCTCAATCTTTTTACCTTAAGCCAGCACGTAATTTCATTGCTACGATGTGCCCTAGCATTGCCATTGAGCAGACACACTCGGTGTGTCCTATCGATGCCAATTATTCATCAGTCCCTTCAAAAGCTCGAGCCGAGTCCATTTTTTCTTTTGGGCCCAAAATCAAGTAGTAGCAAATTCCGTTGAAATCCATGTCAAGTGCTACCATTACTTTAAGCTCGAATCTATTTGGTACTGCTACCGCCATTGCCTGTTCACCTGGTCGTAGCCACTGTTTCACTTCATCTTTTTCCGGTCCCCTATACAGGCTGACCCAGTCTCGTCCACTGCAACGGTATGCTCTAGGCGACTCCTTTGCTGTCTATATATCTTTTTCAGTTGGCCAGGACCGAGTTAATGAGAAACCCATTTTACACTTTTTTTCTGCATTCTCAGATTATTGTTATTAATTCGACGACATGTTTCACGAGGCACGCCAATTTCAGCCGACAAAGTCACCAAGTTCTAGTTTGCTCAAAAGGTTTTTCGATTATCTCGATCCGTTCGTCGAATCCCGACATTTCAGCTGGACATTTCTTCTCTTGTCGTCAGCTATATATATCACATGATCTCTTCAACCACCGACCTTTCCGCAACTGATGCTTCCTTTCCCAATGAATCAGTTAAAATGACCATTGGCAACGAACAAAGCTTTCACCTACGTGAGCCACCATTGATCCTATCAAATGAACACGCTGCTAAATATGTAAACATTTACATTAATGCTATTGTACATAGGTAGTAAAATATGTGATCGTTGTAATATGTCATCATAATATCAAGTTTACAGAATGCGCCCTGCATTACCCGTAGCTTATCCCCTCTTCGCGTAGTGGTGGCATAATATGGTTCGAGGCGAAGGGCGAGTCCGCACGCATCACCTAAGAGAAAGATGAACGTGACCTGCGTCACCTTTGCGTGTTATGAAATAAGGCCCTTGTCCCCCCCCCGCCCCCTATTCCCTATCCATCGTTCTCTCCACCCTATGGGATAAGATAGGACAGCAGTCCTGCGGTTGATAGAATGTAGACGGGGGGCGTGCATTTCCCTCGGCGAACAGACCCGGCGAGATGCGGGCGCATTCCACCAAGCTGGCAAGCAATACAGCCACCAGCATGGATGGACGACCCGAGTCGATGGAGACATTTTTGGGCCAACGAGGCCATCCCTAGCCTAGAGACTGGATGACTGTGGGTCTATGGACGATAGGGGATGTGAGGGGGTGGGGTGGGGACGACGTGGTGTACGTCTCCGAGTCTTGCGGTTGGGTCTGCCTCTCTGTTGATAAAGGGAGAAAGCATGAGAAAAGGAAAGCTTGAACAGAGAAAGTCGAGGCAAGGGACAGCGCGGTATCGTGCAGGAGCAAAGCGAGTAGTGGTAGTACTAGCACGTGAATTTAATATAGCCGCTGCTAACGCTTCTGCTTAGTTCCCCGTCGGCACTTCCACTGGCACCTGACTCGTTATAGCGTTGTAGCAGTGTGGACGTTAGAACGTCTGCAATGACGGTGGCGGCATGTCGACGGTGACTGCAACGACTAGATGCGTACGGGGATCTCTCGCGTCTCGTTCGCTTCCCGACCGTGGTCTTCCCCCATGCGCACATATATCATGCGTAATGGTCGAGCAACATCGAAGTGAGAGACGGGAGGAACCGAGAACGTCCGAACACCAACGAGACGAGAACTCTGGCGACTGGAGAACGACGCGAGAGAAAGGTCTACCCAGCGAACGATCGAGTTAATAGCGTCGACATAGAGTAACCTCGTGTCTGGCAGTACCTAACTAGCTTCGAAGAACCGAGGCCCGACCGCCCCGTTAGGATATCGTGGGATGTCGGTCCCCGGCCTCTTGATACGCGGCCAACGCCACAAGCGGAGCTCGCGCACGAGGCTTATGCTGTCTTATTATGTGTCGGCCGGTTCTGCCATTACCTTCGAATACCATTTACTACTACTACTACTACATAAGTGCACCAAATACCCACCGCTAATACGACCTCATGATGGCGGCCTCATGTTGCGCTGGTGCATTGTCGTTGGCCCGTTTGTGTTCGAAGAGCCGCCTATCATTCCTTGCTTCGGTTGGCTCCCGCGATGAGAAGGAGAGAGAGCGTGCGAAAGTAACTCGGCCCCTGTAAACTATTGCAACCCATAGTATGTAACAACTAGCGGGCCGGTCAACGAGTGACCACTCCATTGCTTTCCGTTCCGCTCCCTCGGCATTCGATGAAGTCTCCTTGGCCATTTTCGACGCGATTTGCCCGGTCGACTCTGCGACTGCAGCAAGGCAGCATTTCTTCTGGGCAGAACTAGCGGTCAGTTCGATGTTGAGCCTGGCCCAGAAAGCTATGGAAGTATTACTATGGGCGCACAGGCTTTATTTTTCCTATTACTATCAACTCCTCCGGTGCCTCCACTGCTGTTGGTCTCCCGTAGCCTTTGTCGAAGAAATGAGGGTGGTTTCTTTTTGGCAAGCTTACCCTCTACCCACATTATGGCAAACGAGAATTGGACGGGAGGAGTTCTCCGACAGCAACAGCAGCAGTGCAAGAAGGCAACTGCACGCGTCCTTGCTGCCGTCGATCGGAGTAACGACACAACTCCATTACGACGAGGACGAAAAAAGAGAAAGACTCTTCAAAGGGGTTCGCAAGAGAGAGATAGATATGAGAGAGAGAGAGAGAGAGACTAAGAGAACGAGAGAGTCAAGGCAACTGTATCTAGCTCTCTATCGCCGACCGAGATCTGCGCTACTGCTGCTCCTAGAATCTAGAAGTATGAATCCGCCCATGCCGAAATAGAGACCAGTCGGCGGCCGCCCCAAAGCTCTGCCGCCAACGCGAAAGCCTTGGAACGCTGGTCTGCGGCGAATGAGCAGCGTTTTTTGAGATTCAAAGTCGGCAAGCAGCGCAGAGCAAGACGACACAACAGCGGGCAAACGCGATTCAAAAAAATAAGGGCGCAAACCAACAGGGCAAAATGCCACTATGGTTGAGTGCGATAGGGTTGAGCATGGAACGCCGCGATTCCACATTTCAGCCGACTCTATATCGTCTGTTCTCTCCTCTCGTGTCTGCGGTGCCTGTAGCGGCCGATTACGGTATAGCAACGACCTGACTCCTGACCCCTTTTTTTGGTTACCACAAGCTGATGCCATTTCTGCTGTGGTTTCGGCTTCTGTTCTTGACAGAAGAGAGGATGAACATGCAGGTTGAGCTTGGATTTTTTTTTGCTTTAGAGCAGTGCTTGTGAATTCCGCGGTGGAGCAGTGCGGACCTTGTTCTTGAAATTATAGTTCTTTTACGATAGTGGCCATACCATATCAACGAACTAATTCGCGTTGTGTCATGGTTAAACGGTTGCAGGTTGTTCACTTGGGCCAACCGGTGGTGATACGTGAAAGTTACGTGGGACGGTGCAGGCTATTTTTGTACTGCTCAAAATAATTACTGAACCATTTTCGCAGTTGTTCAGATGGTAACGAATGCAATCGTTAGCATAGGGCAAAACGATGATGATAAGGGCGATGCCAACTTGAGAGAATTATACGAATATTTATACCAGCGGCGTTAAGCGGCGTGCCAACGAGTTGGCGATTGACTGCCTGTAACATCAACGTGTGTTTTCTGTGTTTATGCGGTTTACATATTTGGACAGTGAATTCATTAGAGTTAGGTGGTGTCATTCACATTGCCAAGCAATCGGTGTAATTGGAGGTTAGCAACACCTAAAAAATTAAGCACAAATTAGGCACATTCGAACACTCGAGCGCTCATAGAAAACATAAGGAAACTCATTAATGTGTTGGACTCATATCAGACTTAGGAGCGAACAAATAAAATCTTGGTGGTTTCCATCTCCTGCAGGTGGACTGGGACTCGCGAAACTACCCTGCCAGCTCAACCATCGCGAATGAAGAAAGCGAAACTCATGTCTCTTTTCCTCTATTTCTGTAGCGTGTGAGGTTTTCTCAACCTGAGATCCTGAAAGAACACTTTAGTAGAACCTATCCATCAAGAGGGGAAATAGAGCACAAAAAGTGCGCGGCAAGGCCTACCTATGCAAACCTACGCGCTCTTGAGGTCCAAGAGGGTGTTGATTCATCATGTGAGCACATGCATATACACCTTCAAAACCCCTCTAACAAAACAAAAGGCGATGCTCCGGATCGAATTGCAGCATGTATATAAAAGTGTCTAGGACTCTCACCTTATGTGTAAAGTATCTTTAACGTCCGTTACATGCAAAATCACGGAAACCGTTATAAGCACGGCACTTTACTACAGTGCAAACCAATGGCATCTCATCTTTGGAAAACAGTTTCCTACCCTCCCGAGATTATGTATTATGTTAATGCGAGTATATCATAATTGGCCATTTGGTGGAACACCAACCTCCGGATATCCACCCGGAACAATTCGCGGCCGACCAATATACATCTGTATTATTATATTTATATACAATCTCATTTAAATACGTAATTCCTCTTAGTATAAAGACAGTGGTCATTGAATGACTTTTCCGAATGGACGTCGTTCGGAATAGTCAGTTTCGTTCTATGGCGCTTCATTTGGCCTTACACACTGCATCGAATTGAGTAGTGAAAAACTGCACATTCGTCATATTTTTTGTACGTGTTCCGAAGTGGTAACACTGCCGCAAAAACGTTTCGAAATGTCAGCCTCATGTACGGTGAGGATGCTTTGAGCCGAAACACGTGCGGAAGATGGTTCAAAAATATTTCATCAGGGAGACTTTGAACCTGGACTAGGCACCAAGCTCTTCAAGGCCTTCCCTGGTAGACATTGACATCATTCGTGATAAGATTCACAAAACGTCGACGATGGTGTCGAAAACGAGTTCACTTGTTTTTTTGGTTCAAAAGCAGAGGAATTCTAACCAATCTGGCATAACGGATTTATTGGAAGGTCGGAACCACTCCATCGCAAGCGATAGAAACAACTCCGATTATTAAGATACGTCAATGTATTCTACTGCGTCCAGCAGTATTTAAATCTGCGCTATGGGACATATCCCACTGCCGGTCTATTTATCAAAGCTCTGTCCCTAGGTACTGTGAAATTGCCGAGTCAGTCATCAAGGGGATTCTAAAACGGGCATAAAAGAAATATTCCTGCCAGGTGGTAGCTTATAAATGTAGTGCCACCTCCGAAATAATGGTATACAAAGGTATTGTAGTAATTTTCAAGGAGTGCAATCTTAAAATGTTTGACAAATTGAAGAATAATCAGTTATGTTTGAATTTTCTATATCAATTTCGAGAATAGTCCGAAGCCTGTGAACAGCCTAGAGAAAAAGAAAAAGAAAACATTTATAAACAATATGTTAACATATTGTTCATATTCGCAAGGTCGTTCTCTAATTAGGTATGTACATTGCATTGTGCGTAGCTTTATATAGTAAAACTAATGAATAATATTTTGAATGCAATTTACCCACACCCAGTCATCTCTTCTTCTGCATTCTCCTCGAACGTATATACCTATTTTTTTTAAATATAAGGTGCGCACATTTGCGACTCCAGCACAGCGGTCGGTATCAGATTGAGAGTGCCGGAAAGGAGCAGCCGCGTATGCGTTATTTCCATCCTCTTAAGATTGGCCATTCGTTCCCCCTTCGGTTATCCTGTTCAGCTGGCACTACAGTGCTTTTGCAGGATACATTCGGGTGGAAGCGGGAAGCTTTTTGCCGCCATTCGCAGGCACTCCGCCTAAAGTCTTCGATCCCCCAAGCTTCTTTTCCAAGGGCTACTGGCTGCCCGGCATATAGCCGTGATATGGCTGGCGGGGGCAGAGCGGCCAAGCAGTCGTTCGGCATCGGCGCGAGTAGGAGGGGGAGTATGTGACATGTGATTTCGGCTGCCTGGTTCGCAGCTAGGCCGTCGTCGCCCAAAAATGGATGTGAGGAGAGATCGGCCCTCCGAACGAAGCGCGCGGGGGTGGCCATATAGGCCATATCTATGGTAGCGTTTGTGTTACAAGAGGAACAAAAACGCCTCGCCGGCCGGTCGACCAGCAGGCAGGCACGTAAAAGTGCGTCATCCTCTGTCGACTTCTGTCCATCAGTACGACAGACGAAGAGTGGACAAGGGAAACTGAGTATGGGGAGAAGGAGACCGAGGCTACATATGAACATATATGTACACGCCCTTGTCCAATCGCCACAGCCACTAGGACACTAGAGCTGGTCATACTTGCAATCGATAGCACCTTGCGACGAGGCGAACGAGACCCATCTAGACGACGACAAGCAGAATCAACGGGCCGAGAGAGGCAGAGAGAAAGATACATAGAAAGAAAGAAAGAGAGAGGACAAACGTCTTTTAGTGATGAGCGGTGGTGGCGGCGGCGGCGGAAAAATACGTAGACCTTCGGTTTCTCATTTCGGAAGTATTACATTATACATACCTCAACACCTTAACGTGACATGGCGGGTCACGACATATTTTTAGAGGTAAATTAAGCCAAGCAAGGAAGCAACCTCTTCCTTACGGCACATTTATAGGAGTCTGCTAGGATTGACGGCTGACACTGACAGCAAGTTAAGGTGCCACTGTGCTCTGCTTTGCGGCTCGGGGCCTCTAATCAATTGAAATACTGTACGGCAGGATCCCATCGAGCCGAGTGGTTTTTGTACTTAATGAAACTATAGGGACCACATTGGTGCAATACATGCTGGTGAGGATTTGGTACATTGAAATTGGTATATTGCACGTACATCTTACCTCTTCTCCTTTTTTTCGTTGTTGTTGATGCATAGATATTGTCACTATCCGTGACCAATGACATTTCAAAACGGCCGTCAAAGACTTTAAATCGATGACATAAAATCAAAAATCGAATAAGAGTATTCGTTTCAAGTTTGCAAATTCCTCTATGCTATTTTATCACCCCGAAGTAGTTGCCCCAATCCATGGCATTGGACGTTTGCAAACTACCTGTTGGTAAACGATACAAGCGAAAACAGACACGAACAATACTGTCGTACGATGTATATGTAGGTACGTGCATTTACTTTTATTTATTGTTGTCCCTAGTCATGCGACCTACCGTAACGTACATCGAGCGTTCCAAAATTCACTTCAAGAACAACAAGTCCGTCGACACAAAACGGCTCGAGAAGTAGGAAAAAAATAGCAAATCTCTACGGTGTCCCATATATACTCTTCTCTCTACATAAACTATAAACTCGATGTTCCTCTTGGTACGTACAAATATCTCGTGAGCGACGTCCGCTATTTGCGTAGAGAGTTCGGACGTTCGTCCCGGTCGAGACTTTTATCGAGAGTCAGTTCCAAATTGTAGCAAAGTGGCAGGGCTAGTGTCTGCCGGGGGGGAGGGGGGGGTGCAAGTCAGCCTGGCACCAAATGACTTGCTGCTTATCTCAGCACTTCGTGGTTGTTACCGCTGACAAGCCTAGCTAGCCACCACTGCCAGCGTCTCCGCCTCTCTGGGTGGCTGAGTTCTACGAGAGCGCACAGCTTTGAGTTATGGGTCGGTCGGTTGCGTTGCCCTGTACTTGCTGCGGAGCAAGGCTCAATGCGTAAGGAAGGCTCACTGCTGCCGGCCGCAAGTGAGAGGCGTAGCTGAGTGGCGCGGTATCGTTTGTGGTGGTAGTAGTAGTAGTGGTGGTGGTGGTATTGACGGTTGTTGGGGTTAGCGACGAAGAAAGGTGGAGCCGAAGCAAGAAGAGAAGAAGGCAGATTACCAACTATGTGGTCAGCGTGTCGAGCGCAACGATGAGCTGATAGCACAAGCAGCGGCAGCGGCAGCGGCAGTAGCAGCAACAACAGAGCAAAACAAACCACCCACCTAGCAAATGCCTGTGGTCTACCGGGACCACGACAAGCATGTCATTTCCGGTCGACCTCTATGAAAGGAGAAAGATGTGGTGGTACTCTAGTGAACGCATAAGACTGTACGCGAGTCGTTAATCAGGCAGCCGTTTACCGCTTTATGATCACCGGCAGTGAATTGGCACGGCCTCTTTTGAAGTCCATGCTATACGCTCGTGCCGATCATTCGGCACCGGCATTGGCTTTGTACCGTACAAGGCCTCTTCTGCAAACTGTTCCTGAGAACTCTCAAATACAAAGGTAAAGGTAAAGCTTTATTGGTTTATTAAAGGAACTGCAGTTTTTACAATGCTTAAGTTCTCTTATATGTCACGACACAGGACTCGAAACACTGACGCAAAGTGCCTATGCCGTAACTGCAGCGGGCCTTACATAAAATAATTTTTTTCGCCCCTGCGCATTCATTGGCCGCAATGCTACTACAGCTTCCGCAACAATAGTATCATTGCGGAACAGCCGACAGTTCGAATTTGTAACCGCCGATAACGTTGAAAATTGTCCCTGTGGCTCGCATCCAGGCTACGAATATGCTTCCCTTATGCTGTAAATGTCTACTACGCAACGCGGAGGTTGGAACTTGAAATCGTATCTAGTCCATATGCACTAGTATAATACGACTCCAACCAGCTATCGCGTATAGTGTTGGTTGCAGTAAACGCGACTGTGAACGGCGGTAGCGGCGATCTCTATTGAAAAAATACTGTCATCTTATCACGGGAAATGCAGCATAGTGACGCACATGCGCTCACACATAAAGCATATGCTACTGTCACACAGAGAGCGAGAGAGACCTCCACCATGCGCATAGGCCGTCTGTACTCACCTATAGTGCTCGCATAGGATACGCAGGACAGGATAGTCCTGCTAACACAGTCGCACGCAGAGACGTATGACCATGTGCGACCTGATACGGCAGGAGTAGACACACACAGACTGATAGACAGACAGACAGACAGAGACGGAGAGAGAGAGAGAGAGAGGGAGAGAGGGAGAGAGTATGGAAGAAGGCTTGGCTTCCCGCGTGCTGCGTACGAGAGGAAGCTCGACCGGAGGGGGTGGGTGGGGGTCCAAGGGTGATGCGTAGATAGAGTTCATTTCCTCTCTAGATAGGCTATGCCGGCAGGCACGGAAACAGCAAGCAGCGACGGTGGAGACTGCTACTGCTACCTCGACAGACAGCGGTGGGCCGGTACGGTGAGTTTCAGCAGAAGCAGGAGACAGCAGGGGTAGTAGAACTGCTGCGGCGAACTGCTTCAGTTACGGCAGCAGCAGCAGCAGCAGTAGCTCTCAATGCGGCTACTCCCGATTGCAGTGCGCCCTTTCTGCCTGAAGACCTCTTGCCTCTTGCTAGCTCTCCGTTTCGATGCAACGAGAAACTTATGGCAGATCGCGAAACGTCCATGAGAGGCTGCAGCCCGGGTCAGCGGAACGGCTGCCAACAAACCTGCTGCAGCTGTCGTGCAGCATTGAGCCACCAACTGAGAGAGTACACAGAACATCATACTATACAGACTATACGGCTAGCATTCATCCGTACATACTCGTGTATGGCACACAGGCGGCAGGACCAACGCCGACAGCAAAGTGGAAGCGGGCAACACTAGCCGTGGGAAATGGGGGAGCTCGAAGTCTAAGCAAGCTCAACGAGCCGCGACCCAACACAGAAAGCGCTGACCAGTATGTATATGGAGACCATCAGCAGCTCTGTGGGCCATCGGGTTACCCGGCAAACATTGAGCATCCCGCTCAAGCCGGCCAGCCGTAAGCAGATGTGGCTGGACGCTGTTAGTGGACAAAAGCGCAGCGCGAGAGCCGCAGTGACCACCGTCAAAAGGTCGACGGCAGTCATTGGGTAACACTCGCGACCGGGCCATTGGGTCGCAATGTAGGAAATGCTGGGTAAAGGCCAGCAGGGTCTGGTCCGGTGGCCTGCAAGGTCTGGTCCGGTGGCCTGCACGAACCAACCGGTTAGTATGTTTATAATAATGGCAAGTGGGCAGCTTCTCTGCCGCTGCTGCTGCTGCTGCTGTTTGCACGCGAGGTGACCGAGCCACCCCGATTGCCCTTCTTCGCTCGACACCTTCATCCCCCCGAAGGGAGAACGCGTAGCTTTCTTTTTGCTCGGGCACAGCATCGTCGTTCTCAGCCTTTTCTGCCGCGGTGGCAGCGGCGTGACCCTGCCTAGGTCCACAGAGACGGGTCATGATGCCCCAAATAGGCGGGACTATGATGGGGATCAGAAGCGAGGCAATTAAACGTTACCGCGGGCTCTCTTTCATTCTCTCTCTCCCTCCCTCTCTCTCTCTCTCTCTCTCTCTCTATATATATATATATAATTCCCACGCAAACACACATCCATACAGACAAACACGGCTCGGATAGCTAGCAAAGCGACCGGGGCATGGCAGCTCGCGTGAGCGAGCATGGACGGCACGGATAGAAAACGATGAGAACTGCCGGACCACACCTCGCACCACTACCACAACTACAACTGCAATACTAAGGCTACAGAGTGCCTCGTAAGCCTCCCCCTGACCTTGTGCGTTAGTCGGCTGTGCGAAGGAGTGCTGACCGTCATCGTCGTCCTGCTTGTGAATGTGGCGCTTGTGAGAAATGTGACGGTTTGCCGAACCAGCCACAGCAGTGGCAGCCCGACAGTAGGAGGCAAATGGCCCCAGTGGTGCCCATCTCGGATGCACGCACATTTCCATAGAGACACGGTCCATGTTAGTCCAACAGCATTAACAGCGATTCGGTGCCTAGAGGTGAAAACTTCAAGAGCATACTCCCTCTCTCTCTCTTTATATCTATCTGTCATTGAACGATACAATATATCAAGATGCTAAGCAGATGAATAGACACGTTGTTTTTGTATTTGTGTGAATATCTGAGGGTTAACGTTGTTGTACAGGTCTAAACCAATAACACGCACATGTGCATCTAATTAACGTTTAAAAATGCTCGCTGCGGACGTTGTATTCAACAATTTCTCAGCAATCACAATCAAGTGTGAATGGGATATGTCTAGTCGTAAATAAACGAATTGCCTTGGCAATGCGTTTCGTGCCAAATCTTTTGGTATTATCATTTATAAACAGATAATAATGATTGTGTGAAGAACATCAACCACCCGGACGGGGTCTCTTTGAAATGAAAATTCGAATTTGGTCAGCCAACAGTATTGTGACGCATTTCCGTTCCCAGTAACCACGAGCTTTATCGGCGGATCAGTTGTTCCCCAACACCTAAAGCACTTGATGTCTGGGTCAGCTAGCTCATGCCATGCCGAGCACAGGACTGTTGGACTTCGTCTTTAGCGATACAGGGCTTCAAGCGCCTTGAACTTCCAAATGCCAACCATAGTCGCCTTCCGACAGTTGTCGTTATCGCTACCTGGTGCGGAACAATGCACAAACACATACGAAGTAACACACACGGTTCAACTCTACGAGTGCTGCTGCCTGTTGCCTGTTCGAGCCACCTTCCAGTTAGTTGACCACAGAGTTGAACAGCAGAAGCAACAGCACTAGCCGAGGCGGTACCCTCTCCTCGTAGTTCTGTTGGCCACAGCAGGAGGTCCACATCAGGGTATGGTAGCAGTTAGCACTGGCATTGCTTTGCGATCCTTTTTTCTGATTCCAGCCAGCTGGCCGTTCGTTTTCCCATCGCTCCTGTTCGTCAAGCCAACACAAGCAGACTACTGTTGCTGCAGCAGTCGCCCGATGTGAACGAACGGGGACGGTTGACGGCGTTCGCCCAAGCGATTGACCGACTTTGAGTTGGATTCTTAGGTATTGGTCTGAGGGATGTCGAGGAGCAACGTACTCGAAGGTCACGAAGGTCGCCTCGTAGGAACGGACCGAGCCGGGCGCAGACAGACCGGCCGACCGACATACTACTTGGAACGTTGCAACCTGGGGGTGCAGGTAGCTGAGGTGGAAGCGGGACAGCTTCGTATAAAGCGCGCCGGTAAGCAGCCGAGCGTCGGGAAGAAGTGCGGCGTGCTGGTTTCGGCGAGTCTTGAGGGTTTCCGAGTTAGAGGCAGCTGCTGCTGCTGCCAGAGATCCCCCTTGCAGCGCACAAGCAGCAAGAGCAGATCTCTCAAACACTCACTCACTCTCCAACTCGGCGAGCAGTGGCTGCCTCGAGCTAACCACGTCAGCGCTCGCTCCGACCGGAAACCTCCCCCGGCCAAGTGTCCCTGCCTCAGAGGCAGTAGTACGGTGAGACAGCGGCAACAGACCGAACGCAGTCGAGACAGCAGTGGCTGCAGCCACCATGGAAGCAGCCCAGGCGAGATGGGCCGGCGCAATTATTTTCCACTGCAACGACGACGACGACGACTGCGAAAGAGCGAACCCCAGGGGGTTAAATGGGGAAATAGGGAGAACTAACCGGCCTCAACTTGCCGAGACGGAGAAGGGAAAGCTACGCCCTCAATTCCCCAGCAGTTGAAGGATCTTGCCCTAGCCCCTTTTGGCTAGTCCCTTCTTGGACGATTTTCTCCTCTCCAGAGACACGAACTTGCAGAAGCAGCATGCTCTATCACCGCTGCTTTAGCTAGCGCGGCTTCAACTGCTCTTACTTGTGGTGGCCGAATGGACCACATTGTAGCATTTGGAACCAGCCTAGCAGGGCTGATCCAGGTGTCCCTCGTCTCTCTGGCTACATCAGGCAAGGAAGTCTAGAATAATGACGGGGAAACACCGCGAACACTGACGCGCAATAGCTCAGCTACCTCTCACCGCCCTTCAGACCGTAGCAGTGCCCACAGGAGGGTGCGACAGAAACGATTGTGAAAGATATTGTGTTGAACAAAGGAACGAGTTTCTCCCGAAAAACCTGAAGGTCGCATTTCATGTTGCATACTATTATAATAAATATTCGTAACGCTAATTCGAGACCGTCCGAAAGTATTCGCATATTGGCTACTTGATTCTAAATTTAACTGAATGTGGGGGATCCATTCGGTCTATAGAAGTATTCGCGTGGAGAACAACACGTTCCTCCATCTTTATGTGGCGTATACCAGTTGAAACCAGCTCACCGGCTAGATACCAGGTTTATGTAAAAAGACCGAAATTGTAATTCTTCTATAGAATATCTGCCGTCAAGAGTTACCTGAGATAAGTGCCGTGAATGGGCGCAGATGGCACAAAAGTTGTTTTCTAGGAAGCTTTTTGCCGCTCATAAAAAAAAACCTGCTATGGTTGTTGAACATGATGCGTTTATGGAGGATCTTTCGAACACAGGAGGTACCATAGAAAACCATAACGGGTAAAGGTAAAGATTTTATTAGTTTATTACGGAGCTGCAACTTTTACGACGCTTGGGTTCACTGTGTGTCACCACGTCGTGGGACTCGAGCCTGCGGCCTCCGGCTTATTACAGTCAGAGACTTAGTCGTCCAAGCCACCACACTTGGTAGTGAATATAAGATCAACTAGCCTTGTGAGACCAAATTTATTAAACAAAAATGTATTAAATTAAATAAAAGCGTCAGAAAAAATGTCAGACAGTAATAATCCAGTTACGTTGTTCATCCTAGTGGTTTCGTTATATGTTTAAGCTTTACTAGCATACATGTACACGCATCACAAAATACCCGAAGCACTGAGACTAACCGTTGCTCATATGCGAAATACAATAGTTAACAACTGTCAGCTATACCATCTCATGCACTTATTCGACGATATACTATTTCAGATACCTTCCCATATCACCTATAAAATAACCTGTGCACCGATGTAGGTCATATAGAAGTACATTTTTGTGAGGTTCTATTAGTTCTTCTTATTAAATTTTAAAATGATATAGGACTTATGCAAGTCGTTGGTTTTGGGGTCAGACATTATAGAAAAGAATACGACGTGTAGCGAAAATGAGTGTGCATAGCAAATATGAGATGAACTTCGAAGCTTTAGCAAAGGGAGTTCTATTCTGTACTACAAGGCTTGTACCGTACACTATTGTTATTAGTATAACGAACATTAAAAAATAGAGGTTCAGTGTTATCAACTTATTTTCCCTGAGATGCGCCGCGAAATATTCACATTGCCGTATGAACGTGATGAGTGGACATAGGTGATCCATTCCGTCATTCACTTGTAATTTTACGTAAATTCAAATCAACTAGCCCAACTTTGTAAATTTGTATATACTGTACATATATTGCTAGATTAGGCTTGTTTAAGTACACCATATCAAGTTTCTATGAACATTTACTTGCCATGTTTGCCAGTCCATGGGCAGTATGATGTTAGTATATCGTTTGCCAAAGTTGATACATATCGCGCTTTATGGGCCTTGAATATCTGACATGCGGTGGTGCTCAATTTTGAGCTGAATGTGTGTCCGGTCTCTTAGCCTAGCAGCGTCCGCGAGGCTTCTTCTCCAAGCTTCATCGGCGAAAGAATGCCTCGAGGCGGTGGACGTACGTAATATGCGTGGCGGAACGGACTTTATGGAGTTATCCACCTTAGTTATCTTAGCTGAAGTTCTGAATGTGCGGCTCTCAACAGCGATCGCTCCGATGTAAACGCCCATCTCTCCCATCCTGTACCCACTTGGCAAATTCGGCGTAGTAGTTATTTTTGAGGTCTGAACCCTAGCTGGGAGCCAGTACATGATCCGACACACATAGACGCACAGGTACGAATTACTCTGATCGCGAATGATGTTCGAGTCTGTGTCGGTACTTCGGCGTTACCCATCTGGTTGATTAGAAAGCACTGTCCCTGAAATGGCTCTTTGTGGTGCTTCAAGTATGATACTTCTTCATTGTTCGGGCTCAAAGATAAGACGGCGTTATTCCAAGTGGAGTTATGTGTTTGGATGCGAACAATAGTCTGGTTTTGTTTTCCTTTCAGATTTCGCAAAAACATACATATCGCAATTATCCTCGTTCCCGGATGCCTCTACCAACACAAGTAATAGTTGTTTTCCGTCACACAACTTGTCGGTGGTAAGGAACCTGTCCAGACGATAACCTACTCTTGTACTCTTGGCTCCGAATTGGCGGGTGCGATGTCCACGTTCTAACACCTAGTATCAGACTACTTCCCGCTTTACTTCAATAAGGACAAGGTTTTTCTTTTTCTACGAAGCTGTGTTTATGGCTTCATCGTTCGCATTCGGACAGCTTCGGTGAGGTGTTTGGTACAATCGCCAAAATTGTACGTCGTGTGCGAGTCTCGTGCGCTGATGTTGTTTGTATTCATTATCTCGATAAGCAACGTTACTCGTTTGGATGAGAGTAAATACTGAAACGGAAAACGAGGACAGTGCGAACATAAAGCCCATCCAGTACTAGCTAAAATAAGTTACCTTGAATTCGAAGGCCAAGTCCATTGAACATATTTCAAAAATAATCTATCCTATTTTTCTTAAGCAAGAACCCTCTTCTCGTCCGATTTTTCAGGTAAGAGAAGACGGGAGGATTATGCCCACCTATGGAACCCATACGTAGCCGATGTGTAAATAACTGCATGTTGATGCATATGAATAGACGCCTACCTGCAGGTGCAATTTCCGCTATTCCCTCCATATCCTCGTAACTGCAACGAGACACCCAACCGGGCAAGCGCAACACAACTATTGCTCGGCTTCACACCGTCTCAACTTAAGCTCAGGTTGGTTAGATTAGGAAAAGTATAATGGTTGGCTAATTTGTCTTACGTACCACTTATATATTATATTTTCCATTGATCTATTACACTTATCATATCAGAAACGTATCCATACAGTCATCTAACAGATCCATAGATATATCTTCAGTCTTCAGCCACCCAAATAGACACACTTCATTAAGTTCTTGCTGACGCGTCCTCAACCCCCTGCACTAAAATATATTGCAGTTCATTTTCTGTCTCAATCTCGACGGTGGAAGTTCCCCACTTGTGACTGTCATCATCGAGGCTGATAGACACACGCACGCAGCTGTCTCGTTTCGCTCGTCATCGTTGCTTTTGTGATCGCAAACAACTGAATGAATGGCTAGCCAGACATCTTCCTCTGGCCTTCTCTCTTTTCACGTCTATGGTTGGGTGCGAAGGCCTTATCGGCCAGCACGTCAACGTTCTTTCTTGGTCCTATAGTGCCCTTCCTATACTGAGATGTGTAGCTTCAATACCTTTTCTTCTTCAGCCCTGTTGTTTATACCTTTGAGTTTGGCCCCATACACATGGGATAGAGCGGGTTGGCCCGCCTCGTTGCGACGACTCTGTCGCAGGTTTTTTTTGCTCGCAGCCTCTCATCGCTTCCCAGAGTATTTAAATGCGTGCGCGTACCGGGATTATATTATATCTGCTCTGACGGGCGAGCGAGCGTGTCCCTGTTTGTTTGTTTGTTTATCCCCTTTTTGACTCGACACTACCGGGTCACAGTCCCCGAATTTCCCCGGCTCCAGTTTCCCTGCTTAGGTCCTCCGGTCTCCCTTACCAACCTCGCCGCGTTTCTCTCCATCTTCTCGAGTGGCACCGACGAGGCCCGTGGGGGCCAAATGTTGGGGGTGGCGAAGAGCGGGGTTCATGATGTGGAGGTCGTTACGCGCTCGTCGACGCCTCGTTCATGCTAAGTAGTATATCGCTGCTATGCTTACCACTAACGCCAGGCGCTGATGCAGTGGGGCGACAACGCAGCGAGAGAGAGAGAGAGACAGATAGAGACGGCGGCAGCGGCGGGACTCGTTGTGGTGCCTACGTTAAGAGGTCTGGGAAGCCTGGGTGAACTGCCTTCCCAAAGTGTTCAGCAGACCGCGCTTCGAACGGAACGAGGTGTGAACAGAGCCGGAGACACGCTCACTATAGGGCTTGCATAGCGAGCAGTAGGAAAAGAGAAAGCTAGCCCTTCAGGAGAAGAATGAGAGCGAGACCATGACGGGCAGTATAGCAGCAATGGAACTCCGGCTTGCGACGCCGCTGGTATTGGTACAAAAACTGCCACCCCTACTAGCACGTCGAGGTGGCGTAAGAAAAAACGCAGCGGATGAAATAGAACGCCGGTGCTCAGCCCTGGATGAAAGTCGGGCCAAAGAGGTAAAAGCAGAAAAAGGAACGCATCAAATACGTGGGCCGGCAGGTAATTGGAGTATGGGAGGTGTGTGACGAATGGGGCCGTAAAGGGTAGCCTTAGTCATGGAGAGAGGTGAGGAATGACGAGATTGAATCGCAGCAGAGGTAGGTAGGATAGTATAGGATAAAACACTGGAACTCCACAGTACGAACTATCAAGCGATGCTGGTGGAAGAGCGGATGATTTCACGAAAAATGGGAATTAGTTGTTGGCACTGGACTGCTCATAGTGGCTGGCTGGGAGGTAGTCAGGTAGCCCCAGCGACGGCGGGGGATGTGGAAAAAAGAAGACCACGGCGATGAAAGCCAGGTTAGGTAGTTGATAGTGCCAAGCTACTGAGCTAAGTAAGTCGAAAGAAAGTGAATAGAAAAGGAAATCGCAAGGCAAGAAATGATTGCTGATGGAAAGTGAACACTCGAGCGGAGGGTTTCAGAGAGGGGAGGTGGGATTGATCCATGAGAAGCAAAGAGGACCCCATCCACCTGAAAAACCGAAGGATCATAGGACGCCGAAGAAGGCCAGCTACGGAAAGAAAGCTCGAGACCGAAAAAATGAAGAAAAACAAAAATGCCGGAAGGGGTGATAAATATTTTAATTAAAAAAATTTGAAAGAAAATATTGGGTAAGATGAGCAGGTGGTAGAGAGTGGAAAAGGAGAGGGCAGAACCCATGGTCGGAAAATAGAAGAATATGCTCAGTCACTAAAGGGTCACACGCCTCCCGTAGCCTTAAAACCACTTAGATTAACAGCTTAAGAGACGAACGAAGTATTAATGTTGTATTATTCGTTTTAATATTAGGAGAAAAAAAAGCGCACCAATTACATATCAACGGTTTCTAGCTGCAGTGCTAATCTGAAAGTTGAAAAGATCCACTTTCCAACTCGACATACAATGGTAGAAACACAAAGCGTGCAAGTCAGAATTCATCAAAATACTGATAAAAAAAAATGTGCTTAGTAAGATAATAGTACTCGCTGTGCGAATGATCTCAAACTGTCTGCACATATTTTAAAGAACAGCGAAAATATGAAGGGAAAAAACAAAGACGACAAAAAATCATCAATAAGTATTAGTACAATAATTATTTATAATCATCATTTCGTTTATTTTACCAAGAGATGGTACAGATTATAACAGGGTAAATATGGGAAATAAAAGAAAATGGAATGAGATAAAATAAGATGACAATATCTACAGATATGACTGCCCTGCTGGTCAGCGGGGGGGGGTCGTGACCCAGGCCAATGAATGTCCTGCTTGGCAAGTACTGAGATGGTACCTAGGACACTCATCCCTACAGAATTTATATACGCAGGTTGGAGCAACAATTATTTATAAGACTAGCAAGCAAATATGAAACAGGTGAATTTTGATAAACTAGCATGGAGAGATTCTACATAGCATCGTATTGAGTCAAATAAGGAAAACATCCAAGATTAAATATTCAAATGCACTTCTTTTGCAAATGTTAAAAAAGAAAGTTTATTCAACAAGGAGACGCAAAGCTATGATCAGTTATTACTGTCATCATAATTCTTAGAATCACTTCGGCACAATTAACTCAAAGCATTAACCCATTTCGGAAGTAAATTCCGAGTAAATAAGACGGAGAATTTCCGTGTATCCATTTTCCCTTCTACCAGGCAAAAACATGGTTCAAAAAACGAGGCCCTCCGATAGCCTTACACCTGTACCGAGTTCCGACTACATAAATAGACAACAAATGTGTGTTTCTTCTGGATTTAGCTTTTAAATTTGCTCCAACGGAGATGCACTTTGCCGTTGCATTAGCCTACAAAAGAATTAGAATGGATGACACATTGTCTCAATCTAGCCTAAGCTTGGTTTCATCAGAAACATTTAGAAACGTAGTTTAAATTTAGCCCATGAGATTTAAATTAGATAGCAAGTGGAGTGGGTGCTGTAGACAGAAGGAGGCCTGGAAGAGGCCCACAAAACGAAACCTTAGGATAAACCGAATCGAGAATTATGAACGTAATCTTTCCATATCCGACCTCTCCGGCAGTCATCCACCGCTTTTGTTCAGTTCTTCTTTATCCCTCAAGAGAAAAGCCTTAGCAAGCACGAGTGGTGGTCGTCCACCCCCTGCAAATATTGGAGACTGAGGACGTGGTGTCCTCTATTTCGGTTTTGGCTGACAAGCAAGAAGAAGATAGTCACAGTGGCGCATCGTGAAAGCGTTTACACGCTGCTCGCAGGTTAGCCTGTCTCATTAAGGCTGGGGGGGTGGTAGGGTCAGCGACGAGTGGAGAGGCAATTAGAAAAGCGTATTACGTTTTTGCTTCTTATTCCGTGTCGCGTTCTTTCTTTAGGCTTTCGTGTTTTTCCTCTGTTCTTCTGGCCTGTTCATGTTCGGCTTACTTCTTATCTCGACGGTGACCCGAGGCACAGCCGGTCCTAGGAACTTTTCCACGGTCAGCACACCACAGGTCGTTGGAGAACAGAACATGGTCATACCAGTTCCGACCCAATGTATTTCTGCCTACCGATACTGCCTTCGAATCTCTTTTCCATTGGCCCATTGTTACCAGTGGCTCTAGTTACCCAATCGCTGACAACCGCTACGAGCTTCGCTCTATTTGCTGGGGAAGGGGTCTTCTGGGCGTGGGATACTGGACATTCTACCACTGACAATCGTGGCATCGCCATCCGCGGTCGCTCGATACTCATCGCCCTAACGAATCGAAGGACTTTATGACAGGCCATCGATGTTGCACAGTACCGACTTGCTGCAGGACCACCCCCCCCGCCCCGATGTTGGGATGGTGGGAGCTAGTGACATACATAGCTAAACAATGATGAGACCTCATCTCAACTATCCCCGCATCCTCTAAATTAAATGCAGCATGAGAAAGCTGCGGGAGAGGTTATGAAAATATGGGTCCGATGAATAATACAGTGATTATAGGAGAGAGCGAGGTTTTTACTAAAATATTGATTCTGTGTATGTTGCACGTGCTGGCTACTTTGGCAATGACCTTCTATACGTGTATAATCAATTCAATTCAAATTCTCCTTTATCAACCAAAAGAGGTGGTACGATGTTTGAAAATATTACAACGGATAGAGATTGTTTACAAGTGAAGGAATCAGGAGCAAATACCTGATACATGTCTCGCGAGCCAAATTGAAAACAATGAGTTCCATTAATTATCTTTGGAAAACGTTTACATAAAAGTGTAGAGAACGAGTGAATAACAGAACGAATGTATGCCCATTTTACGATACTTTTTTTTGCTGCCCCTTGTGCTTTAAGAAACATGACTTTGTTTATGGCGAAACGTATCAGGCAAACGTTAGCCAACAACTAGTTTGTTTTCAGACGCGAACAGTTAAGAGATTATACCGTTATAGGTACATGCGACAACAGTCGCCAACTAAGCACGTCGAAAAGTTTATGTAGTTCAAGTGCCGCTATTTGGCATCATGCGAGAACTTCTGAGCCTCTGGTTATGGCTTTGGAAAGCTGAAAACTAATTTTATAGTAAAAGATAAAACCGTTTATATGAAAAACCCTCCTGCAATCACCCTTGCGTGTCTCCTCCGATTGCAAGGAACACACGAATGCACCATACCACTAAGCTTGATAAGAAGTAAATACAAAATTTCAGCTGCGTGGCGCATTCATGTACGCCTTGCAATTGGAGGAGACGCGTAGCTGCACGGGTTTAATTCCCACCGTTGCGTTTAAGAAGGGCTCCATCCTATGAAGCAATGCCGAAAGCTGTACCGTGGATTCTTGAATGTTGGCCGTGAGTCAGCCCGGAAAATATATGCGTTGTGCGTTCGTGTGCGCCCTGCTATCGGGTAAGCCCGAAGGTGCTACAGTAATCGAAGCAAAAACAAGGTCATCAAATGACCTTGAGTAACCTATTAGTACAATACATAACTGGATATTCGTTTGATTTTTTTCACGGTAATTTTCGTCCCATTACGAGTACGGTTCTTGTTGACACATGCTTGGCGCGAACATCATTTAGCTAACAAGTTAGTTATGAAACATTGAAACACAGTACATTTAGGAAACAGTTCGTCAAAAGCCAACCTAAATTTCGGAAGCACAACTAGTATGTAGAGTTGTATCCTTTTCAATACTTTGGGATGCGCTGGTGTAGAAAAGTTGTTCTAAGCTTCCTGCGGGCCGACACAGCAGCGAGAGAGGACTGACTCCTTTCTGACGACTATTCTCCTCAACCATATATCTATACCCCCAACGTGCTGGAGGTTTCTTTCCTAGCCACGGTCAGTGGCAACAAAGATTTGCTCGCCTGCTTGCCTGTTTCATCCGGCCGCGTACGTCACGACGAGTACCTCCAGCGCCGACACAACTTCTGTTGTGGACAGGACACTTGGTCAAGCATTGGAGCGTGCATGAATGCTTGGGAACATGTCTCGCCTCACATACGGTCGGACACCATTGAAAGCTACGACATACATATTGCACATGTGCTAGATATTTGTGCAGTCGATCGCATTGTTCTGTGACCTCGTAGCACAGAGACGAGGCGCAACCCTTTGTCAATTGCTCGTTCTCTGTGCGACGCACGACGACTGCTTATCGTCGGCCTTTTCTTTTTTCACTCTCCAATTGTTTGCAAAGGTCAGGCGAAAGGGACAAAGCCATCTGAGGATGAAAAGTCCCTTTGACCAGTTAGGCCTGGACTATCACCGGCTAATAGAGGTAGAAGCGTATACTAACTACTAAGCGATTACGACTCTCTCTCTCACACGTTCTCTCAAGCTTAGTTGAGCGATGTGAGATATAGAGAAAGGGGTGGATTTACGAGAGTTCCGGTTTAAACGGGTTCAACGACTGCACGTAAGGTTATCCATCGGTGACGTTGTGGACGTTCAGGATAGATAGATAGATCATTGCTGTACATATGTGACGTTGAAATGAAGATAGCCAGACATATGAACGAAGTTTTGAGATGGTTATGCGATTTTATGACTAACTCACCCCACCGGTGACAGGTGACAACACGTCCGATGGTGTGGATTCCCTTTAACTGTACCTGTGCCACCTTCTGTAGGCTGCAGATCACAACTAAGGCTGCGGGGAAGATTCGAAAGGTCGCGCTAGAGAGCGCGTCATAGGTGACCGCCTTGTCAGTCATCGCCCAGTCGAACGAGGAGAGTTATTAGTTGGTTGACTGGGTGGATGAGCCGTTCTTTCGGTAGATGGTCACTCGAATGCGGCGAGCAATCGGCCCAAACCGACGAATATTCACGAACTCAATCACACCATAGTTTCAAGTCGCCAACTGCAATTCGAGCGGTTCCATGCTATTCAACAGGGTCATTGTAGATTGCTGGGTCGCTTTAGCTACTGTGCGACGAGACGCCGTAGGTATTCTCTGGGTAAGAAAGACCAACTATGAGGGTCATCGCCGTGGCACCCATAGTATTTGCAAATAAAGCCGTTGGTCGAGTGCGCAACCAAATATCAAAGCATGCAGTATTTCTAAGAGTATTCTTCCTTTTTACCGGCCGTAGGTTTCCAACTAGCCATGAGCCCGTACAAGTTGGAAGTCCGCTGACGACCAGTCTATAGGGGGGGGATTTTTTAACATGAGGTCTATGTAAGGGGTGGTTTTTTTTGCATGTATCGATTTGTTTTGATGTCCCGAACAACTTTGTAAATATTGTCATCAGGCTAAATTGGCATTTTCGACCATTTTTTTGCCTTTTTCTAAAAGGTGTTTAACATGGTGATCTATGTAAGGGGTACTTTTCTCGCGTGTTTCTGATGCTTCTCGACGAGCTGAACACTTTTGCAATAGGTATACATATACCTAAAGTGGATACTTTTTGAATTAGAGCAAAAAACCTCAACATGGTGCTCTATGTAAGGGGTCACTTTCTTGCGCTTAATCGACATATTTCGACGAGCTGAACACTTTTGCAATAGGTGTTCCTATACCTAAAGTTGACCGTTTTCGAGTTGACCATTTTGGAGGCCGAAAAACCCCGAGGGGGTCAATTTTTCGCCACTTTTCATTTTATTTGACTACTTTCCCATTGTTGAATTTGTTTCTTTTTGCTTTGAGGTCAAAGCTCATCGGGAGGGCCATGTTCTGAATAATTTCGATTATGTCACGCGTTTGTTAACATCTTTTTAATTGCAAAAAACAAAAACCTATCAAAAAAAATTGCACTGTTTTCGTCGTTTTTGGATACTTTCCATTGACTTTCTCTTAACAACGTCAATTGGGGAGTTGTTGCATTTGAGAAGGGGCATGTGTACGTATTTTTCTATATGTCGATTTCGCTCAGGTTTTCTATTAATTTGAAAATTCCATTTTATTAAGTTTAATGTTCGATTTATTCCTTATACAGACCACTGAGAGTCCATATTATATCATTAGCTGATGCGTCTGACTAAGCTGAACAAATCAACAATAGGTGTTCCTATACCTAAAGTTGACCGTTTTCGAGATAATGTCGATTATGCGCTTGAATGCTCAAAAACACTGCATTGTCTGTCTGTCCGTGTGTCCGCCACATTGAGTCATACAACTGCGGGGGACGCCGTCGGACAGGAGCCGAAGGCTCCTGGACGCCGCTCATACAACTGCGAAAGAGAGAAGAGAGTCCCGGTGTCGGCCAGGAGCCGCAGGCTCCTGCCGACACTCATAGAACTGCGTCTCAGAAACTCCCGTATCTCAATTTTTCCATTTCTCCAACATGTAATGATAATATATCGCGAGCGGGACTAGAGTTGGCCGCTGCCCGTAGGGCAAGGCCAACTCTATCTATAGTATTTATTAGAGCAACGGTGTCTGTCTGTCTGACAATGAGGTGCAAATCGTTTCGGCGGGTGACTTTTGGGGTTTAACTTTTTTCAATATGGTCATGTTTGGTATCATTGTGTAGCTATTGACGAGGGCTATCTTTTTAGGGGGGTGGGGGGTTAATTAGGGGGTGGGGGTCAAAATGGGGGGGGATTTTTTAACATGAGGTCTATGTAGGGGGTGGTTTTTTTTGCATGTATCGATGCATTTTAGAGTCCCGAACAACTTTGTAAATATTGTCATCAGGTGAAATTGGCATTTTCGACCATTTTTTTGCCTTTTTTTAAAAGGTGTTTAACATGGTGATCTATGTAAGGGGTACTTTTCTCGCGTGTTTCTGATGCGTCTCGACGAGCTGAACACTTTTGCAATAGGTATACATATACCTAAAGTGAATACTTTTTGAGTTAAAGCAAAAAACCTCAACATGGTGCTCTATGTAAGGGGTCGATTTCTTGCGCTTAATCGACATATTTCGACGAGCTGAACACTTTTGCAATAGGTGTTCCTATACCTAAAGTTGACCGTTTTCGAGTTGACCATTTTGAGGGCCGAAAAACCCCGAGGGGGTCAATTTTTCGACACTTTTTATTTTATTTGAGTACTTTGTTTATGTTTAATTTGTTTCTTTTTGCTTTGAGGTCAAAGCTCATCGGGAGGGCTATGTTCTGAATAATTTCGATTGAGTCAAGTGTGCGTTAATATTTTTTTAATTGCAAATAACAAAAACCTATCACAAAAAATTGCACTGTTTTCGTCGTTTTCTGATATTTTCCATTGACTTTCTCTTAACAACGTCAATTGGGGAGTTGTTGCATTTGAGAAGGGGCATGTGTACGTATTTTTCTATATATCGATTTCGCTCAGGTTTTCTTTTAATTTGAAAATTCCATTTTATTAAGTTTAATGTTCGATTTATTCCTTATACAGACCACTGAGAGTCCATATTATATCATTAGCTGATGCGTCTGACTAAGCTGAACAAATCAGCAATAGGTGTTCCTATACCTAAAGTCAACCGTTTTCGAGATAATGTCGATTATGCGTTTGAATGCTCAAAAACACTGCATTGTCTGTCTGTCCGTGTGTCCGTCATATTGAGTCACGGCGTTGGCAACTGTGGAAGAGCGCGCCGGCCAGGAGCCAAACCTGCCGACACTCATACAACTGCGTCTCAGAAACTCCCGAATCTCAACTTTGGAATTGCTCCAACATGTAAAAAGTAACATATCGCGAGCGGGAGTCATTCAACTGCGGGTGACGCCGTCGGACAGGAGCCGAAGGCGACTGGCCGACGTCCATAGAACTGTGGAAGAACGCGTCGGCCAGGAGCCGAAGGCTCCTGGACGCCGCTCATACAACTGCAAAAGCGAGAAGTGAGTCCCGGTGTCGGCCAGGAGCCGCAGGCTCCTGGCGACACTCATACAACTGCGGGGGACGCCGTCGGACAGGAGCCGAAGGCTCCTGGACGACGTCCATAGAACTGTGGAAGACGCGTCGGCCAGGAGCCGAAGGCTCCTGGACGCCGCTCATACAACTGCGAAAGCGAGAAGAGAGTCACGTGTGTCGGCCAGGGGCCCCAGGCTCCTGCCGACACTCATAGACTGCGGGGGACGCCGTCGGACAGGAGCCGAAGGCGACTGGACGACGACCATAGAACTGTGGAAGAACGCGCCGGCCAGGAGCCAAAGGCTCCTGGACGCCGCTCATACAACTGCAAAAGCGAGAAGTGAGTCCCGGTGTCGGCCAGGAGCCGCAGGCTCCTGCCGACACTCATACAACTGCGGGGTACGCCGTCGGACAGGAGCCGAAGGCTCCTGGACGACGTCCATACAACTGTAGAAGACGCGTCGGCCAGGAGCCGAAGGCTCCTGGACGCCGCTCATACAACTGCGAAAGCGAGAAGTGAGTCACGTGTGTCGGTCAGGAGCCGCAGGCTCCTGCCGACACTCATAGAACTGCGTCTCAGAAACTCCCGTATCTCAATTTTTGGATTTCTCCAACATGTAATGATAATATATCGCGAGCGGGACTAGAGTTGGCCGCTGCCCGTAGGGCAAGGCCAACTCTAGTCTCTTTATTTATCAGAACGGCATGTGACTAACTCTATAACTATATATGAATGTTAAACGGCTCGTGGCTTGAATCCAACAGCTTACATTTGACAGTTTACTCATCGACACGATAAAGGTATGCTATTAGTATAATCGATTGGTTGACTTTGATTTTTATTCCTCGGCGTTACATTGTATCCAACAATACCAACGATTGCCAACAGTGCCAACGAACGCGTTAGGTGACACTCTATCAGACTCAATCGTTGCCCTTGACTAAGCCGTCCGTAGTCGTAGTGCACCTGCCGCCTCTTTACGTCACTCTCAACCAATCACTGGGTGTGGAAGCGACACATGAAACCATTTCGTTGGTGGGCTCGAAGCAACCGTTGCCATGTCTCTACAGCCTGTCTCTTAACCGATAGAAGTAGCCTCTTGAAGTTTGTTGCTACTACTGTTGCGGCTGCTGCGCTCATGCGAGGTAGGGTTAAAGATATAGAGAGAAATAGAGGGATACAGAGTGTGCGGGATACGATGCATGGATGGTTTATATCACACGGGTACCACACGGTTCAAGCAGCTAGTGATGTCTCTTTGCAAGTCTACCGCGTAAATAAGTTATGAGGCAGGCAAGGGAGGCATGCAGGCTAGCTAACCACCGAACAGGCTCCGACCAACGAGCTAATAGGCGCAACAGGGCTAAGAACAGAAGGATCGCAGTTAAAGGCGAGGAGGCACACGCATAGCGGATGAAGCAGATCGACTACACTAAAACTGAGTAACGCGATGGGGTTTCTGGGTTTCTTTGTTGAGACGGTTGACACCGACGACAAATAGAATCGATCGTTGGGCTAACCAAGATAGACAGTAGAAAGAAGGAGAGAACGAGATAGAGCGATGGAAGAAATGCGTGTAGCGGATTGGACTCCGCTTGTATAATATAATAATATATAATTATTTACCTCGCCATACCTGTTATAGCTTTTGCCAAAGAGAAGAACATCAGCAAGCCATATTACTATACGATTCTGCATCTTAGATTTAGGATAAGTAAGATAATGTGTTGTAGAAAAAAAATGCAACAATTTGACAAAATAGGGTACCATTAATTGAATTATTATAGTACGATAAGATCTGGCTGGTGATGATGATGATTATGCTTCTGCAATTAGAATTACCCTGTGTTCATGATGATTCTGGTGGTAATAAAAGTAATAACAATATTCATTACAATGTTGCATTGTGTATACTGACCGGAGAACATTTCCTAAGAAGAGTAAATAACGAAATGTACCATATCGAAACCTTTGTAATAAAATTATGGATTTCTGCTTCTTGCCAGTAGAAAACACATATAGATCAATTGAATGGTGAAATTTTCCTTGGGAGTATGCGGAGCGTATATAATAAGGCTCCTTATAAAGTATATATATGCACGTTTGTAAGATATTTCCAAAGACATGCTGAAAACAATACAACTCCCTAATTTACCGCTTTCCTGCAAGTACTATAATGCACTTTTGCAACAATTTGCAACTTTTTTCCATTTGTCATTTTGGCGCGGGCATGGGACTTTTATGTTTGCGCGTATTCGCCTGACATTCGCGCACCCCCTTACTTATTCCGGAAGACGCAGTTACATTCATTCTATCGCCATCAATATGGAAGAAGAATCATTACGGAACGCCTTATTTTGAGTTTGAAAGGCTCATTTTTCTCACGAGTGTTTCTCCTGATTACTGTTCCTCGGGCTGTAGCTCGTGGAAGGCTTCGACAGGTGATTTCGGATTGGGTATTTTATGAATTCGATTTTCCGCGTGTGCTTTAAGGTGTAAGCCCTCTCAAATACTACAACTTCTATCGGAAACGCCTTATCTGCTCTTAATCCTGCGGGGTTTAATAGAAGCAGACAAATAGTTCAACGTGCAGATTTGACAATAATGTTTGAACTACCCCCAGTCGAATTTTCAAGCATTTCGCTGAATGTGAAGCTCAGACAATCGGTTTTCCAGAGTAAGCCCAGTGTTTATTTATTCTTATAATCCTCCTTATTATTACACTCCCCCTTCGTTCCATTGGCGCCGCCATGATGTCACGCTATTTGGGTTCCCTGAGGTAGCGGGCAAAACGAGTTATTAACGTATTCATTTCGAATAGCACTCCATAATCCACAATACGAATGTCGTTCCACATCAGGTCGTTTCATCGGTGCCAACGGCAATCCGTGCTTCTCTAGTACGCAGCGGACCGAGCTACTGGCGCCAACTCAAGCTGTTTAGCTGAACGGGCGACTGAGCGACAAACTAGCGCCGCCACCACCACCACCACTACCATGTTGAGAAGACAGGAGTTTCCGGTTTCCGGCATGCCGGGGTTGCTCTTCTCGAAGGGGACAACGGGCTTCGCTACGGCGGTAGGAGTAGCAGCAGCAGCACCCATCAGTGGCTTGGGAGAGCGACTCGGAAGAACGAACGGCCCTTCGTTCGTTCGTTCTCTTCGCCGTCAGCGGCCCCATCAGCCCCGAACTCTCGAACGGCCCCCACTATCCCCTTCGTGAACAAAGTTACAACTGCCACTTGTCAACAAGCTGCTTCGCCAGCCGCGGCAGCTCGCCGACACGGGTCGGCGTCGGTGGCGACAGCGGCCGCATCGTCACCGGTGTCTCCTGAGAGATGTCGAATGTTCGCCGGTGCATGGGCCGTGGTGTTGTGGGGCCTGCGGGGGATCGCGACAAAGGAAGGTGAGGCGATGGTGGCAAAGGGATCCGAGGCGGGAGTAACGGGGAGTTATGCGGGTTAGGAGCAGGGACAACTCTTCTGCCGCATGTGGCCAGCCGTCCTCTTCTGTAATAACTGTGATGCTTCTGTGGTCCTGCTGGTTTATTTCTGCAATTGTACGCTGACTGCTACTGGCGCGGTACGAGACGATTGCTCGAGCCAGCCTTTTGAGGCTCGGTTTGATTGACAAACGAGCGAGGCTGGAGGCGAGGCTGACGGCTGGCAAAAGTGACGTCAATTCAATGTAGCAGTAGTGCTACTAGTAGTAGTATCAAATACAAAGTGACTGTTAGTTTCCGGTCGAGTGCGAGGGAGAGGTAGCGGTGAACGGTTAGGGGAGAGATATAAACTACGAGTGTCAGTCAGTTGATTCGTAGGATCTACCTGCTGCTGATCACTAACGGGTATTTCCTATGTATATTGACGTCTTGCTCGCGCTAAGTTAACTAGAAGAGACAAGGCGTTCATTTCCGATAATGAGATAGTTGGATTAACGTATCGCTATTCCGAGCAGGTTAATCGAAGAAGCGACATGATATATTTATAAATTGACACAAATATGAACATGTGATTGTTACGGGGACGAATTGTTTTCATTAACGAATATCTCTCATGCCTGCACTCGTATCACGAAGCTCAATATATTCTTTCTCTAGATTTCGTTTTATGCATCGATGGCTCTTTAAGTAGTTGCCGAGACTAAGCGAATCACATCTCGAATTGGCACTGGCCAGCAAGACGTAAGGTATGCAAGGAATGGCAAAGGCTTAAGGAGGGAAACACACATAAGGTAAGCATCACCGACGAAACTGTTCGGTAGCAGTGCATATGTACACGACGGGAAGCCCAACATATGTCTGCTAGGACGTTGTCATCGTCATCGTATCTTCCACCACCAACACTGTGCCGATGTGCAATCGCACTCCACTCGTAGGCAGACCCCTCCAACCTCTTTCTATACACGACCGATTGCCAAACACGGCGTCGTGCTCCCGTAACACAACACGGTTCCAACATCAGCGCAGTAGCAACAGCTGCCCATCGAGCACTGGTGGTGGCTGTACGGGACGGGGAGAACAGGTAAACCCCCAAGTGTGTAGACCCTGCCCTCAGTGTTGTGGGTGCCGTCGTCAGGCCATAAGGACGCCGCCAGGCCAACAACTACAGCAGCAGCAGGCCTTCTCAGTATCCCCCTCTTACAGGGCCTGCTCCGTCCTCACCTAGTCGGTTGTCCTGACGAACTTGCGTGCTTGCTTGTAGCAAGCAGCTCTGAGGGTTGGTTGCTAGCTCGGATTGGGCGGTGCGTTGCTGGGCCGGGTTGGGTTGAGTAAGCGGGTAGATCTGGGCTGGGCAGGGGGAAAGCTTTGGTGGCTGCGCTGCTTTTACCTCCTTTGCTCCCTCCGCACCTTCGGGAGGCGATGAGGCAGACTATGGGAGGACGAGGGGGAGCGAAAGAGAGAAATAGAGAAAATAAGAGAGTGAGCTGAAAGATAGAGAGGAAGAGAGAGAGAGAGAGAAGCGTACGCCGCATCCAACATACCAACCCCCGACAGCCAAGTAGTGGGCCGACGCCCGACGAATAGAGGTTGGTTCTCTTGCCGCGGTTGCTGGAACAGCAGCAGCAGTAGTAGTAGTAGGCAGACAAGGCGCAACGTGGCCGTCCCAATACCTCTCTCTCTCTCTCTCTGCCTCGTTGTATCCTCGCACTGTTCACAGCAGCGGTAGCAGCAGCAGCAGCAGCAGAAGTAGTCGCAGCAACAATTGGGGCTTCCGATCGGAGCAGCGGTGGCGGCGGCGGCGGCAGCCGAACCCAACATCCAACAGCCGCTGCCGCCGAAGCAGCTTGAGCCTGCAGTGGTGGTTCTAGCAACAGGGGCACCATTGGCAACAGCACAAATAGCAATTGCTTCACGACAACGACGACAATGCCGCCGTCACCGCCGCCACCACTGCCGTCGATACATTGGCACTACTACTACCACCGTAGCCGACTGCAATGGGCGAGCCAACGGGTGCCAGGAACGTTCGGCCTATGGATGTTCCCGACTGTTGATGGTTCCGCTGTTGCGTTGCTACTGCTGTTGGTTAGGGGGCGAGTTCAGAAAAGGGCTGGCAGGGTGTTCTTTTGAGCGTCGCTCAGTCGGGCCAGCACAGTCAGAATAGTGGAAAGAAGCCGCTCTGCCGCTACTGCAGCCAGGCCAACCAGACGAACACCTCTCGTCCCAACACCACCAGCAAACCCCAGCGTCGGACATAGGCAAGGTTCTCGCTCTGTAGCCTTGTAGAGGCTGTTTCAAAGCTATATTCATCCATAGACGAACGCCCAAACGCCGGCGATTTGATTCGGCGTTTCGCCTTGTTGGCCGACATAACAACAACAGTGGGAGTATGATGGCAGCCGTCAACGGTGTCGCGATGTTCCCTTCTCGCGCCTCGAGCAGGCGATCCTGGACCCCTGGCTGAGCTGTGTCACCTTCAAGAAAGAAGTCGCCTTCGCTTTTGTATGGTGACGAAGTCATGTGTGGATCGGACGATGACTAGGTCGGCGTCGTCGCCGCTGCCTGATGAGGAACTAGGGCCGACTGATACGGGACGTTTGCACGTAGGGAAGACGGGCCAAACGTAGACATATTTGAGGTCTCTCTCAATATACAACAAGATTGCTGTGTAGTTGCCCTAAAAATAGTGACGCCGTCTGTTTGCGATTTGGTCCATGATCTGGGTGGGTGCACATCGTGGGTCGACAGACCTAACTCTGATTCAAACTGGCTGGCTGGCCGGCCGGCCGACCTAACGTCTACCTCGCTTCCCTGTAGGCAGTCTAGATTCGGTCGCATCTGTGCGATCTGTGTATATAGATCTGGTGCGTGTAACACAGCGGCAGAACTTGCCTTAAGGCTAGCGCTGCTCCTGCTAATATTCCTCTCTTTTAGTCGGGTATGACGCGCTCGCAAGGACGACGACAAGGACAATCCATATTGGCATGGCGTCTTAGCTGGTTTCTCCCCTACATGGATATGAAAACTCGGCCAGATAACAGCCATGCATGGTGGTCCTACCTAAAGCCGACATATTAGGAACGTTTCGGTATCGCTTAGAGGTTCGGAACTGTAAACCTAGTTTTAGGAATGTTTCGCCATTACGATGGTCACACTACCATGTTGGAGATTAAGTGAGACAATATGTCAGTAGAAGAACGATTTTAGGTCGAAATCGAGTGGACAACTATTTTTATTATTTAAGATGTTAAGTCACTGTTAGCATGGTTGAGGCTATCCCAGGTTAATCACACAGCAATAATGGTTTACTGTGTAATAAAATAGTAATATGGTAGATCACATTATTGTATTGTATTATGTTTTTAAAAACAATAAAAATTGGAACATGTATAGCCTGGCACACATAAAGACGCGATTATCCAGCATGGGTTCCTGCCAACTATATTTCTTTCAAGTAAATAAATAAATACTACTAGTCACATGAGCGGCGACTGTTGTCGAAGTTGTTAACCGCTTGAAACAGCCAACGATAGGAGACATCTGATCCTCATTACTGGTACTGTGCGCCACCTTTCTCTCATTCGTAATGCGACCGCGTGTCGGCAATGCGTGTAGAAATTTGGTTTTCGATTTCTCGCGCCAAACTGAAAAACGCGAAGAGGTTCGTATAAGATTTCCTCTTGTAAGTAGTAATCCTGAGGTGCTGTCGAAAGCAAAGAAGAAATTGTTTATTCCATTATGGGCTTCAGCTCAACAAGGGCTGGACCAACAAATACTCACATGCACGTTTCGAATTCGATTCAACAGTCTGATCGCCTGTATAGCGGCACAAATAGTCAATTTATCTTCCGTTCCACAGTTAATTTCCTTCTGCCATGGCAGGCTTGTATAGTGATCATCGGAATGGAGGTTTTAATCTATCTTCCTCATTCCCGTTCTATTCACATCGGGGTAGCCAAGCCTGCACATCAGTTCCAGAACCGTATTGAGGGTGGAGTCTTGGGTTCACAGCTCTGTTCCTAAATAATAGTTTCAATTGAAGGTTGCCATATACAATTCCGTTTCATGCTTTCCACAAGTTCAGCATCAATAAACCTTCGCCCTACTCCATTCTCTGCTCTTTGAAAGGTGATGAAAATCAAATTGACTGTATGTACGATATCAATTCTACTGCAACTGACAGCACTACTGACAAATGGAAATAATAGGCAACTTCGATAGCGGTCTTGATTTTCATACTTTGGATTATTTCGTTCTCTCACTAACTCTTATCGTTCCCTTCGTTAACAGCATTCCGTGAAATACCATCATACATGAACAGGTGCCTTATGTGGTGCACAATGTGCCTCAGTTTTCCAACCTTTCTTCGGATTCTTCCAGAATATCGTTATTATGTAATCGCCTATTTCTTCCTGCCCCTGGCTAATAACGAGGAATCTACCTGAAGGCATACCTACAATATTATTTCGAAAATCCCTTACGAGTTCATAGTGCAACACGATGAGAGATGAGCTAGGTGAAAGCGGCTAGATTAGAAGGGAAAAACGTTAAGGTAGCGGTTCTCAATCCCTGTAGATTCCACTCGCCAACGGGCTTTCTTTGGTCTGCAGTGAGGCTGCAGCGGTTTCAAAAGCCGCGGCCTGGAGCAGGAAGTCTACAACGGAGACGCCCCAAAGTGCGGTGGCAACCGACAGGGTGCTTTGGTCTGAGGTCATGGCGAACGAGTGAGGATCGGGCGGCGAGCTGTACGGTAAGGTCCAGGTCGTATGGGGTCTTGTCCTGGGACTGGTCCATATCCTGGTCGAGGTGGTCTGACGGCCGAACACGGATGGGTCCTCTCCCAAACCCCCTCTGTGAGACTGGCGCTTAGCCTCACCGAAGGCCTAATTGGTTATGGCACGTCAGCCTCCACCACCGTCACCGCCTCCTTTACTGTGAAGTAATAAAATGGAGAACTATGCTAGCAATGGTAACAGTGCGCGCTAGGGATTCTAAGGAAGAACGGCAATGTACAGCAAAGCAACCACGCGGCCTCCTGCAGTCTTTAACCGTTAACTGTAGCGTAATTCTTCCCCATCTCTCTCTCTCTCTCTTCGTCTCTGATTCGCGTCCAGCAGGACGAGAATGTAGTGGTAGGCGATGAAGACATAAATACTTTAAGTATTCACCATTATCACTGCCGCAATGGCACATTACAGTGATCAAGCGATGTCACCAGTGATGTCAGTGAGAGGTGGACGGTACGTATAGATGGTGGTCTACAGGTTATTCAGCGGGCTAGCTGCTAAATATATCAAAAAATATCTTTAGATACAATAAAGAGTAACTTTACTAGTAATTACTACAACTCGTTAATACATGACCATGCTAAAGACCATTATTGTAGCCTCACGATAGTAGCATGATTTTTAGTTCGATTATCAGTCCTTCAGTATAAAAATAGGTATCATAAATCACTACCAGGTCGCTGGTAAATGTAAAACGTGACAGAACTACTTATCTGTTCGCATAGGTGATAACTGAGGACGTCAAAATAGATAATATGTATATTACTATGTTTTGTGTCGAATCATTATTTTTTTCTATTTGTGATTTTAGTGACATATCATATATTGATAACCACTATTCGAGTATCCGCCCATTCCTGTGTTCTGTGTATCTATCGAAGCTCTTCAGTGTATCTGCGCATAAATACAATGCATTTATTTTTGGCTTCTCTTTACACCAGCGTGTTGGTTGCCTGTCTTGTTGTATCGTTACAAATGGTAACGGCAGTTTAATTGAAATATATTTAATTCTTGCTTATATAACAGGAATCGTCCCAAGTGACGGCTCTCATCGTACGATATGTCACCCATTCAGTTCGATTAAACTTTAAACGTGCACACTGGAATTATCCGCTAGGCCGCCAAGGCACGTAGAATACATATAAATAAGGCATGCATGTTGTGGCATTGGGGGAAATCTACTCGAAAAAGGAATAACTTAACGTTCTTTGTGACTTATCAGTGAGTCTCATCCTTGGATCGTTTAAGGGGAATGAGTAAAAAAATAGAACTCGCATTTTTTCTATTTATATTAAGTGATCGAACCTGATGAGCTTTTACACTACTACTTAACAATATGACAACTTATCGCTCTAGTTATGTACCCACATTGGTATATGAATATTTACAAAGTCAACCGATTAGCAAACTGGCTACTGTTGTCGATCCGATTGTAGTAGTAAGGCTGAAAGTAAATCACAATCCGATGTGATTTACTTTCAGCCTTACTACTAGTTTTTGGGGTACTTGTCAAGTCGTAGCTTTCAGCAGGGTTCACGTTATGAAAGAGAAGGCTGGGTTTCAGGTTGAAACACAACAATACTATTAATTGCCGCGAAAATAGCAACGTTTCTGTATGGTGAAAATCAGCGTTGTGATACGTTGAGGTGAACGGATTAATAAACGAGTGGAACCACGGAAGATAGTTCTTGACACGATTCCTGTGGGCTCTGATATTCTCTGACACACCTGATAATAAAACAATGCGAATAGTAGATATTTGCATGTCGACGAACGCCGACAGCAGCAGCAGCAAGAATATAATCTGCTGGCACTTTAAGCATGCACGTTATTTTCCACATATAGAAGCTATTTGGCCTTTCTACAAACTGCCCCTCTAGTGCGCGTTAATGTGTTGTATAATAGTTTATCCTGTATTAACCGCCGCGATAGTTGTTCATCAGTTTTTTTATCCAATATCGCTATACGAGAGGGCCACCAAAGCGATGCAAATTGATGTCCCGAATTGTCCCGGATAACCGGTTGCGGGGCCTCGAAAATAAAGATGGAGACGCCGCTTTGTTTGGAGGGGCCTCCTTGAAATGGCTGGGGGCAACGGACGTTTGCTGGAATTCTCTTCCAGGGACCTCTGCAGGCTAAAGGTTGAAGGCGAGCGTCTGGGATGCTGCGATGCCACGAGATTCTTCGCACCGCCCCGTCGAACACCGGAAACGAACACGATGTCGTAGCTAGTGATAAAAATGTCCCATCCCGGCTTTCTCTTCTAGCCCACTGTCTTCCTCTTCTTCGTTGCTTGTCCTTACTGGTCCCAATTCTCTTGACTGTGACTCCCAAGCCGGTCGTGCTTTGCTATTTGTCTCCAACCTTGTGCCGCTGCCACCGCGCAAACATTGCCAATCCCAGCGTAGAATGCGCCGGCGTTTCTGTCTGTTTCAACAGGGGCCATTGCTGGTGCTGCTTCTTCCAGCAGAGTTCCGGCTTTTACGTAACGCGCGTGAAAGCGCCGCGCCGTCGACGACAGAGTCCGTCCCTTCGCAGAGGTTCCCGATCGAGGGAGGCAGGGGCCATGGGGCGAACCTTCTTCTCTGGCAGCCCTGACGAATTTCTCCAGTGCGCTGCGCGGAGAGACGAAGCTGTTCGGAACAGCTTCGTCCGCAGGCGAAGCCGCTGGGCGACAAGTAGGAAGCGGAGGAGGTGGAGCCTTGAAGCCGTAAATATGATATAAAGCAAAGAGATGGTGGTTTGAGTGATTCTTTAGCGAACGAGCACTACACGACTTCGGAACGATGAGGAGGGGGATGACGAAAACTGTCGTCTTTGATTGAGAGGGAATGAACTACGTCGCCTAACATTTATGCCAGTGGAATTGAAATACAAGTACCAAACAACTAAAGGTAGCAAACATACAAAGTACAGGGCCATTCTTAGTCTAACACGGTTCATTAAAAACAGAACATTGAGACTTCTGTGAAACAGTTGGGGATATGGCGCAGCTCTGCATAATATATAATATATGCTTGCATAATATAATGCTTGTTGTAATCATATGTTTTCCTATTTGACACCCCTCGCGTCTCTATCCTGTCAAATCGAGTCTCACCGCGGTGATGAGCGTTCTCGATCAAGCTGGGCCTCTCCTCTTCTATGTAGCGGTAAAACGGTTTTTGATTAGGCTAACGATATCGCCTACGCCGGCCGATCCCAACAGCCCTTGCCTAGCAGCCTCGAGAATATTCGATATTACTGTTCCGCTGCAGTTAGTTTTAGCAGTCAGCTAGTCGGAATGATTCGCCAGCCTTCTATTCTTGACCTTTCACGCCTTGTCATCCGAGGGTATCATCTTAAAGCCTGCTCTTCGCCTCACGGCGGCACCCCTATTGCCCGCTCTTTCTTCCTGAAGCGAATCAACGAATCGCACTGCAACGATTCTACGCTCATTGAGCGACAAGTTCGAGGTTGCCCTATCCCCTCTCTGCTTGCCTGCGAGCGCTAGCATTCGCGGCCAAATGTAATGAGATCCTTTTCTTTACCCGAATGCGCTAGCGCGCCGGCCCGATCTATGGAAGCGGGTCGAAGCGGCGAGGCCGAGGCCCCCTTTTAGGCCCTCTATTCTCTAGTGCCAGCAAGACTTACCCTAACAGAGAGAGAAAAAGTGAGAGAAAATGACGAAAGTGGACCCTGACTGGTTGTCCTATAGCTGCCCCGCTTTCTCATCGCTGTTTCCTCTGCTTGCTTTATTTGGTATCCTCCCCCTTCCTCCGAAACCGACCGAACGGCGTCGACCGTGTTACCTCCCTCCGGTCCAGTAGCAGAGCGGAGCCCTATCGCGTTTTCAGCTTCGTCTCCTCGTCTCCGCCGTTCGCTCGTATTTCTCTCGTCGTGCCGGCCAATGCCTGCCTTCTCCAGCAGCCGGTGTTCCCGTCTTTTTCTTGAGGATTCCGTCGAATCGTTTTTATTCGCCGTCACCAAGCCTGTCACTGCTACGTGAACCCAAAGCGGCCCGCCCGGATGGGTGATTCAGCGTTCTGTAGGGGTGGGTCCTCTGATGGTGCTGGGCAGGCGAAGTATAAAACGAAAATCCCCGGAAGGCGGAATGAAAGGGGTTTGGGGGAAGTTGAAGGGAAGCGTTGGAGATCGGGAAACCGAGCGAACGCGTCTTAGTTGCCACCGCAGAAGCCTCTCGTCTGTGTACGAATCTATGTGTCTTCGCTAGCCAAGCGGGCCTGTTAGCAGAGCCGAGTCGCTCGTCGGTTGTGGTGGTGGTGGATTAGAAGAAATGAGTTATTCGGCAGAACCCTGCAGGCAAGACCCCGAGCATCCTCCGTCGCCTCACAGCAACCCCATCTCACGGCGGTCGTTCGAGATCCGGCGGTGAAGTACGGGGAAGACGCAATTACAGCCACACTCACATACATACATACACACTGTCCCTCGCCCCCCCCGCCTCAAACAGCCCGTAACTTTACTGTACGAAGAACATGCGACACCACATACAACGACAACATACTGCGCGAACGACGGCGACGAGACGTCGACCGAGCGAGCCAGCAGCCAGGCAGGCAGTCAGTCAAGCTATTCTAAGCTATCGAAGTTGCGGCCCGCCGCCAACCCTTCCGTCGGGCCGAAGAGCGACGCAAGCCACCACCGCGTTCTATGGTATCCTCATACAGACAGAGCTTCCTAGCTCTCGTTGGCTCTCTCCGTTTCACCTCTCCCATTATCGTAGTCTGCGCTGCGAAAGCGGCCGGCTGGCTGCCTGTTCGCCCATCTTCCAGAAAGGTTTTGCAGCAGACCCCGGTAGCAGTGGGCGCGAGGACGCCAGACAAGACATAACGCGCCCCTAATTGAATAGCCTGGGCTGGTTTGAGATAGCCAATTCGACAGCGAAGTGGAAGACGGCATAGCCTTTATGAATGTTCGAAGGAATGAGGCTGCATGAAGCCGGTACCGAGGGGCTGAGAGCGAAGTCGGTGTAGAAGCCTCGTGCCTCGGCTGTGCCGGCTGCCCCGTGAGGGTGCACTGATGACGGATGACGTGAGACTGAATGTTGTAGCAGAGAGCGACGATGGGACGAAGCTGTCAGCCTGGCTCCTATTATTACTACTATTATTATATAATACTGGCAGCAGTAGTAGTAGCATCAATAATATTCTACATAATAGCACCCCCCTTTACAATACGACCGATCCACGACCGAATCCTCTTGCTCAGAGAAGTGCAACAGCAGGCCATTGTTAATCTGACGTTTCAAGCACAGAGAATAAATCATTTAGCACAGAGAATGTTAAACATGCCATCACAGTAACAATCTGTTCAATATGCGTACAAAATATTGCAACCGTGGAAATTTACGGACACTTTTCTACAATAGTTTTACAAATGTACATACATACGAGCTAAAGTGGGAAAGGGTAATGATGTTACGCACTGATTTCATTAAAACGTGAGAACTTTAGTTAAAATAATGTCATATACATTAACAAACATAAAATGTATTTGTTTATTCCTTTGTCAGGTGGACATTGAATATCGTATCTAATAATTCATCATATATAAATATGGTGGTCGGAGGATTGGCCGAAACACTGGGTCTCTTCCACCGGGAGTGACAATTATAAATTTCGTTCTTGAACCTTCGTACAAGCCCCTAAATTTGCCATTATGCGGAAAATCGAATATTCTTCCGATAACCATACTATCGATCCAAGGTTTATTGAATCAACACTCTAATTAATTTATTTTTCAATTGTTTTGCCTTCCGGAAAAATGTAAGATGTCATGACGTCGCTCTCACTAGTTTATATGACTCAGAACGTAGGACCAGGTATAGGTAATTTGGTTCTGGCCGAAATATAAACATGATCGGGATAGTGGACAAGCAAACGGAAAATATCTCTTCGTCGAATAATGGCTGACCACTTCATCGTAAGTCTCTGAGACAATTCGTTACGGAAGCATTAACCAACCTTTTCCTCTCGATGGTTGACCTTCTTGTGTTTCCCCTTGTCTCTTAACGCTGTAGGTAATAAAAAAGTCCATTGAAAGAAACTGTAGAGCTGGAACATCGGAATCTAGCTGATGAAACTGTTCGGTATTACTTTGTGTATGAAGATCTTTCATACTCTCTCTCTGTCTCTCTTTCTCTTAACGACAACACCTGCTGTTAGCTGAATTGTTGCCAGTTGTTGTCTATTGTCTCCTCTTTTTACGTTGCCTGTTCCCGAGTTTTCATTTTTGTGGAACCATTCCATGTAAGAATCTGTTAGACATTACGAGCCGTCGGACTTTTCGGATTATGGACGTCATGCGTCTGCGCCTTTGAAACTAGCTGAATGTATTATACGTGTGCGTATGTGAGTTGATGTCTGTGCAAGTTAGACTGCCAAGGCTGCGATATATGAACGTTCTGTCAGCCTGTCAGGCGTTGCTCGACGTATACATCAATGTCTTTCGGCTTCTAACCCTTCTTGGTCCCTCATTGTCGAAGAGTGATTGCCTGCTACAGCGCCTCTTCACCGCTGCTTTCACCGCTGCTAACACCCTCTCTCTCTCTCTCTCTCTCGAGCAGCTTTCGTTAATTCGCGAACAGCTGTTGCCTAGATTGCCGGCCCCCTTTGGCTTTACAGCGCATCGCTCCGGTTGCGTCTCGGACCTCGGTGTTGGTTGTGGACGATACTGCTAAGCGTCTGTCCCTGAATACGGCGGGACGCCGACCACACGCACGCGCTACTCCGGGAAGAAAACGACTACGTGACGTACGGACCTTTAGAGGCTGGAAATGCACCACCATGCACTGAGAGTGTCAGCACAGGCTACGCTCGCTAGTTAGTGTTGCTGCTACCGCCGCCGTTCTCGATGCGTTTGCCATTGTAGTAGATGGAGTGGCCGCGTTTCTCTGCCGGCACGGTCGCCGCCGCCGCCGCCGCCTCGACCATCCGCTGTGATCACCCGTCGTTGAAACGCCCCTTAAAGACCGCTCATCGGCCATGTCCACGATAACCCTGGCGTTACTGACGGGTTATCCCTCTTCTAGAGAATCTTGTTCGTTTGAGCGCTGCTCGGCCTCGTCCGCCACTTCTCCTTCACTCCCAGTCGTCTTTTATACAGAACACTGACGAGTTCCACACAGATGAGTCGCCTTTAAAGCTGCTAGTCTCTCCTACTTAGCGCCGTGTATTATCGCTCTCTCGCGCTCCCCCATTCAAATAGAAATGAGCGAAAAGGCGCAACAACAGTCGACGAGTAACGGCGACAGCAGTGTTCGTTATTTGCGTTTTGCATAAATTTTGCTGAGAGACTGCACCACCGAGGTAGGGAAGGATGGGAAGTATAATAGATGCAAGTGAGCTCGGATGCACAGCCAGGAACACAACATTGTACTCCACATTGTGGTTGGTGGCTGCAAGGATAGACCAGGAAGAGCCAGAGTGCCAGGCAAGCTAAGGTTCGCTCGACCCAGCCCAGCTGTTTCCAATACGCGGTTGAACATAGTGCGTAGTACATGTTGAGGCTTGCTTTTTACATTGAACAGGCTTTAGTGTTCGGCGGCGGTTAACTAGGGCTCAAATCCCCTTTGTGTCTCGGTTCTCCTACCAACGGGCAACAGCGCCGCCTTTCGCCAATGTTACGAAGACGGGAAGATCTCCATATTTCCTCAAACCTATGGGAACATTTTTAGGAAAATGAAAACACCAACCAAGAGAATGCAGCTCATTATCGAATGATAACACGAAAGACAACAAAGTAACGGAATACCATTTCGACTTATGAATGAATGACTGAGTAGCAAACAGCGTAATCTACCTGAAGCAATGGTATAATGGTTTAGAAGCATGTAGATTTGAAACTTCAGAGACTCTTTCTGTGTTCATATGAACAGTCGTATAGGAACACAGAGGACTGAAAGGAACGTAGAACCGACGGGGTGACATTTCGAATCCCGCTAGAAAGTTATAAGAAACTAGGTAGGCATCACTGTACGTGTGGGCCTTATTCGTTAAGACCTCTCACCCACATGTTTCCACATTTTAAAAATGGTGAACAACAATAACAACCAAGTCTCTCTGCCGGGTGAATAATTGGTACAGCAATCCTCTCAGTACTCGAGCGATTTATTCCCTTACAAAACATGGGAACGAGCTCCCGTGCACTCCGATTAGAGGCTTGAAATCGTATTTGGACACGCCGCCACATAATTTCCGTTATGGCATTGTCGGCGCAAAGCGATCGCGCAGAGAAGATCGCGGAGACCCTTGATAATACAATGAGGCGGGATCCACTTAAAGTTAGCGAGCGAAAGATGACAATCATTAATGAGGGAGCTCCGCACATTTAAGGGAAAAATCCGCAAAGGACAGATGTCATTGACTTCGTCACTGAAGTGCTGAATAACAGACACGACTCTTGTTCTTTTCTACGGCAACTAAAAGTGAAGTTTTGAAGCGAGCTTTCTTCTTACCTCTGATATTCGAAATCCCATAGCTGAATGCTCGTGGCTGTGTGTGAGACTTAGTGAGGAGGAGGACGAAATGAGAAATGTCAAAGTCTCCTCGTTCACTGAACGTTCAATTACGACCACGTAGTGCTCACATAAGACACTCCACTGGTTGGAGAATGTTTGTTTGGAATTGGATGTCGAATTTGAGTGCACTGAAGAACAGAGATTCAAAGGTACGGCAGAATAGAGCTACAAAGGATACCATAGATACATTTGAACTGTTTCCCGAAAAAAGGAGCGTTCTTTCGCCATTTTCTTCGCAGATTATACAATCATACTTTCGGCGAATTGAATGCGTGTTTCTCCATCACAATCCTGTCAAATGCTTTCTGACTTTGATTGTACCACATTCAACGATTGTCCTTATTCGTGATCATTCTAAATTGATTTTGAAATAACCGATGCTATACCTAAACGAGTCTGCCTTGTCTATTTGTAGCCATCCTATGTATTCCTAGTGTGTTGCATAGAAGGTATATCCTCGAAGGCTCTCCTTTCCAGACCCTGTGTCCTTGTTTTATCTGGCGGTTTCTCAGCGCAGGGAGCGATCACCAAGTACCAACGGCAGCGAGCTGCTGTTAAAAAGGCGACGGTTTGCCGACAGGCTGGAAAGCCGCTGCGCCTGGAGCAACCACTGAACTACCGAAGGCTCAAGTGAAGAATCCTGGATAAAGGCGCCTCTATGACCTAACCACTGAAGGTCACTCCTTCACAATCACCTCGTTCCCCTCATCTCGTGCTCTCTCTTCTTTATCTTCATGTGTTTTCCTTCGTCTTATATTTCCCCACTTTGCGTCGCCTTTTTGGGGGTTTTCCTGGCGTTACCTTCTCCTCTTTGTTGGCCGTCGGTCACTGAAAGCGGTCCTGTAGTCCGCCACCTCGAGCCTCTGGACGACGTCGCCCATGCTTCTTCGTATACTAGACGTAGTTTTATAGTTTTCTGCTTTTGCCACCGGAGAGCCGGCCGCGAATGGAACTTTCGCTTCTGCTCCCGTTTTCGCAACACTTTGTACACTAAACAGCTATAGGCATGTACGTTGCTTGATGGCGGCTGGAATAGGTTCGTTGAAACAGGATATAGATAGACAAGGTGGGATAAAAAACAAACGGCTGAACAGTGAAACGAGTCACTCTGCGGCCAAGCAGAATAGCTTGAGCGTACAGTGATCATGTGACGACGGAGAGGTGAACCAATGCGGCGAGAGGGTACAAGATGGAGAGAGTATCCCAAAGAGGATACAGATAGATAGACAGACAGGCAGGCAGCTATAATAGCAGCAAGGCTGAGGTAGGCGCTGGGCGTAAAAAAATTTGTGTAAAAAGCAGTGAGTCGACAGCGTCGGGTCGGAGAGTCTTTTGTCCGGTGGTTCGGCGAGTGGAGTCATTCCCAGTTAGACATGAACAAAGTTGCGGTGGCGACAATTTGGCGAGGCCTGAGCTATAGTCGTAGCTAGGTTTCCCAAGTACTCACCGACAGGTCTGCCACTCCACTTTAGATTTAACGATGAAACATGTAATAAGTAGTATGGTATAAAGTATCTTTTTCGCTTATCTTTTTCGACAGTCTGTTTGCCGCATGTATTATAGTATATATTATAAAATAGAGATTAGTGATGACTAAGATAAGGTGCAAAATAATTGTTGGTGCAGCATTTGCAGAAAAATATATTCCTAACCAAAGTCGTTATCTCAGGGTGAAGCCAAAGTGCCACTCATCGCCACCCAGGTAACAAAATATGTTTGAGCGGGAACAGATTTCAACAGATACAACATGCGTTTTATGTAACAACAGGGACATAAACATGTTTGGTATAAGCTAGAAGATCGAGAATCGAAAACAGTAGATACATATTTCTCAAAATATGCTCATGCATCCTGATAACGGGTAGTATGATTACTCGAGGCGAATGACGACCAGTGCTTTTAGGCAACTGGATTGGCGAACTAAAACCTTTATTTACTTCTTGCTTTTTCCCACTTACCAGATCACACACTTTTCCTAAGTTTACTGTGCGAAGTGTTCGTTGCTAACAAGCATATGATGATGAGATGACATCTTCACACAGAGGGTTGTTTCGAGTTTTAAAATGATACGAATATATACATCGGTTGCATTGTGTACTGGATAAGAAATTTTCCAACCCCAGAATTAGTTGTCCCAGTCTAGCAAACTTTCACCTGGGCTGCCATATTGTACAAGAACACCTTTTAAAGTAATTGTACTGTTATTTCCAGGTGAGATCCCCGACGCATGGTAACAATTTCAACCGGTGCAAGGTCGTCGACGTCGTGTATTTAATCATGTTGGGCGCGAACTTTTAAGAAGGTGTCAACAAATGAACCACTTTCAGCAGGGAACCGGATCGTTCACATATTATTTCGTTGAATGAACTCATGAACGGACAATAACATCGTTAGTGAATAAGGTTGTTTCGTTAATTGAGATCATATTGTGGCTAGACGATCTCCCGCTAGTTAGGTATCTGGCACTAGAAGCAATTCGGACTCCGTCCCACGTAAGTTAATCCCAAAGGCTACATCGGTGGTGACCCGGTAATTTCAATGAATTCGATATTACCAGCCTCATTGTCCGGGCCTGCTTTTGACGTCGAGGGACGGTAGTAGTAAGTTCGACAGTATTCAACGTGCGGACAACGCCAGCGTGCGTGTGGGTGCCTTGCTGGCTTGACTCTCGTTCCTGTTATTCTGGGACAAATATTGTAGGGCATAGCGCTACTGATGGAGGAAGACGACGCCATTGTTCTAAAAGACCGGTCAATATCTCTCATTTGGACGACTACCCAGGGTGAGTCCTGGGCGAATCGTCCAAGATCACGGTGATGCGTCAATGGACTCTATAATATAATGCGTACCTGCTGGGAGGTTCGCCATAATTTAGCTTGCCAGCGATTGTGGTTAGGCTGATGATACACATAGACATGTCACTGCTTTGAAGTGTATACGTTAGGGAAACTGAAGGAAAATTGGAGCAGATCCCTGAGCCATATATGCTGAGCTTTATACATATATCGTACAAACTTTTCTTTGGTTTACAAACGCCATTGGTGCGGAACCCGTCAGGGGAATAAATTGTTATGCGTTCTGTGCGAGCAACCAAGTGTAGGTGGTATCACTCCTCTGTGGTGGTTGTTTTCGGTTGAAATCGGTCAATAGGCAGGCACAGAAATATTTGTAGCTCTTCCTTGTAGTTAGGCTTACTGATATGGAACCCCATATGTTTATGGCGACTACTATAGATTCTACTTTCCAATGGCCACATATTGATATTATAGTACCTAATTAGTACATTACCCCAGTATGCATATTGTGATGCGGGTGTATAACGGAATGTCTACTTGGTGAGTCCACTGAACAAAATTTTTGGCATTGTCATCAATAATCTCCTGCTGTTATACCATTTACAAGACTCAACGTGTGTCTAAAAGCCGGGGTGGTACACTTCTTCAACGCCAAATTGTTCTTATTAAGTTTAAGTTATGATGAATTAATTAACCCCTCAATAAATTAGAGATCATAGCCATGGAAAACTTAGAGGAGAAGCCTCATGCACGTGTGTGGTCGAATTCCACGAAGAGCATTAGTTGAAGCAACTCTGAAAGCTCGAACGAGCTTCACAAGCCACTACATAATGAGTGTGATGTTAAGTGTAAAACAGTGAAACGCATTTTCCGGATTTGCACATAGCATTTTCCGGATTGTACAGACCAATCTCAACTTTCTGACCAACGAAAATAGTTGACCCTTTCACAAGAAGAGGTGACGACGAGAACCAATTGATTATACTGAAGCAACCAAACTGAGCCGAGCTAACCTTCTATTCACCTTCTATTTTTTTATTTACTGCTGTTCTTCTATATAAATCGTTACTGTAGTAGTTTCAGCCGTCGAGGTATAATACATCGGTTCACCTAACCAAAGGTACCTTTATTCCTTTCCTGAGCTATCGCTACCGAGCGAACTTTTGACACTTAGTCCTCGATGTGTTGTATCTATCCTTTGCTTCTTTTTCGACCCATCCGGGAACCCTCCGGTCTCCCATTGAGCGGTACCAACCACCGGTGGATATCAGATATTTGCGACGACGACCAGCCCCCACGATTACATCAGCTAAGGAGGGTCTTCTTGGCTAGCAGTTCTTCATCCGCCCTACGAACGTTAAAATGAGAGTCACATCCCCGTTCTTTCGTCTGCGTTCTCACGCCTGTTGTCATCCATTGGTAATGTATGGAAATCGTATTTAAGCCCGAGGCTCTTGAAAGAGGTTTGCTCCTTCTCGCCGCTGCCGCCGCTGTCGCTGTAGGCAAACGGAAGACGGGGACCAAAGGGGGGGACGAGAAGCAGTAGCGGCGACTGAAGACGCTGCGTCGCTTACGAGGAATAGTAGCCATGAGTTCGTATCTGCCCCGAGGCAGAATCGTTCGACAGAATACTTCTCGTCCGGCGACTGCGTGAGTGCATGGACTCTGAGTTCTGTGCTCTCATTCGCTACGCGCATAACAGCGAAATCCGATCTGAGGCTCTGAGTAGGGAGTAGTTAGCTCAGTCACTGTCCATCGAATTGGCAGTGCTGCTGCTGCTTCGGGAACATCGATCTGAGCTATAGCAGACTATGAGCAGACTCGAAACTATTCTAGTCATAGTTGGGCCTCCCGCTGACTCGGATTCACTTGAAATGGAGAAAAAACTGTAGAATCCATTTTTTGTGCTGTACAGCCTAGATATTTGTCATCGGGCATGGGGGTCTTATTTAATTCACCAAGGTAAAGTCTTATCTCTGAGAGACATCGAAAAGTAATGCCTGGCTCTATTGGGTATTTTTTCCATTAAGAACCAGACAAATAGTATGAAGATGTACATTCAAAACAGAGAAATCGCTGCAGACTGAGACTAGAGTAGACCAAACTTGATAAGAGAATAATTGGTTTGCACGAACAAGAAAATATATCAACTGGCAGATCGCGAATGCATGTAAGGGTAAAACATGAAGACGATTTTTTTTAAATTAAACAACAGCACAATCCGTGAGCCGGAACAGGCTAGGCTTTTTTTATAATTTAGATTGAACTATCGGGAAAGGACGACCTTCGTTTTTTTTTATATCAAACACATTACGCTACGGTTAGTAAAGAGTATTTTCATATTGCCATTTTGATCAAAAGCTACGATTGTGATTTATCGCTGGCAGGCCCAGTATCAACATCATAAGGGTAGCGTAAAGTAAAAAAAAACGAGCGATTTTATCGTCTCCTCCCCGGAGACCTCCATACTCCCATTCTCGAATCGTTCTCGCTGTAATGTTGCCGAGCTTGGCAAGGAGTTTGTGCGCCATCCTAGATACGATATCGGGCATCGTCAGTCTGTGGGGTAGAGCTGATGTGGCCATGACGTGCTCCGTTTCATAAGAGCGCGACGCTTTTCGAATCAACGTTAAACATTGGAGAATGGCTTGTTCCGTTGCTATACGTATCGCTGTATAATACTCTATCGTTGATACGTTGGATGTATGATATCGAAGAGATCAACGCAATGTCGTCGAAGCTATCGGCCAAGCAGAGCGCGCGAGACAATGAGAGTAAGAGAGTTCTTTCTACTGTTCAGTTAGTTAGACCCCTGTAGTGAGTTTCAGCCTGCAGTAGTTGTCGATATCGTTGAGACACCAAAATGAACCTACTCATGTGTGCCAATCTACCACTACAACTACTATTACAATCTGCAACAATGTTCCAGTGCTGCTGGTACCACAACGATGACAACGTCATTTACTTCGGATAAGCGAGGTAGGTCGTCGTTTGTGCTAGCTAGTAGCAGACCCGAGGTCAATGGGGCCACTCATGTCGATACCACCGTGTTCGGGACATTAAGACTTACGGGCTAGGTCAGAACGGACAAAAGGGGTATTCAGTGGCGCGGGAAAAAGCCGGGTCGAAGGCCAGACAATCAGATGCAGTTGCTACAATATTGATTATTCCATTCAGTCGTTGGCACGCATAAAAACTGCTTTCTGCTCATATGCAACAGCAATAAGGGACCGTTTTCTAAACATAAGTTCAGCAATCGTATATTTAAACCGAATCACATCCGTACAAGAAACGCGGGCTCCAGAACAGACTACTCAATCGGTCAGACTACTGGCAGCTCAAAATAAATCGATGAGAAGATAAGAGCTCGACGATTCTTCCACGCGCTTTACTTAGAAGACCATAACTTCCCACTCGTGTCCACACCTTCGAGCGATGTAGTCGAAGCGATCAAAAACTACCACTAAGCTAGAACCCTTAAACTGTCGAAGGTGAACCTATACCAACTACGCCTGACCTACCTAAGCCCGTATTGCTATCTATTTATATGAGGATAAATTTGCAGATCTCCGATTCCCGTTGACCTCCTCCGGCCCCTGCTCGTCGTTCCGTTTGGATGCAGTTCTAATATACGACAACGAGTTCGAGAAGCACCAACCTCCCGCTGGGTGTTCGTAGCGGAGGTGAGGAGATCGCCACCTTGTCGTCCCATCTTGCGCGGTCCCGACGTCGTCATCCCATTTACGCTGTTGACCTCACTGCCCACCAATAGCGTTCTTGTACCCCGGTCGGCAACTTGGTCGAGCACGAGTGACGTGCAAGTTCCACTTGTGCGCTGAGTCCTTTGGCCCGCGACTAGGTCACTGTCGAATTGTCGTTTTTGAATGGCCTTAGTTGGCGAATCTTTGGCTCGAGCGCACAATGTGTCCGGCCAACAACTAATGGTTCTTCTTTCTCGAGACAGACAGACCTGTGTCGAGCAGATGGACTAAGAGGCTAGCAAATGTTAGTTCGCCAGATCGACTTCCTTCAGGGCAACAGCAGTGCTCGCAGCTAAGACTAAATCGGTGAGAGTTTAAGGGCTGTTATCAGACATTCTTTGTGTCGGAGCTCATATCGAGAAGTCTGGCCAATACTAACTGCTATAAGTTACACAATAAACACCTATACAAACTGTTGGTGCAGCTGAAATTCACCAGTGTATTCGCTTGTCGTGAATTATGCACATCCCTTTTTGAGTGGACGCCGCCAGCGCTGTCCACCGTCTGGTGGCGAATTAGATATCGCAAAGCGCCACAGCTCGCCAATAACTATAGGTAGAGCGCTAGGTCTATGCGAATGGCTGAAGTGTGGACTTGCTCCCATCGTATATTGTTGGCGTTGGCTGTAGGAACGACTATCGAAGGGAACATATCGTGGTCATTACTAGGCTGTCCGTGCTCGGTGGTCATAACTAAGTGTGGCGAAGCTGGATTAATTTGCCATTCGAAGTCTCTGCACGTACTGTATTCCGGTTCGCTTCTGCATCAGCGGGACTTGTAAACACGTGCAAATGAATACTCGTCACATACAAGAGAGAGAGAGAGAGAGCGAGAGAGAGAAATTGGACCCTTTCTAGTGGTAGATGGTGATACTCGGGCAGAAATATGTGGTTATCATATCGAGATCGGGTCGTGGAATTCATCTGAGAATATGGCTCATGCCATAGGTTCATTTGGTCACTCTACAGGCATAGGCATACATGAACGAGCAATTTCCTTAGCTTCGAATTATTGTACGAATAGATTGCTTGTGAGTCCAATAAGAACTCTAGTTATACTTTGCCAGTACACAGTTAACCAATCTTAAATATCAGACACAGTTAACCAACACGTACACAGTTAACCAATCTTTAATATCTTAAATATCACCACCATTCAAACGATGCTCATCTTGGTGGGCCTGATACGTACTACTACTACTACTATAGATGTGGTGCTACTACAATCTGAATCTAACTTTAAAAACAACAGGAGATTCGTTCGTAGAGAACATCGGGGAGAGTATCAGAAGGGCGATGGTAGCCACATGTACAGTTACAGCATGTTACAATCGACAAGCCGCAAAAGTTATCAGTAGCAAGTGCTATTAACGTGTTTGGCTTGAAGATCGCGCCCACTGCCTTATATAGAATCTCAATTCTCTGGGAAACATTAACCTTCCGAGACTTAGAGGCTCTGAATAAAATCAAATAACGTTAGGTCTTCACACCATTGCACGGAACCGTTCGTGTGCCTCGTGGTTGATACTCCGACGTTCATCGAGGACCGTAAGGGATATAACCTTCCAGAAATCCCAGCTAATCACGCATTAATTGGGATTAAGATGGCGGAAGACCCCTTGTTCTTCTCTACCACAACGATGACGAGCAACGAGTGAAAGCTACACAGCATACATACTCGCCACTCACTGTCTAGATAAGCAATTCATGGATTCCATCACGTCGTCTGCGAGACGCAGAGATATCATGTACCAGGAGACACCTGCATTCATAAATTTGCAAAACTATGTGTTGCAAATATCAGACCAATAGGCGTAGCCACTTTGACCCATTGAATCACGTTGCAATCACGAATATCTAGTTTGTAAGCCTCAATATATATATATATATATATATATATATTATATTATATATACTGATTACACACAATGTGGGGAGAATCAATAAAGTATTAAAATTAGAGTTATATTTAGGTTGGTTGCGCGACTCAAACCAGCGTCTTCCTGATTTTGAAGCAACCTCAGCCATCTTATTGAATATTGTGGTGATGCATATGGGCTATTGTGAGCTGCCTATCGGCTGCACTCACGTGGTTATTATTCTGCATCTACCCATTGATCACATCTTCTTATGTCACATCTTAGATTCTTCTTATGAACAAGAAAAAGAACTACTTGGCTGTGTCGACTTGTTCTCAACGAACGTAGTTCGATGTTGGGCACAAGTGAAGTCCCCTACTCTTATATATAACTGTTTGTTCGACGGACTCTTGAAACACTTTGTCAAAACCTTTTTCCAGCTCTGGTGATGTAGTTCTCCATTTGAACTTAATTTCGACATCCAGATTGTGTGAAGCCACACGGATCATCGTGCACATTTATCATACAGACGATGGAAGAACCAGAAGCAGGTCTGGGCTGAGTAGCTGGGTGGGACGATGCTCATACACGCTGACACAGTAGCGCGTATGTCAAGCGATCTTTGATTCTGATGATCAACTCAATGGTGTCATCAGCGTCGATGTCAGCAGTCCATCGACTCCTTCAATGGGGATGGACAGGCCATATTCGAGTGTGAAGCTTTTTATTTATTTTTGAAACTCTTTTCGTGTCATCACCGTCATCGGAAACGACCCTAGGTATCCGATCCACGCGTGATCATTGTCCCGAGGTCTATCGTACTCCACGTCCATTCTGGATCACTAAGCCTGCGGTGGTCTCTACTATTATATTTTTTGGTTTCTCCCTTGTGGCTTGCCACAAGACTCGGCGAGGTATCCTACGAGGTTACGTGCAAGAGATCAAGTTGCTAGGGGCTTCATGGTGGCTTGTACCGTTATTTCGAGAAGACGGGCTACACAATCCTTTTCCGTCAATTCGTTGCCAGGACGCGATTTTTTATTTCATGCGATGATTAAAAACGGGAATGGAATATTTCCTTTGTGTGAACAACTGTATTACTTACTGAGTGTACGCGTGTGTCGTTTTAATACAACTGTAAAAAATCCGCGTTTAATCCGCGATAGACATGGCTAGATTTAAGGATTTAGTAGATGTGTCCTCTGTCGATAAATGTGAAGCGTGTGTATTTTTCTGGTAAAAATTCATGAGTCATCACTACAAACTAGCCAATAAGAACGTTCGAACAAAGTAAGATACGAGCGAGAGTATCAAGTTGAAATGGGCACCCCAGCACGTCAACAATGTGATCACATCCTTGACGTGATGAAACTCCAAAACGAGGAACGAACGAGACATAGAAGAATTAGAGAATGAGCGAAAGCCAGAGTCAGGCACCCAATCAAAATTATGGCCAACAGAGGGTGGGGAGGGGGGCGGCGTGATACAACGAAATCAGTAGCCACTGCTAAGTTTGTTTTGGGTTCATTTCGATAGTCTCCACCGGTTTGTTGTCGACCACGCTGTCCTTAAAATTAATGAGACCTTCAAGCGTATCACTTACATTCTTGTTGAGCACCATCATGAGGCATGCCAGTTACTCCTGTTAAGTGTACATTCGGGTTGAGAGCCAGCCGTTGTTATACACTGGATTATATGCAGCGGGCGGAGCGGGCGGAATAGATAAGGCATATGTTTGAAACAGCACCAGCTACAAATTGTATTTGTTTATAGGCGAAAGACTGTTTTAATCTTGAAATGTATTTTTTGCCCTGTGTACTGTTTATATGTACTGTAAGCCTACTTTCACTTGTGCTAGCTGTGTCAGAATAGCCCAATGTGATGGAGTTTTGATAAGCAATAATACTCTAAATGTTGGCCCTATATATATATATATATATAAATCAGAAGTCTGGCAACTGATCCGCTGCCTACAAGTTTTACCAAAATGAATAAGTATTTTGGATATGTATAAGCATTAGATTTGGAATTCTTTCTTCTATTCTTTAAATAAATGAAGTCATTTTTACCACGAATCCTGACTGATGATGGTAATGTACAAATATAATAATAATGTACCAATTCGGATATCGTGAAGTTTTTTACAGCTAAATAAATTCTACTGATTTGTTACAATGATGGCAGCTGTTGCGGCCAGACGTATTAGATATTGAATGAGCATTACGATGTTTTTGCGTCAGCCTGTTCTTTTTCTTCTCTATTTCCCTGCACTATGACCATGGACTATTAGACCATCGGTCGGCTGTCTGTTATGATATGATTATAAATATTACCACTACCACAACTGCATATCGCCGATTAATCATTTCGTCTTGTTTATGTATATTTGTATCTATATGGGAACATACAGAATAAACCTGTATGTATCCCACCTGGCGTCTTTCTCTGTGGGGTGAGATTGCTATGCCTTGGGGGCGAGGGCTGTGGCCTAGTGGTGACGGGAGTTTTATTTAGTTAAGCAAATCTCGTAATTGACATCTCGGCATCTCGTATATTAGTAATTCTAGTTCCGCAGGGACAGCGCCGGCTAGCCGGGGCATTGGCCACGCCGCCACCGCGAATAATTAGAGCTCATTAGTTATGTTAAGATAATGCTGCAAGCGGTGCAAGATAATGTAGCAAGTGTTAGTAGATGCATCACATATGGCCAAACGGGACAGCGTCTTTGGCGGGTCGGCGTCGTCGTCGATCGTTTCGTACCTCCGCTCGGCATCCATCTATTGTTTTATATGAGGACAGTTTCGGGGTCCTGCTCTCTCTTTATTCATCGAAGCGAGCATCGAGGACCCCTTCAGCCAATATCGCACGAGGTGTTACCTAACTCCATGATACTCGCGTGCTGAGCTATAAATCCCCCTGCCCGACTTGCATCCGTTCTCGCCTACATATAACACATACGAACAAACCACCCAGCCACGCATCCACCAACATACATAGATAGATACCGGCATTGACAGACGAGGGTGAGAGCACACACACACAGTCAAATAAGAGTTATTTTTCGTTGACGTTGTTGTTATAATGTAGTGCATTTTTATCTCGAAACAGTTAGACACCCTGTTATGCAAACGACCCGTTGTGAATCGTTGCATTGCGCATAGTAGCCGAATTTGTCATATGGAGAGTGTATGGTTTAGTTTGGAGGGGAACCACTTCGGGGCACACGCCTCAAAGGATAGCTAAATCTAATCATATACTTAGTGTAAAGAAACGTATAATACAACTGTGCAGTACCAGCTGAAGTGTAAGCGATAGGCATAACAGCTACACAGTCGGGAGCTGTTCAGAAAAGGGCATAACATGATTACTAATTGTCAAGTAATAATCATCCATCTTACATAAATGCTCATGTCCTATTATAGGATCCTCAAGCAGGATATTCGCCATAGCAATGCGTAATGTGCGCATGCAGGATTATGAATATAAATGTGATATATATATATTGTGATATATACAGTCTTGGATACGATTTACACAGGATGCTATTAGAGTGCGACAAGAGAACGCGGTAGATAACAATCTGTCCTGAAGACAGGATCGATTTTGAATCTATTGGCAACAAGTGGCGAGATGATCATCAAGCAATAGTGTTACGTGACTACTGTTAACGAAGTAGGGTTCGGCAAACAGGCGCTTTATTGTATCCGCCAACAAGGCTTGTGGGGGCGAAATTAAATCAGTAAGTCACGTGTAAACTAATGACTAGATGTAAGGGGCTGGATACTGCATTGCCTACGATCTGACCTGGTCATTAACACGGATCGGAGATTATACTATTTTCGAGAAAATGTGTTACTGATTTGAACTCTCTTTGTTCTCGCGCAGTGAAATTGCATCTAAAATGAATGGTATGTTCTATTTAGGTTAAGAAGCTAATGGTAGTACAGCCCTGGAATTGATGAACTGAGTCTACAATGATTATTGATTTATTTCGATTGAGCGGGGCTCATCAAGGTCTTGGAAGAAATGGAGAAAATGACACATATTTTTTTTATTATTAATTTTTGTGAATTATGACGACGTCAACTTCCATACGTACCCAGCTTTCGTGCCAATAAAACGCACCGCTGATTAAGGCTGTAGTCTGACTCTGGCTGAATAGTGAGATCATGCGACCCACATGTTATGTCACAACGCGTGGATTATAGGTCACGATAGGGTTTGTAACCCCATATCCCGCGGGCGGTTAAGGCCAATGCGGTCGGGATCAAAGGGCGTTCCCTGCCTTGTGTCATATGCTGTAATAATATTATCTCAGGCAGACAAAGAAAGACATCATTGACTCCTGGACACAAAATGTGTACGAATCTGCGGTGGAATCTAGCCCTTGTACCTAGATAAGCGTTTAGGCCTGTCAATAATATTCGGATATATCGAATTTTACACAATATAAAGAGCCTCAAAAAAGTTTCCTGAATGGTTTCGTTTCTCTATGAACTGATCTAATCCGCCCAAATCGATAGGTGTGGCAGATTGGATGCACTGGCAAATACGATTCGAATCAACTGGTGCTCGAAGATTGAGGATTTGAAAACTATTTGGACATCGTCTCTTCCTACCTTCGTTAAGGCAAACACTTCATTGCAATCATATCACCATTCACTTCGTATCGTGGAGTTCATTATATCAGTCCAACTTGTTGACTTTCTTGGACAGATTTTCTCGTCTTTAGTGAAAGTAGAGGTTTCTGTAGATTTTGCGCTCAACTTAGCTCCAAAGCATTTCACCGACTCGCTCCTTTCTTTTCTAATTAGTGTTATTATATAGTCTAAATAGCGACATTTCTGGAATGTACACGTCGTGTAAGCTATGGCGACTCAGTCGGATCCAAGAGCCATGGGCTCGGAGGAGAGAGGTTACATCGTGGTATGGTTTTCTGACTATAATTCCCTGAATGTGAAACAAAAAATCAATTTCACACATTGCGCGACTGAAGACTGTTTTGTAATAGCCTTGTACTGTAGCCCCTTAATGCGGCATCATGGATCAGGAGTACCTGACCACCCCCAGTATGAATTAGGACCACCCAGCTAGGCGTCTGTATGCAATCGGTGTGCCTTCAATATCAGCGCCCCATCGTGAGGGGCAAACATGTGCAACCGCTATATGTTCATACTTACCCAAGCATAGTCAAGCGTCAGTCAACACTTGTGATGCGCCTGTTGAAGAAGTTCTTACCGTGTACATTGAGAGTGGTGGAATTCCAGTGCAAGACAGTGTTCGCGTGTGCGTATAAAAAATGGATACATGGCTCAGAGTGGTTGAGACCAGTACATGCTGTCTCACAGATAATTTGATGTTCGACAAACGATGTTGATACAGACCCGTCACCCTCAGTTACAGACAATTCAAAGTGAGTGTGCAAGCTTAGTATAGTAGCTGAACTGGCGTTCTGCCATTGGACATTCGTATCCATACAAGCACGTATAACTGGCACCTTCTACGAAACTGAATGGCAGGCTGAGCTGAGGATATGGAATCAGCAAATCTCAGACACACACACACACCTGTGTTTGTGTCTGTGTGAGACTCGCTGATACCGAAGCGAACAATAAGCCAAGTTATCCGTGTTGCCCACCGCTGCAGCCATACGCGTACGACGGGGGTTGTGCTCCTGGCCCCGTTCCTTTCCTGAGATCGAAAGGACGCGTGCTTCAGGGGTCGTTAGGCTCAGCTTTGCCACTGTCCTGTGAGTGGCAGAGAGAGGACGCTGAGTGTCTGAGGGAGAGGTTGTGTGAGGCAGCATAGGGTGAACCGCCAGAGAGGGAGGTTTTGGCCTAGGGTATTCGGGAACTATATGGCCCCATCGCCACCTCGTCACCAATGCCGTTACTTCACCGCTGCCCCCCTCGTTGGTCCGACCAGTCAAGGTTTATATAGAGAAGGGGGCAGAGAGCCGCCGCGTGGATCGTGCCACGGGTATGTCAGGCAGTGCTGCAGGCATCTTCATTGCTGCTTACGTTCAACGAACGGGACTTCCACCGGTGGGCGATTGCTGGACGATTCTGTCTATTCCATTTTCACGACGATATAGGTCGGTATCCTCTTTAGTGGATGAAGGTATCCCCACCGATAGACCGATTGTCGCCAATGCCGCAGGACCCCAGTCAGGTTACAGGCTGTGTTTGCAGACGAGAGCGCCGATAAGCAGTAAGCCCTCATTCATACTCGACGTGTACTCATTAAAGGTGCCGAACTCCAGTATATCGGACGTGCTTTGTGGGATAAGTAGGAACGATGTAAGCGGTACGGATAGCATTGAAAAAAAATTTGATTATTATCGAACCACCAGCTAACAAAGGCCGGCTAAATCTATTATAGCCTGCCATAGGAAAACTAACGAATGAGAGGATAGACGGTCCGTGTTCGGGGTTTTCGGAAGATAACGCGACCTATTGGATCCTGAGCGTATCTTGGTGATGGTTTAGAAGGTAACTTTCTTTTTTTGCAGATACACATATTGATAGCAGCGTGTATAGAAAATATTTTCTGGAACGGGTACCTTGGAAGCCGTCCCGCCTTGTTTGGCGCCCCATTCGGTCGAATTACTTTCCGAATAACCTGTGGACCATCCAGGTGGACCAGTAAATCTTCCTTTGTAGAATATTAGGACGATAAAAGGTTCTTCTTTGGTGGTACACGAGATGATGTTTGTTATGTAGGAGAGAAATAACAGGTCTAGCCAATATATGTAGCTATGCACATATCAGTAACATTTTGTCTGGACAAGCACCTTGAACTATGTTACGTCGATTCATGTGGAAATATGCTTTAAAAATTATGCTTAATATATATATATATATATATATATAGAAATCAGTATTATTTGCTACCGATAATGTTTTAGATTTATATAGAAGGAGTTCTTAAGTCAAATAGGCTGTCGCATAAATAAAAAAAATGCTGCTCTTAAATCACATATTTGAAAAAGGGGAGTTATACGGTTACGATGGCTTGGGCTGACAATAGGTTCCAGCGAAAGCGGATTCTTCTCACTAGGTGCGTGCTAAACATACCTGGAAACATGTACATACATATTGTATATGTACACCAAGTATCCGGACAGTGTCACGGAACAGCTCCAATCCAGCAGAATGTTTGAGTCAAGCAGGGCAACAACGACAATTTGCTCCAAAGAATAACGGTGCAACTTCTACAGAAGGAGAGAGATAAGGTGGCCGGACTCTTTTCACAAGAAACAACCTTCTTTTGGTACCAGACAGACACTGTTCCTCGTTTCGGCTTGCACCCTGAACAGACGACCTGCTTTTAGCCAATGTAGGCCAGAACGATGGAACCTGGTTGATCACACTGGCACAGACGGGACCCAACGTATCAGCCGCTGAGAGCGAACGGAACACACCCTCTACACACTTCGAGTAACTATAGCAAAGAAGGAGGACGCAACAAGAAGCCATGTCGTCATGATACTGCCAGCAGCGTCATAACGATGCTCACTAGGGTCGAGTCCTAGAACGTCCAGACACGCTTGGGTAGCTTTGCATGTAGGATGCATCTACGGGTGCATGAACTCACGCATCTTTGGCAACCAACGGTACATACGGTCAACCCAAGTACAGGGCAAGCCGGCTACTGGTACTAGCATCACACACGTATCGGAGCTAGACAATAAGTTCGCTTCACCTCACACAGGCTACTCCGCTGTATGTACTGTCTCGAATATCCATCAGTAATGATTGTATTGCATTACCGAATTGTATGCGCCAGGACAGGGGGGTTAAGTGGATAGAAATGCAAAAGCAAAAGCGGGGCAGCAGCACATACGATGGTTTACGTGTCGATGTATGTGTGTGTGTGCCTGTAGGCGTATATATGAGCATGTGAGCGGCAACGATAGTTGAGTTTTCAGCTCATCCAGATCTTGGCTCATCGAGTTATCCGGCGCGGCGGTTCAACAACGTCAAGCGCTTTGGTCTCGAGCTTGGTACAGAGCCAACTTCGAGCTGCGTGACGTACACCAAGGCTTCTTCGTCGTCGTGGCCGCCGTCACCGTCGATACCACGACTCGTCCCGTGTAACTATTATAGCTGTTGACGACGAGTGTCTGCCGAAGCGAGCGAGATAGTGTAAGCATAGAGACAGGTACGTAGGGCCGACTGCAATGTGGAAGGTCCACTGGAACGAACCTGAAACCTGCCATCTCGTTCCGCAGTCGAGGAACGAGATAGAACGAGATGGCACCGTTCCGTGGCAATAGCGATCCATAGAGAGAGGAGGAGAGAGAGAGAGAGACCGGCGCAGGCGATGCGACCCACTCTGGGCTGCCAAACAGCGAGCACAGGCTTCTCGATGCCAGTCTCGCTCAATGTCGAGTGGCTAATTTGCTCGAGGAGGACTTGACGGGCTAAGGATGGTGGCGGCGCGGGGTTGCCGCTGCTGCAGGCCAAGTAGCAGGCCCTAGCGAGAAAGTGGACGAAGGCAGAAGCCGCATGGCCTTGGAACAGGAGCGCCACCTGAGGAACTGCCGCTGCACGGTACTGCTACGCCCAGCCGATTCAATGCAATGACGCGACGCGGCTCAGTTCGATGATGCTGCTGCTGCTGCTGGTGTTGTCGCTGCTCACGAATCTCGATCCCTGTAGGGTCGGTGGTCCGTGGAGTGACTGGATGTGCCTGCTGCCTCCTTGCTTCTGCCCATAGCACATGAGCCCCACGGAACTACCGCACACGCAAAAGACCCTTGAGAAGCGACAACCGCCGGCATGACCCAGCGATGGCGACGGACGAGGTGGATCCCGTCGAAGAGCTCCATGAGGTTGCTCGCTACAGCGAAAACTGCAGGAGTGCTATAGAGGAGCAAGTACCACCAAGAGATGTATCCAGATATCTAACTTACAGAGAGAAGCTTTGGGGAAGCAATCGGGAACTGTCTAGCTAGCTGCTTCCTGCCAGCTAGGTTAGACTGGAGTCTAGTTGGCTTGCTATCGCCTTCGTTTTCCATGAGAAGGGAGTCTAGCGGAGCCACGCTGAGGAGCCGATACATCACAGCAAGGCATCGTGGCATCCGCCAAGCCGACGGCGATCCACCCGTCTGTCGCTCGCTCGAGCAGCAGCAACAGGAATGGTCCGCTTCGCACGTATCGTCTTACCTACCTACCCAACCACCTACGGTAGCTGCTTCCGACGAGGTTGCTGCTGCTGCTGCCGCTGCCGCCGCCGCCACCATTACCTGCCTTCATCCGCCACCACTGGTCGTCTCTTCGTTCGGCTTCGAATCCGTCTTCTCCCCATCGTCGTGGTGTAATCACGAAGATGTTGCTGCCCCGCGGCAAACCCCGGAGTGACCCCGTCTCGCCCCGCAGGCAGCAGCAACCTTGAAGCCCGCTTCTGTGTCCGCCCACCGCTGAAATTCCCGGCGAGTTTGCTATGCCCAACTCAAGAGCATCCAGACCAGTTCCTGAAGGCGGAAGGGTTTGGTCCCCACTCGACCTAGCAAAGGAAATGTACCCTTCAGCGATGTGCCCTGTGTCTGCTTCTTCGTTCGCCAGACCTTGTAACTGTCACGCTCCTTTTCGATGGGGACAGACGGATGTGTCAGGGGGGGGTATCATCGTATCGCCGATGTCGATCTCTATGTCGGCCTTGTTTTGGGCCAATCCAACTCTGCTGGCGTCGTACCTTGTCCGTTTGTCGCAATCGTCTCAACCAACGACTCAACCAGTGGACGTTTCGACAGCCAAACGCAACATGGTGCTTGAAAGCCCGCTTCTCATTTTCAACATTCGTACACACATACACACAGATATCTCTTGGCACTTCGTCGTCTGGCCGATGACTTCGTTCGGCCTCGAGCCGGTTGCTGGCTGTCAGAAGATGATAGTCGAGTCGGATCCTTGAGGCTCGTCAATCTATGAAACCAACTTTGGAGACGTTTGTCATCATATTTATTAGTAAAGAAGATTAGTCAGGATGTGTTTATCTAGCTGGTCATGTCTTCATCAATGTGCTAGGCGGTGAAGGCCACTAGAGAAGTCAGAATAACTGATTTCTATATTGCTCTGTATAGGAGTTTAATCGTACCTAAGTGTCGATACATTTTAGCTGTCTGGAGATCATACCTAAAAAATATCGAAGGGCTTGACAGGGTGCTCGCCAGGTCCATTCGTAGAGCAAGTAAATGATGCAATATCCGAAGCATACTAATCTTCTTTCGCTTATAAAAGAAAGATTTGATAAACGAAATACATTATTCCGAATATTTAAGAGACTAAATCTGACTAGTGTTATAAACGCGATCATTGACAAACGACCAAATCCCAGACAAAATGGTGTTCCTATTATTGCTGTCATTCTCATCTCTTATACGGATGACTGATAATACGTCTAGCCGGATGGGCTAAACCATTTTATAATCAAAGCTTCATAATGATAAGATCTCTTCTTGATATTGCCGAAGGTATCGGTGTTGAAATATACTATATTAGATATATTGTTACACCACTCTTAGTTAATAAAGGAGTGTTTGAATTAATGTCAATACAATCCACGTGACGCAATTAATCTAGGAAATATGTCGACCTCGAAAAATTAGTTTATAACTTTTAATTTTTCTTCAAAATTAGGCCATTTTTAGGTGTACAAAAAGGTCTATATACGGACCTGTGAAGAGCGGAGGGGTACACAGCTACACAGTGATGAGCACCCACAAAACACTGCCTTTTATAGAAAGTCGCCTGAGTGGAGGATAAACGTTTCTTTCAGTGGCAAAGAAATCACAAAGGGCATCACGATCAGTGCTATTATGTTACAACAAACGAAGGCAGGTTACGAAGTCCATAATGAGGTCGAAATGTTTCAAAATTAAATTAACATTCCTATACAAGAAGATCTTCAACTTTGAAAAAAGGGCATTCGGGATACTTTTAAATAATAAAAAATTTAAAAATAATGAGGATTCGTATAGTGGTCAGACATTTGTATAGGATGAACAGAAATAGGAAATCCATTCTCTCTACTCAATAGTAAACGATGCCTTCAGTGTTAGTACCCATGTATAGCCCTCAGAAATATACACAACTTCGATTTTAATCACGCTTAGTCAATGAAAGAGCCACATAAAATGCACAAGAAGCCAATATTAAAAAAGCCACCTGTAGAAATGAATATCACAGGAACTATAGGAGACGTCAGCTATTCGTAAATAATAATCCAACCAAATACACCACATCTGCCTAATTAGTATTTTTTTTTATTGAATTATAACACCACTCCTTATGTCAGTCACCTTTTTAACGTATTTAAATAAATTCTAACTGTGAATAACTAGTACCTTACTACCCGAACGCTGCCTAATCAATAACCTAATCGTTACACCTGAATGAAATGTGCTGTATGGAGATATACAGGATATTTGGGCGTCTTCTGCTGTTATCGTTCCCACCCGAGTGCGGCTTAGTTCGATGATACATCCTAAAATCGGTACGCCATTTCCTTTCTGTTCGATCGCGCTAAATCACCCGGAAACAAAACTGCGATGGCTCCGGCTGCTCGCACTCGAAAAATGCGGCGCCTTACTGCCGGCGGAGACATCGAATTAAAATGGGCTCATTCCGTCGAATCGCGAGACAAGACCCAACTTGGCCACGAGTAATAAATCCACCCCGAATGCACAAATCCACGCCGAACGCTACTATCTATTATAGAAATCGGATAACTTGTAAAGCACCTAAAATAAGGCCTTCCGCAAGGTATGGAAATAAAAAGTGGTTTTAGCTAGCCGTAACATTTATACGTCAGAGGATAAAGATATATCGCATGCTATATGGTGTACAAATGTCAAAATGGGCTTCAGTGCACGTATATAAAATATGCATCCAGACAGTCTTATTCTCTCAAATCTGCCCGGGCATACAGTTCAGAACGCGATAAATGCAAACTTTCGACCGATTGATGATTTATGACCCTCGTCAGATTACCCAAGAGATACATGTTCGAATGGTCTTCCAACGAATGTTTTTTACATGCCTATTTTCACCGCTCCCTACATTAGCGCCAGTGACATAAAAACCACGGTTCGCTATCCCCATCGTCGGAAGAATGACTGCGAAACATTGTGCTGAACGATAGAATAATGCGAGAAAAGGGTGTCATGTAGTGTGCCTATGCATGTCGAGACCCTAATTTTCTCTCTAATCGTCTCTTGCTCAACGGTGTGGCCCGGCCTTCTAAGTGCCATCAAGCCTCATGGGTCCTGGCGCCTCTGTGGACAGGACCCGCCTCGCCTCGTGTCCAAGCAAATCCGCGTTATCTTAAACGGGATTAACCTATTCCCGGCCACCAACCGGCGTCGACGACCAGACCAAGGCCAGTGCTGGCTTCTCATCCTTGATTATGTTGATTGTTATATTAATTAAAGCATTTAAAGCGTCAAGACGCCGACACGTCGTTTGGGGCTTGGACGATGTGCAGGCGCCCGAGCCCGCACGCACAGCACCCGCTGTGGTCGGGTCTGTCCACGTGGGCTTGGTGAGCGGAGCACGCAATCTGGCGCCATTTCATTCTCCCGAAGCTCGAGGATGTAACTACGCTAAGTGTGTAAGATGGGAAGCAGCGTCTGTAGGAAGAGCCGGCATAGATAGGCTTTCATGAGACTGGAGTTGTTCGAAACAGCGAAGACAGCCTGGGCTAACGCTCCCAGGCTAATCAGGGCGCTATTATATGTATGAGGTTGAGAAAGTCAGATTAAGCACCAGAGCTGTGAGTGAACGAACGGTAGTCAGCTAGTAAAGGCGTTTGGAAAAATCATTTGATGCTGGTTCTGACAAAGAGGTCAGCGCCGTGCGCGTAACATAGCTCTAAGTTCAGTAAAGGTACGGACTGTCAGAAACTTTAGAAAGTAAACGCAACATGCAGCCATCATACTAACGGATAAATGCTACCTCAATCACAACCGAGCACCATAAGGTTAATAAGGCAACTAATCACGTCAGAAAGGTTAGTGCTGGCTGCTAATTACATCAGACTGTCAACAGGAAAATCGGCATTAATTAACGATTCAGCTGGTGGGCACGAGAATTGACTCGCCTTGTCTTGACCCCTAGCCACCGAGTTTAGTCGCTCAGTGTCCAGGAAGTTATAAGGAAAATTATTGCTTTCAACGACTCGTTGTAAGCAGTCTTCTTTTCCAATAATCGCTTTGGAACTTGTCGTCGGCTTATCATTGTAAATTAGTGTAGTTGTTTCACTCTGGACCGACGGGGAGCTGGCCCTGTTTGAGAGATGCGCTTGTCTGTATAACAGAACTGACAATATTGTTTTCGCCTGTCATTGTACATAATGGATCCACCAGTCACATGGATTAGAACGTATTTTCCGCTACCCAGCTGAGAATGAGGCTACAGTTAACTGCCATCGGTTTATGTTTCTTTGTACGAAAGAACATTAGAGAAGAATCTATATTGTCTACGTCACACTAGCATACATCGTCTTGCTTGGGACATGTGGCCATTGAAATTTGATTGAATTCCCCTCAAGAATCTAGAGAGGAAGGATACACAAACAGAATGAACGATTTCAAGTGTAACAGTTAGAAGAGCTACTGCTGCTGCTGTTACCACCACCACCACCACCACCGCTATTTTATTTATAAGCTTTCAAGCTGTTCTTAGTTCTTACTTCGCTACTTCTTCCTAGCACTCGAATAGTAGTCCCCAAAATGTTCCCACACTCGCAAACGAAGAATTGATTGAAAAACTCGATTTGTTTGTCACTTCTCGATTTTGAGATAAAAACATTATAGCCAACAGAAAGCGGAAAATAACTCAGTCATATTCAGTTCCAAGCAAAGACACGGCAACACTCAGTTGACCTTCCCTGACAGGTGTCGGTACCGCGTTCTAATATCGTTGTGTAGTAGAACCCATCATGTCGGTCGAACTGGACTTGCCTGGAGTTTCTAAAACAGACCTATGTTACGGCAGGCCGATTTTAACCACGTACAAGACAAACCACCCTTTCTGGCGATTGAATCAGCGGCCACAAACACTGGTGCTGTTGCTCTTTCCATGACAACCGCACTCAAAGAGATCTTGATTAGCCACCTAGCTGGCGCCGCCATTTAGGTGTAATAGTGTGCAATGACGCCCACGAAGTACATAAAAAATATATAATAATTCCGCCTAGAGACTGGCACAAGCCATGCGGTAATGCTTTGTAGTAACACAATAATAATGGAAACTATTAACGCTATAATTTAATTCCTCCTTCGGCTATTAGTCACAAAAACGTGATCCACTCACCGCGTATGTGTATCAGGCATTCCCGTCATCTCCAAAAAAACATATATGTATATATATATATATTATATATATATAGTGACTACGACAGTTCGTATCCATTTTCTATCAATACTGAATAGAAGTATTTTTACTTGTAAGATTATAGATCATAACAGTCACCCGGCGTTATTTAGAAATTTAATTCTGGTCTCTTAGTTCGTTTCTGCTTAAATGCCGGTGGTTTTCCTCGGGTTGATCTTGTAGATCATCTGAACAGTTGTTCCTGAATGTTCTTCTTGCAACGATCCTTGTTGAGTCAGTGTTATCTATGATCGTATCAAATGCCTTCAGCCGTCAGCGCGGTGGCTCGGACGGCTGAGTCTCTGGCTATAGAGAGCCAGAGGTCGCAGGTTCGAATCCCGTTGCATGACACATAATAGAACTTAAGCATTCTATGCAGTTTCTTTACCTTTATCTTCTTTGCAAGACGTACATAGGTGAGTAATAGTGTGACTCAACGCAATGCTTTCCGCCTGTTCTTTATAGTTGCCGATGATATATCCTTGCCTAAATGATTCATGACTGTCTTCACTGTTCTTTCTGTTGCACCATTGCTGGCAGGATGGTATGGGGCTGTTAATCTATGATGTATTCATCTCTGATTCAGAAATTGTTTGAACGTTCACTAGTAAATTGAGAACCATTGCCACTTACCAGTTCTTCCTTTACCCAAATCGTCCCAAGTGCTGACGAGGGTGTTGAATGGCTTCTCCTGACATTGTGGTGTTCACTGGGAAAAGTTCAACCCATTTGCTTGTAACGTCTACGACGAGATTCCATTTTCCGCCATGGGCCAGCGTAATCAATGTGAATTCCCGTAATGGCACATTTGGTTCTTCCCAAAAATGTATTTTTCATTTTAGAGGATTATTCATATACTTAATGCAATATTCTCAATTTAGGGTATCATCGATGGTGAGACACCATACATGTTTCCTTGCAATATTTTTCATTCTGTGTTCCGAAATGACCTTCCTGAAATTCTCTGATTTGTTTGCGTAGTGTCCTCCGAATCTAGATTCTTTTTGCACAAACAATAACTCCGTCAACTATCGAAAATTCGAATAACGAGATTTGGAGATAATGTTGTGATTTGCTATTGTTCTGCAAGTTGTTGTTAATGATTTTAGCGTCTTTATCATGTATCGTATCGTGTTTGATATGTTCCCAAGAAATGTGGCTAAAGCTGATTCGAATATAAGATTTTCACTTTATCGTTAACCAGAGTTTTGGATACTTCTTCTCTCCGTTGAGGCAAACGTGATATGCATCGGTATTACCGTGTTCATTACACCACCTGTATCGAACGTCATATCGGAACTGTGATAGGCGCAAGGCATAACGTTGTAAACGTGCTGAACTGGATATGGATATGGCTATATCTGGAGCAATATCGACATTAGGGGTTTATAATCTTTAATGAGAATGAATCTCTTTCCATATAAGGCTGAATTTCTTGTCTCCATCTCTCATTACTAGAGCTTCTCTGTTATATTGGGCGTAATTCTGTTCTGCTTAAGATGCGAGAGTAATGCATTATTTGATGCAATCAAACGTTCTATATTTATGGGACAGAATTCTTCTTCTGTATTGTTCTAACCATGTTATTGTATTGTTCTAACCATGTTAACGTTTTATTCATTTGTAACAATTCATTCAATGATTTAGTGCTCTCAACTTAGTTAAATACAAATGGGGTGTACCTTAGTTATAGCACATATCTTCTCCGGAGATTTGGAGAAATACATTGTTTAGAATAAAGAGAACCGCACAAATTCACAGAATTACCATGAATTTACATTTGCTCATGTTGACTTTCAGTGGTAATCGAGTGTTTCAACACTTTGTAAATGTTCATCTTCAGTGTTTTCAGCATTCAACATTCCTTGATATCCTCCGACACCTGGTAAACCATCTAGAACTGATAATTTTCGGCCAGTTGGATGCTGATCCCCAATGTCCCATAGGCATTCTTATGAATTTAAGCAAGCCTCTATGTACGTTTATCAGAAGGGGTTTTTGCAATTCTTCCTGAACATATTGATGCCTATATGCGGTGTATAACTCTAGTTCTCTCTGTTCGATTTCAAATGTTTATATTCATCGCCAGCATTAGACTTCTGCCTAATCGACAACGGCAGTTCGTTATCCATATCGACCATAAGTTTTGAAATCCTCTGTAGAGGGCCCAGTCCAAATACCCCAACTCTTACTATATGGGCATTGCGAGAAGAAGACTTTTAGAAGGGGATGCCAACTGTTCATTGTTTGTTAAATTCCGTTAATCAGTTCGGGCGTCTCCCACAGGAATATTTCACCATTCCCTCTATACAACTCCATGCGGGTACCCTTTCCAGCTTACTGATGTTGGTTACCATGTAACAGGGTTGTAAGCTATTATCTATTTTTATATATTAATCCGTTAACTAAGAGTCAAACGTCGACGGGAAAACTCGCCTGTTATATTTAAGTCAAAAGTCCCTCATCGAGTCTTCCTAGCGGTGCTGGTCTGCCACATCCCTATGCGAAATTGGAACAGACCAATGGTTTATTCTTTTACAAACTCTTCTGCGCTCGCTTACCTTATTGTCCTGCCCCTTTCTAGAATGATCTAGGAGACACCATCATAGCTCTCTATACACATATATAATATACACATATGTAGCCAGCATCCGGCAATGGCACAAAACAAAATTAGCGAGTTTAGCGGCGTTGCTTCGTCCACTGCCAACAGTGGCGTTCACAGCGTGACAGCGAGCATAGCACAGCTTGTCGGAAACCCGAGAGGTCTGTCGTCGTGCCTGAACCTGAGGAAGCTGGTGTTCCCCCATGTCCGAGTGTCTAGCGTGGGCCTACTCGCTTCAAGCAGACGCAGGCTCGTAGATGGGCTTCATAGGCCTTCGTAAGTCCCTCGTGCGCTTGTCGTCCTCTCTCGAGCTTCCTGCCGCCCGAGTTCCCTCACGTTCGCCACGCGCAAGTATTTACCGCCCACCTAGCTACTACATAGCCTGCTGCTGTCGCGCTCTCATGCAGCAGCAGCAGCAGCAGCATCCCCGGTCCCCAGGATATTCGGTTCCCCAACGGGCTAAGGGGTGGATGTATGCTGGGACGACTAGGCTGTCGCTCCGATGAAGGTTGTCAGACAGTTACCTGAGACTCTGAGAACAGTCACAATAACCTTCTCGCATTGCCTATCACATCGTAATCATACATCAAAGCCCTGCATCACTACGAGAAGTAGAAGAAAGTGGAGTAGCGGAGTAGGCTTCTGCTGCTTATAACAACACCAAGGCCAAATAGCGATGATTGCACCAGCAGTAGCCAGTACACGAATGGTGCCATCGAAAGATGCTGGCGCCGATTGCTGCAGCCATTGAGATATCTGCAACTATAGCTGCCATGTATAATAGTTCTATGCTGCTATAATGAACGACGTCAATGACGCACAACTAAATACAAGCAGCAGCAGCAGCAGCAGCAACAACAGCTGCAGCAGCAGCAACACAAACGAGCATGGACAATGAGAACAAAGAAAGAGAATCGGTGTATTATTGTAAATATTGTTTATGCGTGGCGTCAAGCATGCTGTTCGAGATCGATAATCCCTGGAAGTGGAAGTTCTGTGGAGGTGTGTGAAGAGTAGCAGTAACGTAGATTGAATTCATTTGATAATAATAATAATAATAGTCAAATAATGAAAATGATCGACAAGTAACAAGAATCAGTTTTTAATCCGACTCAGAATCTGTTTTCAATTGTGCCAATGGTGAGTTCATAATTAACATGACTTCGATATAGTGTTTCTTTGAAATGTGAAGATTCTTGTTCTCTGTGTGTGTCCTCCTGGCATTGTTTTGCAGTCTTGACCCATTAGCAATTTGCGACAACGTTTCGTTAAGCAACATATCGAACCTGACGTGTGACGTCGATAGTGAACAATCTACGCAGACGCATACAGAGACACATGGTCATGACAATGTTCAATATGAAACACTGGAACTGAAACGCCCGAATCGTTTCTAGTTATTCGTATTTCCTCTATGCCCATAACATGACTTCTATCATTCCCTGGTGACGTCTGACTTTGCTGTACATGATGATCAGGTGATGATACATCAATGATGAGAAAGCCTCCTAGTTATTTGTTAATCGGCTTAATGCATCTTAAGGTTGCATCTCCTAAACTATATATATATATATATATATATATATATAATCATTATCATACTTAATGCAATGGTCTGTCGAATTGCTCGCAGTTTTGACTGATACCTCATCCATCACCCCCAGAATCGTTCGTCATTGAAGATACCATCCACGAGTTAACTGACTTAGGACACAACTTCGGCACATCGCAGGACAAGTCTGTCAACGGCGCGTTGTCCTGCCCTTAAAGGCCCCGGGCGGTTTTTCGTTGTCGGTGTCTGTCGAACGGCCAAAGGTAGAGACAAAGAAAAAGAAGGCCTCGTCGAGTGCCTCAGGTGGAATTAAAACGATAATTCAATATTTTTTCCACGATGATTCCGCCCAGCAAGTAGCAGCGTGAGCCGCACCAGGAGCAGCAGCTGGTTAGAAGCCCAGAAATCAGCTCGCAGGGCTCGTTCGCTCTTCTTCACATACTTTGCCGTCTGATCCTCCCTTCCCTAAGTCATTCAGTCAGGTGCTGCTCTTGTGGCCGCTGCTCCTGGTACTCGTACTCGCTCATGCTTTTAATCTTTAATCGCTATTGCTCATCGAACTGTGCTGTCAAAAGCTATAGCCCGTAGAGGCAGAGCTGGGCTGACTGGGCTCGTTTGCCTCGTTCGAGAAATCCACGGCCCCGGACGGTTGCTGGCGAACGACCATCGAGGAACAAGCACCACCTCTTATACGCATGGCCGATGAGAACGGTAACAGTGCGGTTACTAATGACAGGGCCGAATTGAGATTATGGTAGAGTACCGCAAGGATCATCATCAGTGGTGACGGATGCGAATTATAGATCCGTTTTTACTGATACAAGTATCTGTGAGGGTGCACGCTTGGGTGGTCGGACATATCACACATGCATAATAGTAGAGCGAGGCCCAGCTGCGTGTGGGTTCTGGCTAATGGGAAACATGCAAGACTATACTATTGTTCGTAGTGTCGATTATGTTGGTGTAGATGATACTACGCAACGAAAATTCCTCCTCTTGCAGAAACTTCCGTTAATTCGATGCTGGCCTACGTAGAAGATAAAGCAGTATTGATGCAATGCAGTTTTGCACTATTCTGCTCTATTGCGCTTACTGGTCTCTGTGCTCAACCCGTCGTCGTCAAGATTCGTTCGAGCTTCCTCCTGCACTGCCGCTGTTTTCTAGCCACTAAGGTTTCCTTAGCGACGACTTCCCCCAAGGGGCTTTGCTTGCGCTGTGAGGCGTCAGCAGTCTCACGCGCACTAGGTTAGCTTGGGCGTCCCCCTTACACATCACTCTCCTCTCCTCTACGCATCGGAAGCATCCGAGGCGGTGGCAATGGTGGCGTCGACGGCCTCCGTCGTTCTGAACTCCGAGGCCACAGGGGGGCGTTTTATCGGGAATATCGAGTGACTTCGATGGTTGCCGCCGCCGCCGCCGCCTCTAAAGGAGAAGCGGCTAGCCGGCTGAAGAAGAACCAGGCGCCAACGGCATTGGATGTGGAAGAGCGTCCGCGTCGGGTGGTTGAGCAGAGCTAGGAGCAGCAGCCTAAACCAGCAGTAGCAGCAGCTTCAGCGTCATCATCATCAGGGGCGAGCCAGCCAGCCAACCAATCTTTCGAGCCTTTCCCTCTCTCTTTTCGTGATCCTAGCAGGACACCAAGCCAGCACCAGGCTACAAGGGATTGCTCGGATCGTTTGAGTCGGCTAGGCCGGAAGGGGTCGGCTGTTTCGTCGCTAGATTCTGGACGGCCCCGGACACGACCCGATTCCGTCGAATAGTCGCCCGCTAACGTCCGATAGCTCCACTCCGTGAGCTGTCGTCCGGAACTCTGCTGTGTCCAGATCATGTATAATGTACCCACCCCACTCGCGCCAGTCCGAACGCCCGCTCTGGTCGAGCGTAGTGCTCCTCTTCTATCTTTCTCTCTGTACTACCACTACTAGTCGAAGATCTCTATCCTTCCACTAGCAGCGATCTGATTCTCCATTCCCACCCTATAACCCACCTCCTCCCGTTTGTCCCGTTGCCCTAACTGCGGGTAGTCGCCAAATCGCCCTTTACGATACATAGCTAAAAGTACGAGGAGTCGACCGCTCACCTCCTATACCCATTTTCGGGAGGTTGCTTATTCCCGATAGACAACAAAGGAAGAGCTTTTGTGCGGTGCGGCATAATATATATATATGCAGGCCGGTGGAGGGTTTCCAAGGTTTGTGCGGCTGATTGTGTTGTGGCCACTCAACTGCCAACTGTTTGGTACTGCGAACATATGCCGAGAACCAAATCGATACAGTCTTAAGGTCTGAACCAAGGCTTTGGATCAGTATGTAATCTAATATGTCCCACCTCGTCGCCGCGAGACACACAGATGGATGTATTTTATATCCCTTGGTTTTTTTGTGGATTAACTAGAGAGAGAGAGGGTAAGGCGCAATCGGAAGTGTCCACAGCGATGGTGCAACGACAGCCTGATTTGTACATTCATGAATAGATATCTATTGCATTGTGAAAATGTACACCTTTCAATATTCGTTCGTTACTGTACGAACAAACAGATATTTTTATTGAAAAGAATGTAATATGAGATAATTGGAGTAGCCTGGTTCGCGGACATGGCAGACCGTACGTCAAATGGAAGAGCGATTGATAAAATCAGTGGTCGCCATCTCGGATGGGTCAATGGAAAATCCCAGTGTAATTTACCTAATTATGTAATACTTACGAAGTTTACCCTTTCGAATAAGACTATTGAATAGCTGGAATTCAGCAAGATCCGAAACTACGATTTAGCGTCCAGGGATACTGCACTGTTGACACACTCTGTTCATAACTCTATGCAGTGTACGCTAAAGTAGAATAGTAATTCCTCCACCTTCTGTGTGAGTAGAAGCATGCGTAAGCGCATTGCGTACGATAAATTCAACGGTTTCTTGCCAGGAGTTTAGTCATTCTCACCACAGCACAAGTACATATTTCTCGAAAAATAATCTATAGGGCACAAGTGCAATCAATAAATAGCATATTTCACACTCCGTGTACACGTGTACCGAAAATTAATCAAGCAGAGGAGAAACAATTTAAGCACGCTTACACCGGAGAACCTAGATTATTAATATATAAAAATCAAAATGTAATTAATGAACTCTGAACGTTGTTTGGCAAATGCTGTTAGTATCTCGAGATTGCCGTAGTGGAGTGAAGTGTCGCTGAAGCTGCGATCCGTACAGCGCATACGTTGCAGTATTGAGTGTCTTCCAGTCGGACAGAAAGCGGTAGACGGACAACCATGGCGTAACATCGTAACACTGCGTGTACAATTGAGCTATCCTTAGGGAGAAAGCAAACTTGTTCGCCTTTATGTCGCCGCCGCCGCCGCTGTCTCTGCTCACGTTTGTCACCGTCCAAGTGTAAAGTACATTATATATATATATATATCTATATATATATTATTTTTCCAGGTCCCATGGGTGAGGACGGCGGTCCCTCGTTAGGTCCCTTACTCCCATTGGAAGCGTTCCCCAGCCTGACGACGTTGTCGACGACGTCGTGAAGGCGTTATTGTAATGCGGCATCTATCGTGGGACGTATCGATCCGCAACTCCAGTCTGCTTCGTATTCGACATAAAGAAGCCACCGCCGGCCAAGTTGAAAGCGTACCCCAAAGCCTCCCTCCCCCTCGCCTATGACTCCTACACGTACGTAGACTGAGTTCATAGTCGACAAGAATAATACGTGATGGCGAGGCTACAAAAATATCGTTTATTCTTGTCGATGTCAACAAGTAATGAAGTCAAATACGCCTTTATTATGAAGACAGAAGATTATGAACATAATCACAATAACATTTTTACACTTTTTAATAGTATTCTGTTAAATATGCTATTGTGATTAATTTGCTAGTTTCTGTTAAAATATTTATGTCGCATTATCTCAATATCCATTTTGTCATTGATATAGGTCTTTTAGACACAGCACTTGGTCAATACAGATGGAGACGGTATTGTTATTAGTCCCTCTATTTCTAGAAGGTGAATACCCATATTCTCTAGCAGCTTCGAATGTTATTTGTTCGAATGTTCAAATACTAATTTAAAGGCCTGTTTGATTTTTGAACGTTAACTACACAGTCGTATATCTACGGCGTTGCGAAGGTTGGCAATATGCTTCAGATTTATTTATGACGGCCAGACCCGCATTCTATGGATACAGGCTTCATGAATATATCCTGCAGACGCTCTGCATATGTGCGTATTCTGATATGGTCACCAAAGGTAGCAACAATTGATAATTGTAGAAATCACCTGATTTGTGTAACATCCTGGTGTCATAAAACAACGAAAGAGTGAGTTACGAACCAATGTGGAAGACTACATTACTCGTCTGTGTAATGAACTAAGTTCAATAAAGTCCTGGAGTAACCAGTAGATCGAGATCTCTAACAGCCTTTAAGATTAGCATTTACTGGTGCTAACACAGTCAAGGTTTATCCATTAGTCTTGTACACATTAATTCTTGTCGATCATCGATCGATTCACTTGACTTAAGGTGCGTTCTATGATTATATCTAAACTGTATCAGCCTATGAAAAACACTGCGATTTATCTTTAGCCATGGAATTATACGCTTGTTGCCATGTTATTTGGCAACTTAGACACCACGTTACGACTAGAACTTGATTACAATCCTAAACAATATTTCTTCTCGGTTCTTCAGTCAGCAATTCTTATTCAATAGATCACTCAACCAACAGAGACTTGGAGTACTTTTGGTGTTCACCTTCTCTAAGGGGACAGCCATGCACTACCGATGTAACTGCTTCAGGGGGACGACATCCCGTTGCCAGAAGTGGGGCAACTGCGAGGCTACTTGTTGAGACCAGTGAGGGCTAGGAGTGGTAGACTGAAAGGATACCCAGTCACTAGAGCATGATTGTGCGGAGAGGCAATTTGTAGGGTTTAATTGAACATGACGATCCGCTCACTGTTTGTTCCGTGAACTACTACGGCATAGCTCCTACTCAGTCGTCACCCAAGAAGAGGAGAACCCTCGGAAGGCAGGTTGGTTATTTGCCAACAAGAGCCATGTAGAACCACTGGTTGTCGACGAAGGAGACGACGAATTAACGGGCACGCTAAGGGAAGTACAATAGCGTTAGACGTAGAGCATGCGATAACGTGTAGTCGATCCCCAACGGTTGTCACCCAGGAAAGAGGCGGGACGACCTGGAAAGCCGTTAGAAGTGAGGAAACGGACGATAATAACAGACAGATGGCCGGCAGATGTTGGCGGACTAAAACGCTACCCTAAACCAGAACTAACGCCAACTCCTTGCAGCTTAAACGAGACCTGTTTATGGCATTAATCATTTTGAGGTCAAAGATTTGCTTTATCAGTGATACAGGTTTAAGGCAATTGATAGCAGCACTGATAACCAATCACTGCCCAAAAGTTTATTAACACAAAAGTCGCAAAGTACAATATGTTGTTTTTTCGGGGCCAATCGTAACGCCTCAGCCAAAAGTAACTCCTAAAGAAAGTAGCTAGCCTTTATGGAACGCGTAGTGCCTTTGTATCAGATTTCCCCGTTTGCATCGGGTTTCTATCGTACACACACATGTTCTTCTATCTCCTCAATGATTATGTGTCAACAAGTGTTGTCTGGCTTCGACGCCGCCGAACACTATGATGACAAAGTGATGAGATAACACGTGTTCGTCAAGAAGGTCTTCCACTCCTACCCTTCCTGTCAACCGATGTTTCTCTATTCCTGGCTGATTTTGTCTTCATTCTTTTTCCTCCTCGGTAAGACGACATTTGACGGACGTGAACGACGTGACGTTGACATGGATCTCCGGGTCTTATCCCTTCGTTCTACGCTCACCTCTCGCTTTGTCTATTTCCCTCGTGTTCTCACTCATACTTGCACAAACTGCTTCTGCTGCTTTTTCCATCCTCTCAACCCCAATTCACGCTGGTCTTTTCCAAGAGCCCCTACATTCCCGTTCTTTTTCGTCGTATCACCGGAACACGAGGTATACACTTACTATATGCGCCACATCAAAAATTGAGGAAAAATAGTTACGCTCTATCTCCCGTGGTTAGATCACATGCAGGGCCAGCATTTTCGCTGTATATTTGCTACTATACAAAGAAAACGCGTAGCAGAGGACCGAGTTACCGGCAACTGACGGCGATAGCACGAGCAGTTTACTTTTATACAATACTTAGCTACGCACCCACACATATGACGTTTCTCGACCGATGTGTCCCGCTCGAATCCCTCTCTAACTTCTCGGGGCTTTTCGAAGCGTAATGTGTGCGTGTATTTGCGTACGAGGCGGCGCTCAGTTCTCCCGCCCTCTCTCTCTCTTTCTCGCCATCTCTCTGTATTCGTTCTTCGTTCCCTGGATCATCTACGGTTGTTCGTCGCGTGTAGATTTGCGGTTTCCGCCTGACACACACATGCCTGTGGACATGAGCTTGGCGTCGCTGTGGCGTAGCTCTGCTACTCCTAAATCATGATTGAAGTTTCAGAGATGGTCAGCCGATTCGGGGGCAGATTCAGCACACTACCACCGCGGCTTGCGGCATCAGTCAGCCGGCGTCGTAAGCGGTTGCCTGCGGAGCGGGGCGGCCAGCAGGCAGTCGGGTGTTTCGTAGTGGCTGGCGGCAGAATTGCGGCAGGAGAGATAGGATAGCGTGGCCTGGTCTAGATCACTCGCGCACTATACTGCAGAGTGGCCACCAACTACCCGGCACCGGGCTGCCCGCTGCCCGAGATTCCTCGGGCTAGCCCACGCAGTGGCGCGTGCTCTGCATAGTAAACAGCACCTGCAGCTTCCGCATCCGGAGATGGCACGCTGAGACGAGACGGAGATCAGAGGCATAGAAGACCCGTGACCGACTGGATGTCTGGTCAGTTCAGTGCCGACTGGTCAGTCCAACGAACGCTGCTGTCGCGGGCGCGGTGCCAGATCTTCAGTAAAGCGCACGGCTGTGTTCACAACTTGCGAACACAGTACACGATCCAATCCGAGTTGCACCCACAGCCTAGGAGTTGTTAGTTGAGGCCTGTCTGTTTGATAGTGATGTGTCGTCTCCCATGGATAGCAGAACTTCGGAAGTGAGTTAGCAACCGAAGTCGGGCAGCGTGTGAGGAAGATCAGTAACAACGGTAGCAGGGCGAACCGATTTTCAGATCCCTGATACGAAATCAACGAGCGTAAACAATTCGTCTATAGCCACATAACCGGCGAGGATCGTATTTGGGACCTCCGCCGGGGTTCAGAGTTTACCACCACTGAACTGGCCTTTGTCGAACTATTCAACAAACGCCTGTATTCAATTGTAAGACGTCACTTGCCTCGATTATTGTGTGTTTCACTTTTTACCTATGTAAGCTATGTACATATGTACGCAGATGACACAGAGGATCCTCCAACCGTCGAGGTGTTTTTTCGGTTTATCTCTATCTTGAGGATCATCTACATGTTTCAGGCATTACAATGAATTGACCTAAACGTTTACTGGCTCACACTGATAGCATCGTAGAGGCCAAAGGACAGGAGATTTCTTCGAATTGTTCAAGTAAACCTCCTCGCACATTTACATGGACAACATTTTTTGCTCGGGTAAAACTTCTAGAGATAATCGTATATCATTCAAAAACACTCTAGAAACCATAGCACGATTGGCATCATGATTAGGCCATGCCATTATGCCTCCTTCGCGTAGCACGTAAAGTCAGTAGAACACTTAAAGGTGACTAATAATAGTATGATCACCAGAAAAATCTTCACGTGAACCGAGAGACTCTGCGAGGCTTTCGCTTTCCTCTGTACCATTAGTTCTTCCGCCCACAGGCTTCGAGGCGTCTCCTAAACGGCTGACATCTAACAACACTAAACGAAGATAAGCATAATACATCTTGTGATGTCACGTTGGCTAAAAAAGCACAACAGCACATACAAACATCATGGTACTCCGGCCAGATGGACGCCTCTTCGTCGAAGAAAACGACAGCGGAAGTAACGGCTAGGATGGGGTCAAAGCGATGGTGTCAAGAAGACCCATTCTTAGAATGAACCTTCTACGAACGAGCACACCGCGTCCATATATAGAAATAGGTGGTGACAGTGCTGGCAACTCTCGCGTACCTTTTAATGGAAAACAACTCTCCGATCTTGAGGTTTGTGAAATCCACAAAGACCCCTATAAGGACCTATAAGTGTTTTAATTAACACAACAATCATCGGCGTAAGTCATTGGGTTTGATCAGGTAAATTGTGATTATTTACTAAGATTGTTTAACGATAATGCGTAACGCTACCACAATCGGCTAGTGAAGCAATGTCAAGACGACTTCTATTGATAGTAACTATATATATATATATATATAAATCCAAAATCAATAGCATTTCACATAAAATATAGACAAATGGGTGACAGTATTACTCACATATATAATATTCTCATACTGTTTATGTAAAATGATATTGAGTATGTTCATAAATACTATACATCTATTTATCGATACCCTACAAAACTTCCATAATATTTCAGAGAAGTCACTTTTATAGTTTTACAGGCGTTTATTATACTTTCTAAATCCAAACAGGTAAAGCTCAAAGAGTTCCCATCGAGGAAGCATGTGTTCGACGAGAGGCCGCGTGCAGTTAACACCTTTACGTAAGGCAATTGAACTATTATAAGTACTTCAATAAATCTCAAATGCTTCTTAATATATGATCTTGATGTATTAGTAAACCAATTATTTATATAAGTTCTGTCAGAAATTTCAGAAAAAAAACTCTACGTGTGCAAAATAAAAATTGAATTTTCGAGAGTAACGCTCGCATATGGCATGCCGAATGCTATTAGGCTCACGTTAGAAGCATAGTTGTTTCCATCGAACCTTAAACATCAACCACTGCCCTCACATCTGTCGCCGGTGTAACATTTGGAGTGTGTGACATATTGAGTTCTCTATTCATCTTCGAAATAAAAGTTGTCCTTCAAAATTTCGATTACAAATGGGTAATAGTAGTCAACGGTAACTCCATCGCAAATGCGAAAACAAGAGAGAGAGAAAGATACGATAGAAGTAAGTGGAATCTCCACTGGTGTGGAACAGGCAAACGTCTGAAACGCATCAAATGGCCACCCACAAGAGTGCTGATTTCTTTTGTGGTGATGTACAGATAGGTTCCAAGTCCTATTTCGAAGAGAACTGGGCAGCCATCGATTCCATTGTCACGACGTGCCAATCAGAATAGTTTTTGCTTCCAGGCGTGAAGACACGTCAGACAACTGTACCTGAAATGAGAGGGCCAAGCAAAGACCGCTTATAGGTGTAAGAGAAGGACGTCAATAACGCATCCACCACAGGAGCCTTGACTTCACTTGGTTTGCAGAGGGCTGATGCCGCAGATGTTAGAGAGTAACTTTAACCCTCTAGCCTGCAGAAAACGTCGGTTGCGTCGTCTACCTGGTGTCTGCGGTCTCAAATGTTGAAAATCTGGTTCCACGTAGTAGGCGTATGGTACGACGGTTTGTTTGCCTGGCCAAAAAAAGACAGCAACGTGCAGAGCCAAGGGAATGTTGGCCACAAGCTTCCATCCTAACGGCGGTGGTGACGGCGACGACCCTTGTAGATAATAGGAAGGAGAGTACATCTGGATTGATGACGTGACCCAGTTGGCACACGACGACCACAGGAGGAGAAGGAGGCGGATACTATGAGATAGGGGCCAGACTTCAGAGTGGGTCGCGGCATCTTGTGGAGGAGCGACCACATGGTGCTTCCACTACTTCTGCTGCTGAGAGTGCGGCAATGGCGACTTCTCGGATGACTGCTGACACATACATTTCTTTGAGGTCTCCTTCGGACCCAGAGAAGAAAATGCGTGGGGACAGATGAGGCCAACGAAAAGAAAGATAGTGAGAGAGAGAGAGAGAGAAGGCAAGCAGCTCGGAGAAGAAAAAGACGGTATAGGAGTGGGACATGAGGAAGCGAGTCGACAAAAAAGTTGTCGTTTTCGCTTCTGTTTCTGCTGCCGCTCCTGCTCCGTACACTGCGCCACACTGCGAACTGCTAGAAGGGCAACGCCGCCGCTGTCATCGCACAGATAGATCACGTACCCCGCCACAATCACATCCCTCCATTCCCATACCACTACCACGTCACAGATCTTCTCCGGCATTGCCTGGGCTTTCTGGGAGCGCAGAGCAAGAATAAGAGAAGCTGGTATCGGCCAGTGGCTGCTCGAATGAGGAGGTATTGTGAAAAAATTGAGGTGGTCAGACTGGCTGTGTGTCTCCAGCTCGTTCCGGATGCGGGCGGCTATTTGACTTCTCTCCTTCTCAAGGGAGCTACCAACATTCGCATCTCGGCTTCTTGCAGTGGACGCCTCAACCTTAACATGGTAGTAGATCCTACTGAATCACCACGAACGGACAGACGTCAGCGGACCTCTCGATTGGAAGGTTGGGTATCACTGGTTGTGAGATCTCGGGGATCCCCAGTAGAAAATAACGTTGATCTAATCGTCTCCTCTCTTCGCGAGTAGCGTTGGGTCTTCCCCGGGGAGGCGTCAAAGGAGCTGCATTGATTCGTCTGTTCACTGAAGCGGCTAAACGACACTCTTGTTATCGACCGCTCTTGAACTTAATAGGCTGCGGTCACTGTAGAAAAGCCTATAAATCAGACATTTGACGAACGGATACGACACCAGCAGCATATGCATATTATTCTTCAGGTCGGATGTTTATTCCAATTCATCCTTTATGCCATGCCCCTCTACGACCAATGACGTTTTTATTTTCTGTGTGAATTAGTATGAGCGGTGTCACGTTTAACTATACTCTCTGGGATTTTGTAGAGAGTATGATCCCTGAAATACACTGTGATTTATAAAACTTGAAAAAAAGAAAAGAAACATTTTGCTGCACTCAAATTCCGATATCTGCCGTCTAGATTCCCTGTGTGTCCCTGCAGGACGGCGCCGCCTTATGTACTCTTATTCAGTTACACTACCGTGTCAATACGCATCCACCAACTTGTTTTAGGTGTCTTCAGAAACAATCCAACCGCCTCCTAATTCCAAATGTGAGCTAGAATTGAACTCTAATTAAACATTTCAGGTCAATTCACTGAACGATCAATAATGCATTCCGGTAAATTTATCCGTAGTCTTTCCTTACGGCTACATCAGATATTACCTTCGAACACACCTCGCTTGGTTAGTCACCGCCTTGGAAGCACACTTTTTCGTATGATACCTTTAGTTAGATACACACATTCTTGTCTTCTTTAGTATTTTCGCTCTCGTACATAGATAGTGTTTCCGTGGGTCTTCCTGCAAATAGCCTGCTGCTGCTTTCAAGTCGTCCGCTGCGCCGGACGCTGACCAAGCGGCTTAGTAGTAAGGTGAATTCGCGAACGGCGTCGTTCCTCATTAATGTAATGCGGAAGCGGCCACTACCCGTGCAACTAAGCGCCTGTCCTGGTCAACAAACTGTCGTGCCACCTTCACCCCGACGTCTCCCCCTCAACTTCGGTTGGGGGCTGGATTGCGCCAGTCTCGACAGATGCTGGTCGGTGTGTACCTCCCGCGTCTACGAAGACTTCTGCTTCGTCCTTGTCGTCACTCTTCCTTGAAGGAGAGATAAAGAAAAGAGGTGCTTTTTGTGTTGTGACACTGAGGAAGTCCTCCCCAACGCAGGTCGGCCACCAGTCGGCTCTTACCTTCGCTTCAGGTCACTCTTTTTTGTATTCCACGTAGACACGCTTTGACTAGGATTGTGTAGTGAGCTCAAAGGTAGAGAGGGCGGAGGCAGGTGGCACTGGAGAAGCTTCCGCCTGGAGGGGTTTCAGGGGATGAAATCTGGATAGGGACGCATGAGTCCGACTGGGTATTCGGTCTTCGAGATCTAGCAGCCTATTCTTTCGAGTGGATCCGGAATCGAGGGACAAGGAGAGCACTCTAGAAGCAAAAGAGGAGTGACTGAAACGTTAGCATAGGACGATGAATTAAAAGCAGGTCGCTTGCCCTACGCCGGGAAAGGGGTGCAGGAATGAAAATACTGAGACGCGCGGGCAACGAAAAGGAAGCAACGAGGCCATCTGCGAATAAGAAGTGATTGCAGACTTTTCTAACTTAAGCCAGTCTGAACAATGTAAGAGAAGGGGTCAGACTACGGGGGTTGAGAAGCTACCTCCCAGAATGTACATTTCTGAAAAGTAGTCGCAAATAAAAAAAATAAAAAATGTTCCAAGAATTCAACAACTAAACACCCTTAATGCAGATGTAAGTAATACCGAGCCAGGTTCAACGGGACTCGTCGTTTGCAACAATTAATACCTTTTTTGAGAGGCTGGTATTCTATCGTTGCTATGCACATGTTAAGGTTCCTGTTTACCAGAAAAGAAACGTCTCCAAAAATGCGGAATTCCCTCTTTTAAACAATCTTTGGGCCTGGGCTCTATGGGCCTGGGCTCTATTGGCCATAAAGTTAAATTCTTTATCTCGAAGATAACCTGAGCCAGGATGAGAATGCTAATAGAGATATCTCGTGTACGCGTTGCTTGGTCTGCACTCAAAATGCCAGCTGCGTCTGAATGGGATAAGAACAGTGACATCGGGTCCGAACGAAACAGCAGGACACCCCTAGAACAGCTCGCTCTATATAAGAATGGCTTGGATAGCGGTGCCGTTTGCTTGTTCACTCGCCTAGCGGGTGAAAGGTCATACCAACTAAAGAGTCAGGAATGAAGGCCAAAATGGTCTCGTCTCGTCATCGGGTTATTACGACGAACAACCACTGCGTATCACTATATAGGATGGTCACGGATGGATCATGTGCTTCCTTGGCAACGAACCGCCAAAAAGCAAGAAGACAAGACAAGCGGTAAGAGGCTGTTAGCTTCTTTTTCGCCTCTTCTGAGGGGCAACTAGAGTACGGGAACCTGGCTGCTGCTACTGCTGCTGACGACTATCGTCTGTGCTCAGGCCTATTCTTCGGAACGAGAGACGGTGCCGGCAACAGCAGCAGCGGTTGCAGTGAACCGAAGCCCTTTTCGTTGCTCTGTGGAGCAAGGAAATGATGCGGGTTTTCTCCTTTTGCCATCTCCGGTCCGTTGTGCGTTGCCGGCGGGCTATACTCTCCATCTTGCTCGGCGTATACCGTACGTACTTTTCGAGGCTTTGCGCTCGTTTTTATGCATAGCTGCTACGGGTGCTGGCATCCGTGCAACATGCATATTACGGGTAGAACCGCACAAGGTGGCATAGCTCTAAGCGGCAAGTAAGCGACAAGAGCAAGCGTTTGGTGACCGTATTTCCTCATTTATCGTGTTCGTCGTCAGTGCCCAATGAGATACCACTTGTTTTCGAATAAGAGGGTAGCGCTACTCGGTTGCTGCTGATCGATGGCGAGCCTCAATAGTAAGTAAGATGCAATTTTCGTTTTCACTTCGTATCTATATCCTGTGCCGAGCAAGTAGGCGGGATACAGCAGACAGATACTCACTCGTCAACAGAGAGATTTAAGTTGGTGAGAAAGTTTGTCTCATTGACGTTGACATCGGGTTGGCATTCACTAATCGAAACAATAAGTGAAACCGGACGCTCGAGCAATCCATTTGGCCAACAGACGAGTTGGCCACATTAAGAAAGTTACTGGTGTCGTTTACTAACGGCGGGCAACATCCAACTCGATTAGACAGTGGTCACCTAATGTCTACAGTCACTGGTTGTCGCTATCCATTTGGCCACAGCTCGTCTTGGCGTGAACTGTTGCACTCGTTCATGAAGTGGGGCGAGGGCAGGTTCCTTCCAAACACAGCGTGCACATGCAACGTATGGAAAAGGCGACGTTGATCATTGTTGTCTTCCAGAATTGAAGTATATGGACAAACATTATGTTACAAACACAATGATAAAATAATCGTCACATAATAATGAAAAAATAAACCACGAATTACATATCCGAACACTTTTCTGATGCGAGTTCACGTTAAATAGCAATATGTTAGCGTCTCTTGAATAGAGTAACATCAAGCTAGCAACAAGTAATCCTCGCTGGGAAATTGCAGCGTAAAATAGTAGTTGAATTTTACTACGAGCTTTTCAAAACTTCATGATCTTTACGTTATAATTGTATGTACGCCTACCATGTAACAATTTATTTTGCCATGACGTTGATATGATATAAAACAGGTATTATGATGAATGATTGAATCAATGAATGAATTCCGTGTGTCAGTCCATTCCTGTTTCGAAATCTTTGTTCTCTTCCTCTCCCTGTTTCCCCATCCTGGTGACCGACCAGCTAAGCAAAGCGTAATTTTCCCGCGAACTCGACCCATAGGAGTATCATTGCGTCCGCCTGTTCAGTGGCAGGCACAATATCTCTGTCTGTCGTTCGAGAGGGTCCACTCTATGGTAAGAAGCGGGCAACGGCTGAACCCGTATTGGCTACCACTTCCATTTCCATAACAATTGCTTCTTCACCCGCCATCAAAGGCGTCGTGGGTCTGTCCCACCAAAGGTTCTTCAATGGCGTAATTCTCGCCTACCGTCTTCTTCTCGTCAGCACGCCTATCTTTCATTCTCTATCATCCATCGATCCATGCGATTTCTTTCGTGTCCCTCCGCACTGTTACTTCACGTTACTTAGCACTCCTGAAGGCCTGGGGAGATTCGGTAGATCTGCCGACGGTTGGCGGTCGTCGAAAACTCACGCTCCTTGGACTATTGCTCTTTCGCCGATGCTTCATCCGCATGCCGCTGCAGTGACCTGCTTTCGGCTAGACTCCTTTTGGAGAATCTACGCGAGCCTTGGTGAGGCCACCAGCTGGCAGACGCGTACTATACGCTATGGTCTGCTGTGATGTTGGAAAAAGGGCACATGAAGATGAAGAATTTGGATGAATAAGTCCAAATATGGATCCACAGTGCAAAGTGACACCGAGATCGACAGGAACATGAAATTACTATATGATTATTACTAATTAGTGAAAATACGATGCATCTTCATTAGACTGAATGCAGTTCTATTATAATAGTAATAACATTGTAATGGGAGATGCCCTTGCGCAGCCATAAGGTAGCGTCTATGTTTGAACAAAAATGCTACGAAATCTTGAAGGGATCTAGCGTCTTATGGTCCATTTATTACCCCGCCGGGATCATTCACCTCAAGCGTAAGAAACTCCCTCTGCAGACGGGGATCAGATGCCTTCTTTGAAGGGTGTATAAATCATATTATCACTTAAATCATATTATTTATAATGTTGATTATATACATAACTACTAGAATGCTGAAATACATCGAGTACCGATAATGTGCAAAGAGAATGTCCAATGAACTGTGCTTCGGTGTTGCATTTAAGAAGCAGCTAAACATATACCAGAACTGAACCTATGTATATGTACACTGATCAGATAGATGTTGACCGTTTACAGTTGAGTGTAGATTCTCAGATCTGTCTGTCTATATTCATATAATAACAGTATAGACGTTTCGACGAAAAGACGCAAACGTGTCCTAGGCATATATATGTGTCTTGTGTATATGCTGGATCGTTCAATACATTGTGTTGATGGAATCCATCGATGTAGACCTTCGCTCTGCTCTGTACGATCGAAATTGGGGAAAGCAAGCAAAGAAAGAAGCAAAGAAAGAGGGATATTCAAGGCTCGACTGTTGCGAGAGAGGGCCCCAGCTTGGTCGGCGCCTATCCTGATTACGCGTTTAGTTCGACGCGGCAGCGCGCGAAAACCCGGGAGGGGTGATTTATAGACCGCTTTTTTGTGCATAGTGCTTGCTGTCTCTGACGCAAATAGCTCGGGGCTGAATTGATGGAAAACGTCTGCGTTCTCGATATGTCATATGCGTAGCAAAACTACAGCTAGCATTGAGAGCCTATCCGGGAAATAGAGATTCCTCTGTCTCAAGAATGCCAGATATTAATAAAATAAATTTGATAAAGTAGAGATCAGCAAAACTGGTAATATAATATTCATGCAGTACATCAAAATATTTAATAATAGATTATGGTAGTCATAGCAGTAATGTATAAGGATGCGTTCCAATATAACGTTCGAAGATTCAATATCTATGTTTACACTACCGGTACTTCAGGAACCGATTTTGTCCTCTGCAATATCCAATAAGAAAATTACGCCCCCTGTTCTTTCAGCTGGTTATTCTTCGACTTTACACATATGTATGTATGTATATATATAATAAGCAAAATAACCACAAGATGAAATCAATCACGAACAGTCTTTGAAAATACAAGGGTATACACGTATACAAGCCAAGTATCCATCTATTGGGATTACTGTAGCGTGTTGTTTGGGCCAAACGGCCTTAGGGCCCTTCCTGTATACTTGCTGCTGTGGGCAACTCAACGCTTTACCATAGAGCTTCATCGACGTCAATCGCACGTCAATCAGTGAGCTCGTTCGACGTTGCCGCAACGCTGAGCCAACGTCAATCTGTCCAATACACGACCGTTCCGCTAATCGAATGGACGACGATGTATGGAACCACAGTGAACGTTTCTACGGGTTGGATACGACTGAGGACTTAGCCAGCATGATAGTGGGAGAGGTGGTATCAGACACAGGCCAGCCTTAGATACACACTCATCGTCGGTTGGTAGCCTTACCACGACAACAGCACGTTGCGCTTGTTGGTCGTTGCCATCAATTCTTGAACATCGTGGCACATTTTGCTAAGATATGGCGCCCATACTACGAGATATCGCAGTAATGCTCGACACGCTAGCAAAAGTAGAAATCATTACAGTATTCGAAGGCTAAGTTGACAGGTCGGAGAGCAAAATCGCGGGGGTCGTTGTTCCGAGCCAGATCTGATGAGGGAGAGAGAGAGAGAGAGAGAGAGATGGAAGAAACCATGTGACGAAAAAGGGCAAAAGAGCTCTGCTCGAAAAGGGGACGATTTTGCAGGGAATTTCATATTGACGTCGTCCTCGTCGCCGGGAGACGAAGCAGGTGGGGAAGGAAGAGAGAGAGCGAGGGAGAATAAGTCGATACTAGTTTCTTTCCGGTAAAGCGAGACGGCCGAGCCCAGGTAGGTCAGAATGGGGGTGGTCTGATTGGTGTAGCACACGATAGCTTCATAGTCTAGCATATGTTTAGGGTGTACTCTCCCCGTAGGGTTTAGTAGCTGGGCGGTTGCAGGGGGTGAGGGTCCCATGGATTCACGGCATGACTAGATCTATGTAGAAGAGGTTGGGTAACAGACAGGAGAACCCATGCTAATATCCCAACCAAGCAGATATCTGACATGGCGAGATCTGAGAGTCCCACACCCAGATACTGTAGCGCCCAGTGTGGCGGTAGGCCTTCATGGGCATGGATGGCCGTGGCAGGATTTTTCCGCACGCGTCACTTGCTATGGCCACGCTGTGCTTACCACCACCACCACCGATGAGACGATGGGTGTTGTATGCTTACGCCTATACGAACATCGAAGCGGCGATACTACGATGCGCCCAACACATAAACGCCTAGTCAGCCTTTGCTCCCCGTTCGTGTATAGTGGAGCAGAATATATTACTTACTTGCGACCATGTGTGGAAACGGATACTTCCTGCTGCAGGGGATACACACGTCGACCATCGCATAGGTATCCCGGCAAAGAGCAAGAATGACTTCCTATGTCTGCCGTGATAATGCGTTCCCCTCTAGCTTATTCAAACGTAGCGAACGACGTTGGCCACTTTTAGCCGACTGGCGTCAACAAGGGCCAGCTGAGTCAGAATGCTCAGGAGGGCACGGATCCCTCCGGAGTCTTCCTAACTGCCATAATCAGGTATAAGATGTCTTCACTTTCTAGCTCTTTGCTGGGCGCGGTCGATGCTCGCAAGCCTGTTGAGGCCAAAACAAATTGAACTCAAACTGTTTGGTTTTTTGCAACACTGCTAAATTCACGAACGTGACGTTCCTATTTCGTTGTGATTGCGTTGTTATCATTCGAGTCGACATTATGATTACTCAAGTCTACGCAAAGTCGTATTGGCCTCCCGAATGCAAATGTGCTCGAGTTGCAAGCGATGCGATTTTCGAAAGTCTACGGAGGTTCCGGTCAGGAAGAGAACGCACAGGCTAGCGTTCGGCCTATCGAGAGTAGCTCTAGTACTCGTAGTAGTTGTCCAAGGCGGGGGGGAGGGGAAAGAGAGGGTAAGCCGATATGCACGCATCTACAGCAGCTTGTTGGACCAGCCGTGTTCAGGACCCTGACCGGCTCACTGGCACATGCTGATAGCACTAACATGACTACTACGCATCCCCTTGCCACAAGCACTGCTATTGCTACGTATATATTATACAACAACAACTGCTAATACCACTAGTGCCATCCACTACCACCACTATAGAATTGGCACCCAATGTTGCAGAATCCTCCTCTTCTACCCATGGAAACGAATCTTCCTCTGCACGTTCGTCTGGCCCGAGGCGAAAATCCGTTGGAGGCGCTGAAGCGCAGACAGATTCATTCTAAAGGCTTGAACGCTTTCAACCGACATACCTACGTGATGATGATGATGGTGGATCCCGACCTTTCTTCTTCCGCAGGCTCCAAATTGTCGGTGTGCTTTTTAGAGCTGCAGACGTGCACGAACGCCTGCACTTCATGCAATTTACAAATACATACTAACTTGCCATTACCACTTGCCATGAAATAGATAGAGCATGGGATGTTGTATATGCGCGTATATCATGCTGACATTTTATTGGCAAACAGCAAACTATATAATGATATGATACAGATCAAATAGTTTAAATTTGCTGGCGTGTCATATTGGTACCCGAAATAATCGATACTTATTTTGCTGTGAACTCAATTCAAATACTATTTCGCACCAATTTGTGCAGTATACCTCAGCATAATCGCTGCATAAGAGCTGCTCCCTATCAATGAGGTTTTTTTATTTCAAAAATAATCTAAATCTTCGAGGGTTGGCAAACCTAGAATTTATCTTCAAATATTATTAAAAAATCACCGCTTCATTGCATTGTATGTATGTATATATGTTAATTGGTTTAAGATGTAAAAATGCGTAAGTCATCGTAAATTTACTAGTTTCAATAATCTGCAACAAGCGCCTTTTACTGTAGATATTCAGGGTAAATAACACCACTTTATGTATAAACAAACAAGACACAATGTTTTATTCATAGCACCACTATGTCTTTCTCAGGCTAACATAACTGAAACCTAACTGGAAAAAGGACCAATTATTATTTTAAACCAATGATATTTTATGACTAACAAGGCAGCTGGGTATCTCGTTCAAGACAAATGTTTTGCTTCAAAAGGGCAAGCTTGTTCCACCAGTCGAACACTACATATTTACCCAGATATAATAATACCCAGCAGGATCACTATCTAGGCAACTCCTGAAATAAATCACACAAACAAACAGATCGCTTCCAGGAGGATTCGGGGGAAACGTGAGCAATGATGAGCAATACTCGTCTCAGCAGGTGTCGCTGATCTCGTTGACTGAAGAATGGATGAGACATTGGGGACTGCGCCTCCGCCGGATCGGTACACTGTTAATTTCACCCTACTGGCCGTTATCTGGATAGCATGACTAGGCAGATGTCCAGGGAGCCTTACGATCCTTCCATCTTTGCGGGTGAAATGCTCCCAAGTCTTTAAAAAGCGTCTTTCTTTAGATCAAACAGCTGCATATTCCTGTAGACTTCACGTCATTCGTTACTCATATTCACAGCTACGGTCAATACCCATACCAAATGAACATTTAGTGCTATATGAGGCTCTCCCAGCAAACGAATTGACCTGATCAAGCAAGCGTTACAGTGAGCAAAAGTCGAACAAAGCAAACTACCGACAGTGCCGCTATCCAAGTTAACCCTCAGAACGAAAGAGAGGTTGCTTCTTAAGCTACCCATATCTCTTCTGGCCCAGCCTCCTGATTCTTCTGAGTATTACAGTGAGCCAACGTTCAAGTGTCCCCAGCTGAGCATTCCATGTTCTTGCTGCTGTTCTTTCATGACACACGATGCTGTCTGTGTCCACTTTTCCTACTCCGTACATCATATTACACCAGCAGGTTCACCAGCATAGGTTCTACGTCTCAGGGTCTCAGCATTATGTACCAGTGTTGTATTCTGAGTGCAGTACTGGTACCGTACTCTTCGTATTGTTAGATTCGGCCACTAGACAGGGCTGCTCAACAACCTGCCTGCCACCCTTGCTACCGTGACATATAGAATTGTTCTCCTTAGGAGTCTCCAATCCTGTTTCGAGCGAGCCGAGTATAGCTGTAAGCAACACGTTCATCGAGACCAGGTGCTTCCGTCAGATATGGCAAGTAGGTTATACTTGTCGGGCTATATCCTATGTCTATATATATATATATATATATATATATATATATATATATATGTAACTAGCCAAAGCCGACGCAGCAGCAGCAGCGTCACGTTGTCGTGGATTGAAGACGACAACGACAACGCAAAGTTGTGACGAGTGGAGTGAGGCCTAGTGGCAGATAGTTGAACTACGCGGCCTGGCTGAGCTGCCTCCCCGCTAGCGGTGGTTCCACCCGTTGGCTGTTGGCTGGGGTCAGGCCAATCAGCGTCGAGTGCGGCTTGACTTCATAATCTTATTTGTGCAGCGTTGTCCTCGGCCACGGTCGGTTCGGCACTGGGATGCCCTCCCTTTCCTAGAGCATGGGGCACCCTGAACAACTCGTTGAGGGTGTGTAGAGCAGCACTCTTTTCTCTTGTAGACACACACACACACACACATACTCAGCCGAGTATCCTTCGTGAGTGCAGAGTAACTGGGTAACGCTCCATCCACCCATTGTCGTAGCGCAGTGTGGTTGGCGTGCGTTCCTCCCACCGTCGCCGCGATACGAATGTCTTTGCTGCTCGACTCGTCAGTGGCTGCGTCTCAGCTGTTAGCCCCTGGACCGACCAACGACCGAGCAGGCGCAGAGGAGCCCCACCCTGCTCCCTGGTCTCTGCTTCGCTCTGACAACGTGCAGTTTGAGAGAACATGCTGGGAACAAGCATGAGCGGATGTGTTTGTTACTTTTTGTTTGCCGTTGACTTTTTTTCGCTTCTGCAAGTTTCTGACTCATGCGAACAAAGCGGAACACTTGGTTGTTAGAAGTGGCTTGGTTCTGACTAGCTAACTCGCAGAGTTGGGTCGGGTCGGGTCGTCTAGCTGCTCCTTTCAGTGTCTGTTCCGACAACGCATGGAAGACTATGGGGTGGAGACTACGGGGGCTGCAGCTGCATGGCGGCGATGTATGGTAGATGCTCTCAGGGTGCTTGGCGGCGCAGGTAGCACTGGTATGACAAAGCGGAAGGAAGGCCGCCGGAATGCAAGAAGCACGACTTGACTTACACGGCTCAGCTTCCCCCTCCAACACTAACCCTTCTAGTAGAAGGGCCACCGGGAATGACAGAGACAACACGAAACCTTCCCGGGCGAACCTCGTGGGGGGAAATACCTGAGACAGGTGCGGTCCGAGCTAAAGAGTTAGGCTGGGGAAACCTAAAGGAGCTCAGAAGTGGGGAAGAGGTATCCCAGGAAAGAATGGGTTCGCCCAATTTAACACGCTTATTACTTGAGCTCACACCCCCAAGCGAGCATAGCGAGGGGAATACGACGTCGGAGAGAAGTGGTACGACAAGGTACACAGCTGGCGACATAAACAGCAATAGCAGCCGTGCCATGCCACAAGCCGTGCCATGAGTGGCCCTTCCTCACAGCAGTGACGATAAGCCTCTGTGTCGGCCTCCGGAGAGGCTTACGAAGGCTCGTGATGCTAAAGTGGGGCTAATAGTAGGCGCGGCGAAGAAAGTGGACAATGTTGAGATGACAATCAGTGAGCGAAGGGGTGATTTGGCACGTGGGAACGAAAGCCAGGTATCCAAAGTAGCCGCAGGTCCGCTGCTAAACGTCCTGTGTAAGTAAAAGCCGCACAGAAACGAACAACGACATTGTGGCTATGCCTTTAGGAGGAGATATTCTTGAGTTCCAGGAGCAGTACACACGACTGCTAATGGTATATTTGTTGTCATTTCTCAACTTGGTTAGCGAGAGCAGAGAAATCCATCAACGAACCTAAACTTCTATAAACTCGAATAAATATGCGGGTATCTAGCACGGTGCTGGCTACGATAAGGACACTTGGCGATTGATAAAAACGTTTGGCTATCTGTGTTAGTATGCGAGAATGTTTCTTCTATTTTCCTCTGCTTTCTTCTTGCCAATATTTTGACAACTACATAGTAATCTAAGACGATGCAGTTCGGAGCACTCGCAAGTATGGCTAACCTTGACTCAAATTTGGAGAAGAGATGACGGAGCAACCATGTTGATACGTTGCCGTTTATACAGCCAAAAATTCACTATTTGCCGAACTCGAATAAAATCACATACAGCTCAAGTATAGTCTGTTGTCATTGGGTATGCTTACCTTTCGTGGTCTTCACCTTGGCCAAAAGGGCAGAACGTCTAACACTATAATGCCGGACGTTAACCTAAGAAAATTGCACATTGCGTTACAGCTGTGCTGTGTAAGCAAAAAGCACATTTTTGCAAGCACTGGAAGCACTAAAATGGCCTATATCCAGCCAACCTTATATACTCTTTATAAAAGCGGTGTTTGAGCATTGGGCGAAAGTTCGTTGGTATAACTTTTTTTTAGTATGCCCCCCCACTACAGTGAATAATGAAAGAGTTAGAACCTCTGGCGTAAACTTGACTACCAGCTGTGGCAGGGCCTTAGCGAGACTAAATGGTTGGTCAAGTAATGGGCACTTCGTTCTCCTTTTCTTTGCGCCCTGCTAAAGTCACCGATCCTTTGTTTCTAGAGCTCTATATGTCATATCAACAAGTTACTATGTATCCTACCTTAGGTTACTTTGAACCATACTTTCAAGTAGGATATAGGTTGTCCTCTATTTGCCTACTACTAACTGACAGCATTCATTCAAATTAATCTTGGTCGAATTTGCACTTTTCATAGATAACTAAACAACTATGCTATAAAGAATAACGGTTAATGAATGCATTTATACTTTCGATCTAGTCCACATACGTAAAAAGTTGGGGCATAGAGGATTAACAATCGTAACTCACCCTGAGGGTTAGCCGCAATCAGCACTCAATTGATTACAAACGATATGGTAATTAGATAGCAAACGACCAGCTAATTCCAATTCCCACCGAACTCTGATCTCATCTCGTAGCTGGGGAGGGCTACGCGGCAACGTTCCACCGTTATCAGTACTCTGGGCTTTTTTGAAACGCTATAGAACGCTTGATAAGGTCCTTAACTAACTGAAAAAGAGTACGAAAACGCCGAGAACTGCATTTACTAGCTAATGTCGGTAAGAATCGCGATCTTGCACCAACCTAATAAAAAACGGCTACCAAACAGTAATTCTCGGGAAAGTATATGTACGATATACGTGATATATTGTAGATAACGTTGAAGATGGAGCTCCATGTGCCGAACTTCAAACACGACGCATCTGTTGAAGGATTCGGTGGATAATAGTCGGCCAAGCTCTGTAACCTCACCATGTGCGCAAGGTAATTTCATGTATTCATGAGTGTGATCACTAGCACTTTATTCTTTTAGCGACGACGAACTCAAAATACTTTTTTTGGTTTCAGGTAAGCGTGAATTTAATCATCATCATCTTTTCATCTACTCTAATACTATTGGAGAAAAACAATGGTGACTAAACGCAGCTGCTCATTTATTATAATTTTTTATATTTGATAGAAATATAGTCGGTTGGGATCCGTGGTGGGTGTACGCCGCTTCGCGTATGCAGGACCAGGTTCAGCTGTTGTTTGATGTTAGTGTTGAACCTGTTGTAACACAATATTTCTTCTAACACATCAATTTTGTTATCATATGTAAAGGTATATTGAGTAAATATTCGCTAGGTTTATGATTTGTAAAAGCTGAGTTTTTGTGTCTCATAATTTACATCGTTGCTTCCACAATGTACAAAGTTATTGTGCGACATTGATCTTGCAACTTACAACGACACTTGAGATAACATTCACTCCTTTGGCAAGGCAGTTTATCTTTGGAATGACCTCAAGCTCATCCGTGGGATGACCAGTTCGATAAACAGAAGAGATGAGACAAAATCGCCTACAAGGCTGTCGATGTAACTCTTCTGTCAAATTGCAATTCCGACGTTGACGTTGTTCGTCTGAACGTCATTTTATGCAGGTGTTTTGTCGACGGGTGACCGGACGTTTCTCCCTCCGACTTCATCGTTACCCATAACCACTTCCGTGATGCGGCCGGTTTTCTGCTTAGACTAATTCGAAAAGAGGAGAAATTTTCAGCCACTTGGCAGTACTACAGCCTGGACAATACGACGAGATAGCCAGGGACTAGACAGACTATAGCTACGTAGAACTGTCTTATATTCCGTTGTTTGTGTACGCGGAAGAATTTGTAGATATATGTTCTTCTATCGGTGTGCAAATGTTTATCAGAAAAAGGTCATATTGTGTATGGTTGTGGTTGGTGATCGTAGCTGAAGCGATGGTTCTGCGAAGCCGAAAAGGGAAAAATCCTAGAAGGGGAATCCGCTGGGGAAGGGATTTTGCTGGCTGATGTCTGATCGTCTGGCCTTGACCTGTGCGTCTGTCTTTGGGCAAAAGACGGTATTCACTCAGATTCAAACCGATTTGCAGGAGTTAGTAGTCGCTGTGCATTAACGGGGGCACACTCCCTGAGAGTGTGCGAATCGCCATTCGTGGGGAATAACGGTGGCGAGGGGAGACAGCAGGTCTGCTGCGTTCATGTCCTGCTTAGCAGAATAGTGTGGTGGAGGGTAAGAGAGAGGCATTATATGCTGCTGGTGCTTACGGGCTGGACGAAATTGCGGGAAGGATGGGGATGATGCTGGCCCTTGCGGTAGACTCGGGCCACGCTGGCGGCACAGCGGAAGAACGTAAGAACACTGAAACCGGCCAAGTGTAGCAGCAGGACCAGGCAGTTCTCTGCTGCCAGCGCCGCGCATTCGCAGAGCATCCGGATGTCGTTGCTGTGTCAAAAAAAGAAAGAAAAGGCTGTGACAGCCTCTGTCTCTTTCTCCCTCAGCTGACATAACAGGGGCAGCCCGATCCTCTGCTCACCCCATCCTCATTCGTCCGTCCGGGACACGGAACACAACCGGTCACTCACTCTCCTTTCCTTCGCCCTTCGTATGTTTGTGCTGGGCGCACCAGCAGCGGAAGCCGCAGCCACCAGAAGGATATTATGTTTCCCTACAGCACCGCTGCTGCTGTCTTTCTCTAGACCGAACTCAACGACCTCACTCCTTTCGGTCTGCTGTTAGCCTCTTTTTCTTTGGTGCCGCTAGTGATAGTATACTCCGTACTATCACGAGCCAAACCGCGCAACGTCCTCAACAACCCGAGGAGGCTATTCGAGAGGAGAAGACGAGTTCCGGATCGGGAAGGGACGAGATGGTGCATTGAACTATAGATGCAAATGTAAGGTGTCGGTAAGTGAAAGTGGTGACAGATAGCGCCAAACATGGACGCGTGGTATAAGCTGCCTATCATGTTGTATAATTTGAGCTATCCTTGGCGAATTCAACTGAGTTAGAGAACGGTAACTCTGATGGGAGTTACTGCGCTATTATACGTTTATCTCTGTGCATTGATTAACGCATGAATGAGATTCGAAGTAGTGAAATGAATTATAGACAACGAAAAATGCCTCTAACGAAGTCACCAGGCTGACGCGCGTTTAAGTCAAGTGCATGGTTCTAGTTTAAACACGTTGACCTCTCTGATAGCCACATACGCATTGAGACAGCAGTAATCGTGAAGGTCGCGTTGTTGAGCAAAACGCAACCACCATCACCAGGTAGCCGGCTACCCGGGAATACGAGCAAAAAGGCAAATGTGGGTAAGCCCAGGCGAGATGCGGAACAGAGTAGACGAGATGAATGGAGAGAGAGAGAGAGGACGGAAACCACTTGAAGGCAAAGCTGACGGTGACAGCTTATTTCAACTAGTACCCCTATACTGGAACCTTTGACTGTCCCGCCCCGTATTTCCCAATCGTGGGTTTGCGTGTCCTCCTGCCAGACTTCCATCGTCTTTATGGCGAGTTAAGGGACGGACACACCCAGTAATACAACCTGAATAGGCGGCTACATGCAGCATGCCAGAAAACACACCCCCTGCATTGAACCGAATGTGAGGAAAGCTGTTAGCCAGAGCAAGCTTCCAAAAAAAAAACACCGCGATCAATGACCCCCGTCCAATCCTTCCAAGGCCGACGGGGCACATCGTCCTCTGTATATACCAATAAGGTGCAGTCCCTGATGCATGCGGCATCAGAGCCTGCTCAGTTCGGCGTGCGATCCGCTGTCCTTTGGACGTCTTTCACGATCACTCAGAGGCAACCTCCTCTGAGTGACCTAGACACAAAGAGACAGGCACGCGACCAGTCCAGGGGTAGATGCAGTAGGCACAAGCGTAGCATAGCAAGTGTCATAGACGTTGACGCGTCGGTCTGTTATTTGCAATTGAACACGATCAGTTGCTGGTATTGGACAAGAGCAAGCGGGGTCTAGGGGAAACATGCAACGAGGGGCGGTTGCCGAGTGGAAACCACGGTAATAAACAGTCTCACTTACGGAGAATAGACGGGGAGAATGCAGCACAACATATCAACAACGAGCACAGCTTAAGCGGAGAGCAGTCGTTGAGCGGTGAACAAGGGACAAACCTTTCCGGCCATAGTACTACTACTACTACTACTGTGATGGCCTTGCCTGCACCCAGCTGCCGATACCGGTTCTTTAGGCTAACCACGTCAAATGCCCTGTGTAGCGACTAATGAAAACGACATCAGGTCTGTTTAGGAAGGCAGGTCGACGACTGTTCGGCGGCGACCATCAGGCTGGCCGGACGCTGAACACTGCGACGGACCTACGAACGGTTCGAATGCTAATCTTATCCCGCTGGGCCCTTCAGGTCATTGGCCAGCCCAGCGGATCTGAAGGAGATTGCCTGCTCTAGCTCCGTTTAACTGAGCGCAACTGACCGGGGGCCAGTGGCTGCTTCCAGCAGCAATCACGGTGACCGCGGCGGCGGCTGCAGCGACGCTACGACTGCTACCTTCTGCTCCTACACTCGGTCACTCTACTGCCACTATCGCTGGCAGCAGCAGTGGCAGCCGTAAGCTTCTGAGCCGGCAGCTCATTGAGTGCAGCAAAAGAGGAAGGCGAAACGTCGTTTGGACGACGGAAAATTAAGGCGTAACCCTTGCTTGCCTTTCTCCCCGCTCGCTGTCCCTTTGATCAGACATTCCTTTTCCGATTTCTTTTTGATATAGGTACCTACTTCGTTTACCTGCGTCGGTTACTATCTGCCAGAGCTGTCTAGTTAAAGGCTGCCTACCATGCGTTTTTCTGTCGGATTTAGAATACACTGACAAGCGACCCCATAGTGGAGCTCTTGAGCTCGCAATACCTGAAGCAGGTTGGTTACGTAGCGCTTATGGGGCTCACTTCATACTCAGAGGCTCACCAACGATTCAGAATGGTCGGCCTACAGTAGGACTTCGGCCGAACTTCGCCAGTGGAAGCGGAGATGGACGAGGACGAGGAGGAATTGCCGAATGGATCCTTACGTTACCAGCAGGTCGATAAACGACGTGAACGGCTTGAACGGGTAAGAAGGTAACTAAGAGGTATTCTCTCCCGGCTTTGCCGGTGGGCTGGTCGATGTTAGCTTTAGCATGGCCTTTAGCATGACTTGAGCTGAGCGAAGTAAAAAAACTCCATTTCGAGCCGCTGTCAGGTAATAACCAGCGTGAATGGTTCCATCTGAAAGGACGTGCTCTTGATCTTATTCAAGAGGAGAAGAAGCTGCAGAAGCAGCCGCTTCTTCGTCCGTTGCTCCGAAGGGCCACTCCTGTTGGGCATTGCCAACTAAAGGCCCCGCTGGACTGGCTGACTAGCTGGCTGACGGACGCCTTACACTGTACGCTACACTGCTCAGCTTGGTTCTTTCTTTCTCGACCCGCCGCCGCGACCACGGCCATGGCCACCACTCTTCTTCTTCGTTTCGTGGTGATTCTGCTCTCTCGTGACCTCTTCCTTTTCGACCGACAGTTGTGCATCCCCTTGTCTCCCCCAGCACCAGGTACCAAACGTCGATTCACCGCCCTTCTTTTCCTATCCATACCCCCGACACCAGCCGCTTTTTACAGACCCCGCACAACTTGCTTGCTAGGTGCACAGTGTCGTCGTGCCCTCTTCGCTCACTCATCGCCGCCTTCTCATATGGGCAGGCGAGCAGGCGGGCCAGCTCGCCTACGAGACTTCGCCACTGTCGATGCGTCGGGATGAGCCGCCCCGCTGTTGGTGGAGCAGCTGTTGGTACCGATTAACCGGCAAAGTGACACATGTCGACCCAATACCTTCCTTCGGCTTCGGCTGTACGATCTCCCGGGAAGGCAAGCCAAGACGAGCCCAGCTTCCAGCATCCCTTGATATCCCCTGAGGACGACAGCAGCGAATGGACGAATGCTACCATGGCCGACATGTCGCTTGAGAAACGCAGAGGAACGAAAAGGGCCAAGAGCAGCAGCAGCGACGGCGACGACACAAGGGGGTCACATATCTTATGCAGATATCGAAACGCGACGTGCATGCCGCTGCCACCGTCCCAACAGACCTGCGGGTCATCTTCCGGAGAGGTAGTGTTTAGGAACCAAGAGATCGGTTCGTGATAGAAAGAAGCCCACACGATGAGAATTTGGCCTGACGGTACGAGGCGTGTGCACGTTGAGACACCAGCACTGCTGCTACTGCCGAGCGAGCAAGTGACTTGGCCACCCGGGACTAGAAGAAGACTCTACTGCTGCCACTGGGACACTGATGCCACTGTACCCAGGGGACTCTAGATACAGTGCACAGAGGAACTGTCAAATCAGGGTCGATCACCACCTGGCTGACTCCCCCGCAAAGTCCACCTCCGCCATTCGCGCTTCTCACCCCTTCGATATTTGTAACAGGCTATAGCTCTCGTCCATTTGACGGATGGGCTACGCAACAATGAGCAATGATGTTATTGTTAAAGTAAATAGTTCGAATAGAGACTATCACGCGCGTTCATAATATTTGCTTCGTATCAAAGAGCGAATGGAAAAACAGAACGAGACCCGCCTTCGTAAGCACTGTACGAACAGTGGAAAATAAGCAATATATGATCTGTACGAGTAGGCTCATCAAGTCAGAAAGAACATATTATATAAGCCTATGTATTCTGCATTCACACTCACATTTTGCTAGCATTGCGTATACGACATATACCAGAGTGTAGCACTTCATTTAACATTATATATAAGTTAAATTGACATCTCTTCGTTACGAAACGAAGAAACTGAGGCATTCCCACATCGCTCAATTGAGAATTTTAGAAACATATAAAATACATGATTCTGTTTTCAGCTATATCGCCCGCACGAGCTTGTTGTTGTGGTGAATGCTTCTTCTAAAATGCTTGCCAGGCGGATTTTTAATTGATGTAGCCATGCCTGCATCAATTCGTATTCTATGTCACTTTTTAGATGTTAATGGGAATCACTTTTTAGCATCCTAAAAACCGATTATCCGTAGCAGCACTAATGACAATAACTATTAGAGCTGACACACTCATGGTCCAATTCAAGCCGCAAATCTTGTCATTATGACTTTGGGATAATTGAACAAACGGTGTATGATAAATTGGCGACTTCTATTGGATAATATATTCATCTATAGCCTTAAACATATGTTTATAAATAGAATACACGCAATACGATATACAGATAGTTTATCAAAATAAGTAGGTTGTAGAGTCACCTCGGGCGATGGCGGCATTACATATAAGCCGAATTATATATCGAAACCTAGTTTCCCTCATTATGCAACCATTGTTATTGCATGGCATACATGACTGCCTGTTGGCCTCCACCACATCAAGCTACATCAGGCGTATCGTTCCATAAGAGGAGAAGGTCGTTCAAGCGCCGAGCACTGGTAGAGTCAATTCTGTCGAGACGCACACACACACACACATGCCCAAATCACGTCAGACCGCTGACCAGAACGACTCCAGTGCTATAACAATCATGCGTGCACCAGGTTGTACAATAGTATAGCTGGTCATCCTTCTTCAGTTCACCTGTGTTACCCCAAATCGGGTGCTTCAGTGATATCTACGTATCTCACAATTACCACTCTTGAAGTGTATTGTGACCTTTGTCAGCTATCCACCATATAAGGAAAAAACATTATTTGTCTTATTGATTTCATTTTGTTTTAAATAAAATTAAAAAAATAAGATGAATAAACAGTTTCAGATATTTTACGATAATCTTGTCAATGAGTTAATATGCCTGGCAGTCATCACTGTCATTTTATTATACATAGAACATTACAATATTTATAAGCACGAGTGACAAATGTCCCTGGGTTCATGGTACTTATCCGTTCAGCAAAGTCTATATGTAAACCGTGGTTGGTTCCTAACAATTATTCTTATATGTATGTTTGTTCGTTTGTTTGTTTGGTTATTCTACATATTATTTACACTCTGATTTGTCCGTGGTCCCTATTGTACAAAAGTTTGCGCCGATGTCTGCCATTCTCTTTCATTTGGACCAATGAACTCAAAATAAGCGGGCGCCTAAGAAAATCTAAACTGCGTTTTGAGATAATCTATGAATAGGGGAGTGCCAACTAAAAGTACCTCACGATTATTAAAGGGATATTATCTCATGTTTTGGGAATTGAGTGCAATATGTTCCACAAATGAAGCGCTTAGCTTTACCATCCATGGAATTTCATTGCGCAAGAGCTCAGTTTGTACCACCACAACTAGATACATGTTTGTGTACGGCTTAAAATTAGCATGAAACTTAGAAATCACGACTTAGAAGTTACCATGTTATGCGTATAATGCATATAAATGTAATAAAATAGAAATTCCAAACGCATGCTCTTGAGGGACACCCAAGGGGCTGAATTGAGAGTTCGAATTTAACGTGCGTTTTTGCTTAGCTTTATCATTGAGAATCATATGTTTGAGAATGCTGTAGGTGTCTGAGTTTGAAGATTAGAAAGGTGTGGTTACTCCGGTCGAAGGCCTTAGAGACGCCATGCAAAAGAAATGACTATGGCCGCACTTTATACAAAAATGCAACATTTAACTGTCTAAAACATTATGGGGTAATAACATCTTCATAGGTTCTATAAAGGATAACACTAAGACACTCAGCCTACGCAACCGCAAATTCTGACAATCGAACAAGTTTGTAGACAATCGAAAGGAGACTGTGGGGTGTGTGGCTACAGTTGAACGGAGGAGACCTAATTTTATATGCAATTAATCTGCTAAAATTAATAGTAGAATTAATAGTATGCCTAAAACTCTTTAAATTTTAGAATAGCGTTAGAGTGAGAAGAGATGAAGACACATGCCGAAGAAGAATATTCTTTGAATATTTCAGCTTTTTTCACATCGACTGACACAAGCTGTTCCTTTGTCTTAAAGTGCCTATTTCCACGACAACCCTCGCTTCTTTGATAGAGACGCTTATTTGCGTATCTAAAGAACTCTTTGGAGTTTCGAAAGGAGAACATCGATTCTTCAAGAACTCGCAGTCTGATGGACGCTTGTGTACACGCGACCGTGCTTCAGAGCATGGATCACTCTGTATTAATTATTCAGAGTGAGGCTGTTAACATGACCTGTTAGTCTGTTAACATGAACCTTGAGCCTTTTGTGGCTCTGCTTTCCCCGCCACTTCGGTATGAAGCTAGAGAAGAGAAATAAGGTATGTATCGCACTTATTATCGTTAACATTTAAATACGGAGTTAAAAAGTCTGCATCGGGCACCAAACCAACATAATCTCCACGGCGTCACCATCACCATTTCTGCAAATGAGAACCAGATGTATTGCCCTGAACTCGATCATATCTCGCCACGTCGAACTGTATCAATTAAAGATTATGTGCGATAATGAGAAAGCGTTTTACATGTCCCCAGTTTACATATGGAAGGACATTGTGACAGAGATGTTTTATGATTGATCGGAGCACATGCAGTAGAATTACCGTGGGACCACACGATGTTAAGAGGTAGCTACCTATCTCGAATGGCACATAAGTCTAATGTCAGTCACAAGTTTGAACTGTTGAATGTAATTTCAATAAGATTTCACACCCATCAGATAAATTCTAGTTTTAACCCCCTATTAACTATCGACTGTACTAGTTCTCGCCAATATCCCCAATGTCCATCTCTACTAGAGGAATTTCCAATTTTCGGGGCCCAATCGTATTGTTGCCGCTCGTCGGGACCAACCTGTAACCATCGTACAATTTCCTATTTTGGCTGGATTCTGTCAGGTTTCGCTGCAGTGGAGTTCGTCCGAGCGGTTCCCTGCGCGGTCGCCGGCGTGGTTTTCGTCTACAGCAGGGGAGGAGTTCACCGGTGCGAGCAGTTTCACATGACCTACGTCATCGATCTTTGGATGCTTGCAATGCCGACTTTGTGGACTAAACGTGGGTAGATAGGCTGGAGCGAGCAACCTCTCTCTCTCTCTCTCTGTTCATATGCATAGAACGCTGTATATGACTGCGACCGGATGGAGCTGGCAGAATCAGAAGAGCATCTGACGTTGGCGCTGCCGGCCAAGGGTAGCTTGGTAGTCAAGCAAATCGACCAACAGGCGTTCCGGATTGTCGATCGGGTTATCAAACACGACAGCTTATACTCGTGCATACCACACATAAGCTAAACCATAGAGACTGGAAGGCCCCATAAGAAATTCGGATATGTGTGTGTGCACGCGTGGATGGAAGATATGCTCAAAATTCACTTACCGGCAGCAAGACAGCGATGCAGCTTTAACTGCCCGGCTTGCATATTGAATGGCCTGCATACAGATTATATGTGCGACCATAACACCTACAAAAGTACCATCATAGTTCCTTTTTGATGAGCGGAATCGAAAAGGCATTATCATATTTTCCAGCTGGATATTTAAACCTGTTTGTTTGGTATCATTATTTTGGTACAAATGTTATATATGGTGTCGGCTTTCCGGAGAGCCGCTGATAATGGTCCAAATATTTAACATCAGGCTTGAGCGATTTCAGTTTATCTCACAACTTGCTGCCGGTACTGTTCATTTCTCTTTGGATAGGGTGCAAAGACTTTCACCGAGGGATCTTCAGGACGTTGAATGCATAAACGTCAGTGATGATGCTGTGGCACTAAGTGATCAATCACATAGGCACTCACTCACACAGAGAAAACCCTTAGCGTATGTATATGTACGTAGTGTCTGATTGCGAGCTGACTTATGGAGCAGCCACGTGCTCACCTCGAGCCGGGAGGAGTCCCTCATTTTCGATAGGGATCACGCTAGTTTTTCTTATTTCGCGTGCTGAGGCTAGTACACACCTCATTTCACCCATCGTGAATCTATGAATTGACCCACACATGGCGCCGCGTTAGAAGTCTAGGGAGGAGACTTAGCAGATTCCCGAGGAGACCTTAACGAACGTTAAGCCAATACCATACAACTAGGTAACGAAATTACCAGGAACAAGTATATGATTTTTTCATTATATATATATATATATATATATATATATGACGACGCATACACGCTTATTCGATTTTTGTTTGCGGCGTGATTTCTTTGCACATAGCTAGAATATGCATACATTTTTAGAATTTCCCAGGAATGACGAATCAGAAAAAAACCTCTTTGATTTTTGCAGTGTTCCTTATCTAAAGTGTTTCCATTGATTTCGAGCAGTTTCTCGGTAACCTTGTTAGTCAGTCACGTCAGAAGTCACAGATTGGCCATGCCATGTAATGGCAGTACTATGATGCCTCAGCCTCAAGATAGGCGGTCTGTCTTGCTCCAGCAAACAATAATGCTTATAACAGCAGCATAAGCATAAACTATTATTTTTCATCAGTTATTCAGCAAACAAGCTTTACAGTAATTTCTGTGACTCACTCGATTAGTATATACATTTTTCATAGCTGCAAGGAACTAGTGAACTTGTTAAGCCTATTCCATCAGATATATTTAAACGACCATCTTGACTTCGATCCTAGATTTACTGAATTATTATATATCTAGACCCTTACAGTGTTTGTCCGTAGACCATTTGCGCAATACATCGACGACCACTCATCTATGCCAGTTTAGACATTTACATACAAATAACTATCATGACTACCACAGTCGGCCGGCGGTGGGCCGGCGGTGGGCCGGGTACCTTCTAGAGGAGAACTTGTTTCTTTGGCAGGGAGATGCTAGTGGGCTGACCGGTGAGTCGACTCTTCGCCGCCCTGCGCAAGGTTCTTACTCCGAGATTGAGCATGACCACCCTACTCTGTATAGTAAGTGAGTGCACCATGAGTGAGTGTATCAGCAGGAAATAGACAACGGGGCCGGAGACTGCTCAGTCAATGTGGTGGGATCACGGAGCTTAACGCATTAGTTGTCTCCCTCTCTCTCTCTCTGTCGCGTGGCTTCTTTTTGTCCTGTGTGTCTGTCTGTTCTCGTTCCTGATCTACCCTGAGGGTCCCCGACGGCAGTGGCCACACGGGAGGGAAACGTGCCAGCGCACAATTATCTTTTTTCTTTTTTCTTTGGCTGAGATATCCCTAAAGGCTGCCGCTGCTTCGCCACGCTTCTAAACACCACCCAGCATACGGCTGACTTCGAGCAGCAGCCGTGTGGAATATGTTTGGGTGAGCTGCGGAGGAAGGACAGGTCGTCTCTGATAAGGACTCATGGAGGGGCACCGGGCCACACCCTGCAGCAAACCGCCGTCGACGAACTATCCCATCTCGCATATAGTCCGCATATGATCTTTGTCACCTACAATCTAACCCTGCCTATGAATCGTGCGAGCAAGCGTACGCTTCTTCTCAGATACACACTACAATAACGCCCTTTGAAGCATGTGAAGGTCCCCGATTATATATATATATATATATATATATATATATATATATGTTCTCTAGCCTAAGCCCTTTTGACTTTGAGCTACAGGAGAGAAACTAGGCGAGATCTTCGATGAGCCCGTTGCGTTTCCCACGCACTCCTTCGTCTTCGTTCGAGATTGTTGGGGTGGGGGATATTGTAGACGAGGCCGGAGATCGAGGTGAATAAGTAGTGGAGAAGAGTTCGCATGTCGGCATATCTCACCTTCAATGTTTCCCTAAGATCCCTTTTAGCAAATTTGCCGTTAGTTCCCTCGGCTCGCCCGCTCTGGGTCTCGTCTTGTTCTTGTGCGTTTTGTGTAGTTATTGCCCAACCGGTGCGGAACCAGCGCCAATAAAATGTTCGTTCCAATAATATGAGGAAAAGTATCCTGCTTCACCCACCTTGGTTTACTGAGTATAGTTATGCTGTATCGATCAATTTATATTCGGTTTCTTCTATGTGTATGCAATATCGAACGTCGTGGCACACTTGGTCGTGTCTTGCGCTGCCACGAGGTCCTCGACCGCTGGCTTCAGGCAACAAAGCTCATGTTGAAATTGGCCCAAATTTGCTGATCATAACGTCGTTACTATTATTATTAATACTGTAGAGTTTTATTACCATTTTATGTGCTTTTCAAACGAGTCTGAATTTTGATAAACCAATTACTTCTCCCAGAAAATAGTACTATATCCATGATTGCTGTGGGCGCCTACATTATTAATATTATATTATTATTGCCTGACGTTATGTGATATTTAAAGCAATCGATTAGTTCGATTTCAACGTGTCCAATCTACTTTGAGCGCAAAAATAGGTTGGCACCGACGAGCTGTAGTACTTTTTGTGACGATGGGTCGACTTTTTCGATTTATTAGCCGGATCAGCATAAAAATCTAGGGAAAGGGATCAAAAACCTAGATAGCTTGTAATGAGCCACCGCGTACATTGTAGACGGAAAATAAATATTTTCTTTCTATGCTTGTCCTACAGAGCAAGCCATATCTGTGTCGGATCCTTACTATATATCTGGTATATAGTAAGGATCCGAAAACGTGGTAACAACAAAAAACCGTGGTTCGAGATGGCGAGCCCTATACGATATCTTAGGGCAAAAAGACCTATTATATAATATATGGTATAGATCAAAGCCTGAAATGTCGATGTCTATAGCGCAGATTTATCACTACACACTACTACCGTAAACTGGGATACCCGAGCACAGTGGGTCGATTTTTCATCGTAAGCAATTTTGAGTTTCGACCGTTGACGTTTTTACTCGAACAGCAGCAGTAGACACCGCTGTTTTTGGGTCACAAAACCCCTGACATGCCACTAAAATCCATCTCATCATATCATATTACCTATTGCATAGAGCTACTTGAATATACTGGCAGTTAGTGTAGACGTATAATACACTGGGCGCTTCAGAATCCCTCCTCCGCATAGTATGGATTCGGCAAAGAGCCAACAGCTGCTCGAATTCGTTGTCGGTGCCGAAGCGGGACAACTCGATTGGACTACTCTGGTGCACTACTGCTATTACGGACTTGCTGGAAGAGACGACTTCAGCTTGCAATGCTTCGAGCTTTGCTGCAAGGCTTCAATGAGGCGCGCAAAGAGAGGAGATCGTTCTGTTTCATAGACTTGTATGTTGTGTGGTAGTAGGTAGTAGGGCTAGCAGCAGCAATAGTAATTCCACCAAAGCTGAACTAGAGCCCTTCTACAACACACAAGGGCAGAGTCCATTGCCTGACGCTGCTGCTGCTGCTGCCGCTGCCGTTGCAGAACTCTCCGTGTTGATGGCTGGGAACGGGCGTTTGCAGGTTGGTTTGGATGAGACGGTCGCTGCCATTGCCACCGCCTGGTTGGAGGTATTGTTCCGCCACCTCTCTCCCTGTGGGAGCTAGGGCTGGAAACGGTGGGGGATGTTCCCATACTTACATCGTCCCCTTCGTCGGCTCCACCTGAGCCGTACATCTCTCGCTCTTGCTCACTGCCAGCGCTTTGCTGCTGCTGCTGCTCACCTGCCGGTGTCGCTGCTCAGCCGTTGGGGCCCATCGGTGGTTCCGTAGCACATCCGCTTCGCGGTTGAGGCTGCCAAGAGGTACCCCAAGCAGTTCCGAATCGCCCGTGGGGGCCCAACAAACGGAGTTTTGGGAAACCTGCCAGGAACCTAGGGCAGGGACAGGCCGGGGGGTAGGGCCGCTCGCTCGCATTGTTGAAAATGCTGCTGTCCTTTGCGACGGCACCCCCTTCTCACATAGAGCGCTGGCCGGCCCAATTCAGCCCTAACTGGGTTCGGGAGCCACAGAATGGAGCGGGCGAAGGCTGGCTTAGGAAGACTGTATATAATGGCGCATTCAAAGCAGCTTCCAATCCAGACTCTGGCAGCTCGAACGCCACCGAAGTCGCCACGAGGCCAAACCAGCCCCTTCGTTTTACCTGGTGTGTGTATGTTGCGTGCGGGCTCTGCCCGGTGGCGGAGATGGCACCACCCTCGTTGGCTCGTCGTTCGCTGTCTCTTGGCGGAATGCCTCGAGCTGTTCAAGATAATTTGTGCTCTAGCGAAACGTTGGCGCAAGTCAGAGGTTCCCGCTTGGCGCGGCGGGAGCATAGCACAAGCAACGCCATCAGCTGCTGGTAGCTAATCCAATAGGGCGTGCGTGGTTGCGGTAGCGACAGGGTACAATTTAGTTAGAAGTGGCCACAGTAGAACAGAGCGTAGTAGTCTCGTTAGTACGGCTAGCCCAACAGGTACACTATAGAACGTACGCGTGAGCATGCTACGTTGTACTACGGTGTCGGCGCCACACTGCTATGAAGGAAACATTCACACGCGAGTGAAGTTGCCAAAAGAAAGTGGCGGTGAAGAGTAGCTTCGTTGGTCGTGGAAGCGGAATGATCTTCTTGGTGACGATGTTTCTTGATATCGATAATGACGAATATCCACAATCCAGTCATCAAATAGTGGATAAGTTAGAAAACATGTAATAACTAATTATCTGCTTCAGTACAACGAATCCCTGTTCCAAGGTGGACTTACGCAAATACCTAGTATACAAAGAATTCCTCGTGTCGTAAAGCTCAAGTATGCTCTCGCCTTTATCCCATAGTCGCGTATCCAATTGTTAGATAAGGTCGAGTTGATTCTTGCAAGCACGTATTACTCTATACGGAACGTGGGTTCTATGTGACGTCAGCGTAGAGGATAAGCCCCAAACCATTCTTACGCCGTCCGTGGTGAACGAAGAACATCTGGTGTGCTAGATTATTTGCTTAAAGACTGATGGTCGGCTATTACTAAGATACATGCGAGTTCTGGCCGAGAGGAAATGACTAGAAACGAAGAGCTCAGCAGGGAGCAGCCGACAACAGCGAGAAGACTCTGCTGCTAACCTACATGTACAGCGCTGAAACGAAAAATGAAAATGTCATTCTCGGCCACTTGGGCTGCTCGCTTCGGTGAACTCTTTTGCTGCCTGTATATTCGGGTGTGCTAGCTACCCTTCAGCGTGTCGCCGTCAGGCGGCTCTTACCACGTTTGCTGCGATTGCCTGATGGGCATACTACATTGGACAGGCGATTTCTTTCAATAAATGACCCGGCTGATCCGATTGAAAGATCTTTCTAGACCTGGCTAGAGAGGGAAGAAGTTAGACGAAAGTAATTCGTTTTCGGCAGAGTGATCATTTTGGTTGTGTGTGTATCAAGGTGAAACAAATGATCGAGATATCATTAGCCAGATGGTTATTTTTATTGCAGATTTTTGCTGGAATAAAAGGGTATACATACGCAGAGAAACGGGTCTTGGAAGGTGCTCTATGTAGGAGAAATATATCCAGTTCCGATCAATTGCAAGATCGAATTATGTAGTGTTTGAAAAACAGGTGTGTACAAAATGTACGTAAAACTGATCATGCAAAATGAGTCATTCAGATCAAGTCAAACCGTTGACATAAATATTCTATCCCCCTGCATAAAATATTATCATTGCTCTATCACTTATCATGGTATGTTGTACCGTTACAGTAACTATTTCTACAGTAAGTTTACCTAAGATCTACTGTCACCAATCTATTATGCTTCACCCGCCTTCAGTTATTTAATTTATCCGGTTCTATCGTAACGCAATGATAGACATGTATCAGTTCGCTTTGTTGTCACATGGACTGCGAGCGCTCATCCCGTCCAACAATATAGCGAACTGATACATGTAACCATATTATTACTGAGACATCGAAGGCAAATATACTCATTATATCATTTTGTAAAGCCCGCAAACCACGGCCGAGTTATTGAAACACTCTCGCGTTAAGCTGGCCATCGGTTAGTCGGGAATTCTGCCTGCGTTTGGCTTATTTGTAAGATACATAAAAAGTGATTGCAGTTATTTCAGCTATATAAATGGCTTTCTTGCTCAGACAAAAAGTCTACCCAACTAGGTCGCCTGTCGATCGCTTGCACACGTTGATGGCGCTTGTGAGCATTGTGAGCAGCCTTCTGTCGGCTCTCATTCTTCCGCTATTCTGCGGTAGCAAAAAAGCAGACTGCCCAATTTTCCACTTCAATTGTGTGTGTGTGTGTGTGCTCGTCTGTCTGTCTTACTGCCGGCCATAAAACTCTGACGCCTAGACACGTTAACGACACAAGCCGGTAGTCATCTGAGATCCGGCTGAGATGGTTGCCATGACATTGCCATTGTTTCAGTGGCGAAAACAACGTTGGCTAGGCCACCACTAAGTATGTACGCTAAAATTCACGGCGCGTTTGCACCGACAGCGAAACTGCTGGTGATGCTATGACTTGGGTATCTTCAGCTTTCGCGCTCAGTTGCTGAAGCAAATAGTGCACAGCCGGTAGGTCGTAAGCTATGCTGAGGTGTTGGTGAAAGAAATTTGTGTCCTCAATCCCAGTGACTGCGGCGACTGAATTAAATTTGAAAACATTGCATCTTTATGTCACGTTATCACTATGTCGCTGACCGAAAGGATAACCACAACCTAATAATTGACTTCAACTAACATACTACATATGTAACATAAGCTAATATTCCTTTCGAGCAGGGCCGGATGCTCGCCCTTTTTAAGGCTGCTCATGAGGCTCTCCCGGGCTGTACTTCGGCTGGATAAGCTAATACAATATCAATAGCATTTGGCTTCGACCGCCTGTCGTTACGTTTTGTGGTGACAGAATTAGAACAAATATGGTACATAGTCAGAATTATACTTCGTTATAGTTTATACACAATTTGGCCGCAAAGCGACAAGCAGATATCTCCCGCAGATAATCGTGTTGTCGTCGCCCAATCAAACGACGAAGGGAGAGAAGCCCATGTTCGTTTTCCGTCGCACTGAAGACGAGCGACAGGTCCTTCGCGGAAACAGAACAAGCCCCCACAACGATCGACGAATGCTGACCAACAACTGGGATCACCCAAATGTCCCCGTAGAGATGACCCTCAACGATCTCATAATAGCCGCGCTGCATCGCATGAGCAGAGAACAACCGGAGACGAGGCGAAGGAAATCCTAAAACCAAGCGTTGCCAGATGTCGAACTCCAAAATATCCATAGAACAATGGCACATAGAAGGTGCATCCCGAACCTTGGCATTGCTTCCTTCATCCGCCTTTGCTAACAAAGATGGGTTCATCATGACTGAAGCGTGGAAGGCAAAGCCGTTTGACCTAGAAGGCTTCTGCGGTGCCCATTCTCTTGAAACTCAAGTAGAGGCCGTCCCAGCGGCGGTGTATCAGTTTTATACAATAGAAAACTACGAGAGGTCACTGTGAAGTCGGTGGAGGAGAACATAGTTGTGCTTCAATGCAACCGATGCAACATAGTTACAGCGTACGTTCGGCCGGCGGGCGCTGAGGCCACGGCCGTTTTGGTTGATAAGTTAACCCGGGGTATGAATGTACTGCCCCTCCGCTGACCGACTGCTGGTGGCCGGAGGCTTTAACACAATGATCGGTATGCCCGACGAGCTTCGTATCGCACCCTGCTTGCTCCTCTCGAAGACTTCGGCTGCCGACTGATCACGGACACCAGTACTCCAACGTTTGGAGGCTTCATATCGGTGATCGACATTATTTGCGTCCAATATTGTTACTGAAAGGGTGCGTTACACCGGGAGAAACTGCCTGTTGAGCGATGGAGGAAATACCAAACGGCACGTGCCGGTTAGGGTAGAACTGTCACTGTTGCACAGAGATACCCCGCGGCAAAAGAGCGCTGACGTTGCAAAGAGAAGCTGGATCCGCCAAAGCTCATTCCTAAACTGGCAGCTTTGTTACCAGCGCCGCAAAATCCGAACGTTGATCTATATGCGGACACACTGACTAAAGTGATAACAACGACGCACAAACCTCTACGGCAGAGACCTTGGTTTAATGAGAGCTGCAAGCTGGTGGGGGTGGCTCAACGACGTGCTCGCTTATTGGCTGAGCTGTTTCCGTATATGAGGCCCCTCTCTTATCTTTTGAAGAGTTGGTACCGTCGGACGCTCCAGACAGCTTGCCGAGAGTATTTTGAACGTGAGGAAGAGAATCTGGTATAACAGGCGACCAAGGAACAACACAGGTGGCCTCGTAGCGGGCGTCCACCTGCCTGTCCAATCCCCTCGACCTCTCTAACAGAGCACTTCAGGAGTATGTACGTGGCGCAGAATACCATCCGACTTGCCATACCTGTCGTCACTGCCGAACAAGCGTCGGCAGCGCACTAGTTTATTTGGGCAGAATTGTCCATGATGGAGGTGTTATACTCGTTGAAACACCTTCAATTTAACAAGGCAGCCGGTCCAGATCTCGTTCGCAACGAACACCTGAGACTTGCAACCGGTACGTTCCTACTTTGGACCAACCTATTTAACACCTGTCTCAGTCAGGGACGCCTGCCAAACGGCTGGAGTGACGCCTTGCTAAGTATTCTTCCTAGGGGTAAAAAGGACCCGCTTGTGCCGTCGTCATGGAAGGCGAATGCCAAGGAGAGCTGCTTCTACAAACTTTTGGCACTTCTCATCATTTGTCGACTCAGTCGATTCCTGGAGGCCTGCTCTTGTATACCGACAGAGCAGCACGGATTTCGCCCAGGACACTCTCGCATCACGGCGTCCTACTCCAAGAAGTACATCGCGTCATTCGGCAAAAGGGACAGGCTCTCTACACAATATACGTGGATTTCAAGTCTGCGTTAGATTCGGCTCTGCGAGACAAAATTCTTCACAAGCTGGCAATGTCTGGAATTCCGCTGAACATGCTGCAGCTTATTATGCTCATTTTACAGGAGAATTCAGTGAAGATCGATGACAGAGTGTCCCTTCTGTCACCCTTCACTCAAAGCACTGTAGGTGTGGCGCAAGGCGACAACTTGAGTCCACTGTTGTTCTCGCTGCTAAGCGATCTCTCAGCCCGAGTAAATGGCTCGACTGACCATGTGAAGACTCTGCTATAGGCAGACGACCTTGTTTTTGGTAAGAGTCGTTTTCATGTTCAGCAAACACATGTTTATTTTTAGGTATGTATGTACCCCTTTTTACACCAGCTCACTCTACACGTTTTACAGTTTTACCCCATTTTCACATATATATGTCGAGACACCACATCTGCGAAGGAGCGTTGTTTGTCACCATCTTTGTTTTGGCGCCTTCAGCGTGGCAGTTCAGTACAAGACACTGAAGCACCCGAGCGCACAACACAGAGGTGCTATTTTGGCGTTTGAAAAGAAAGGGAAACCCGAACGCAAAGCGTCTCCATAAGTATCTACGCATCGCCAAGAGACAAGGTTTTGATGTAGGCGTTGAATAAAAGTCAACGGATGCTTCGCGGGCTGCGTTGACGGCGGTGTAGATGCGGCTGTTTCTGGCGACGATGAAGGAAAACGCTGCAAAGAAGGATGCCGCTAGAAGCCGAGAAACGACATCAGCAGCAAAGGACCAGGAGGGCAATTTTTATCAAACAAGAGAGTGAGTGACGAGGAGATAGGGGAAAGACGCGACGCAGATCGGGAGAAAGGGGGATGACCCTCTTTCTCTCTCGGTTTTTCTCTCTGCGTAATTTGGACATCACCCACAAAGCTTCCTCCCTTCTGCGGCCCGACTTCTACGTAGAGCTCCTGAGAGGGTTTCTCTTCTTCGCAGCCCAGCCGAGGCAACCTTCGCAACTGCCGGCTGCCTCAGTTTGCCTTTTCTACCTCTTCGGAGCGTGGTCCTTTGGTGCTGTATTACTCTCTCGCTCTCTCTCTCTCGCCCCCATTGCTGGTTCTATCTTGACGTTTTGTAAGGAACGTCGCCCTGTCTCCTCTTTTCTCGCTCTCGTCCTAAGCCGTCGTCCTTTAGCGACCGCCACCTTTGTGGCTGGCGCCGCCATCACTACCACCCCTGTCTGCCTTAGCGAGCCGTTGACTCTGGCTACCTGCCTTCGCCCACAGTTTCATTCTTCCAACTGTTTTCTTCGCTTTTATATCTTCTACCTATTCCGCTGCTCAAGCCCGATGCAGCTGCCTGTAGCGACAAGATCCGGGATAGAGCGGCACTGCTTCAAGTAGCCTGTACCTCTCCCTCTCTTCTATTTATTTAGTTGGGCTGGGGCTGGTTGGTCCATGGTTCCGATACGCGGCGCTACAGCTGTCAGTATTATAAAACATGCCACCATACTTCCTTTCGCTATTATACGAGTCCATGAATCGTAATTATTTTTGGTCCTTTGACGTGTGAAAGGGGTTATTTGTTCCACAGCACGGGCTCTTAGTCATAAACCCAAACCAAAGTAATTCCTCACCGCACCCTGCGACCCCGGGCTCTTAGACGGGAGGTCTTACTTCATCCTCATTTACACATTAGTAGCCCATACATCCAACTAGCTGGTCGCAGTGCCATACGGGCTGTGGCGTACTACCCGGTCGTAGCGTTACTACGTACTGGATATACCACCAGCCTCTTTGCTCCGCATCTTCTCCTCCTGCAGCGGTTGTTCCTCCGACACCGCTGATTGTCCCCTATGTTGCCTCCCCGCTAACTCGTAGCAGCGCCCGGAGGCGTCGATCGAAGAGAAGAATCAAGACGGCGGATCCACGGTCTCAAACACTGACGGAGCGTGCTCCTCGGAGACGCCGTGATCCTTTACACACGTCACCGGAGATCGACCAAAGTGTGCGAAGAAATAGAGCGGCAATGTGGCAAGCGGGGAGAAAGTTGAGAGGACTATAGCGGTTTAGGCTGGGGCAGTTTGATGACTTTTAAATCCCCTCGTCAGTAAGCTCGGGAACTGAAGTAGTGGCGCTGGTGGACGTTGGTCGACGGTCCATACCGTTGTGGCCGTAGTGGTTTCGCACAGTTTCGTTCGGTAACGTTTTGTTCCAGTAGTAGCGTCCACTCACTGGAGATTTCCGATGAGACGATGAGACAAGGCCGGCCAACCATTTAGCAAGCCAAACTGTAGCAGTAGGAGCTATCGCACGCTTTGAGCGTCCTCGATTTGGCTTTTTACGGGGAGTCATTCTTGCGCCACTAAGACACGATCGACTATAGAATTTTCACCTAACGATACATCGCCACTTTTCTTCAGCGAATTCGTTGTTTGTGAGATGTGCACGAAGTTTGCTGGTTTTATCAGATACTTCCTGTGCTGTACCTCATCATTACCGGTAGTCGTGAGAGTAAAACGTTTTATGGTTCATTTACATTTGTTGACTAGAGTGAATATTGTGATACGAGATAGGGAAATGCAACAACTTGTTCACATCCAATGAGCGGGGTCTAATAGATTCGGTGCGCCAGTCAGGCGAAAGCAAAGCTTTTACTCTGGGGGGGCCATGCCGTGTCTTCAAAGCGGGAACGAACAGGGACAGGGAACTCGAATCGAAAATAAATATTTGTTTTGAACTTAGCGGTAAAATGCTTTCGCTAACAGCCTCAAATCGACAAGGGCATTTGAAATTTTTTTTTGTAATCAGGGTACGGCCACTAATGACATATTATGTCTAGAAGCGATATAGCATACATTTTGTCAACGATAACAATATACATTCCATCATAATTTCGCACGGTACAAGTAGCGTTATCCACACACACATAATTTTTATACTGTAAGTGTCGCAGCTCATCTACAAATAGTTTCAGCAGAAACACTCTGTTTTCGAGTATTTAGGCTTGGAGGGAGAGGCGGTTGTGGAAGGTGACTTTCTTTATGTGTCAGGCTACAACCATTTCCGCGATTGCCATCACCACCACTACTACCACCATTAGATTAAGCAAACGGTTTCTCAAAATGATACAGCCCGAAACAACCATAGACCAAAACACACGTTAACCGGGGGGTCGTCATCGGTCGCCCAACAAGGAGCGGTGGCTAATATAGCTTAACTGAGTGGGGGGGGGAGAAATGTGGTCGATTTCTCAGTCCACGATTTCTCTCGATGGTTGTGGGCACGTACACGGCAGAGTGAGCTGTACAGACAAGTCACCATGACGAGAAGCCTTTGCAAGTTAGTCCCGCTTGGTTCGTTGTTGGCTGAGTAGTTGGCGTTCCGTTCAGGCTTTTGAGAGGAAAACGTAGAAGGAAGACTGGATACTGTGGCCACCGAGTGCCACGGTGAAACCAGTGGCACTATGATGGGTCCGTGTGTGGAAAGGAGGCTGAAAGTCGACGACGGCAGATACAGAAATAGTGAGAGAAAGAATGTGTTAGAGCCTGTGAGAGAAAAGTGCCCAAGTAAACCGTACCAAACCCAGGAGATCTGCCACCAAAGACCCAGCGGTGAGGCGCGTGAGAAGGGACGCGTCTCGAAGACAAGCGCCGACGATCCGACCGGGCTGTAGGCTTAGTAAGCAGCCAGGTTGCAGCAGTGGGTTGCAGCTGCTTCAAGGACCTCCACTACTGCTACCTATCTGCCTCGTATATCCGAGCATCGCTCCATTCCAGTTCTCCATGTCCTTCTTGTAGAGTCCTTGGGATGAGCTGAGTGAGTGAAGCAAAGAAGACTTCACTATCCCGTCGGATAGACGCATCGGGCTAGTTCCGTTGAGTCCGAGGCAGGACGACGCGACGGGGTCCGGACCCCCGCCCGCAACTGTCCGAGTGTTCGAGCGGGAGCAACAGAGGTTGAGGCAAAGTCGGCGTCAGCAGCAGCACCGGTAGAACCGATGCTTGCGCCTGTAGTCTCTCGCAGTCACCTTCTCTCTCTTTCCTGCTTCCGAGCCTTCGTCGAGTCCTTTCCGGACGTTTCTGACCGACGGGGTCCCGTTTTTTTCTCTCTCACTCTCCTCTCCCATTCTCCACCTCTCTTTCCGTGAAGCTCGATTACTTTTTTGAAAAATAGACCGTCCAGCTCGGTGGGAGTCAGAGAGTGCGGACCGGGACTCGAGGCTTGGACGAGACAGGATTGTACAGGCGCACGCCCTCTCAGAAGCTGAAAGACGACAGCGGGAAGCGGTCGGCGGGTGGTTGCGACGGAGGTATGGAAAGGCATGGAATGAAGAAAGGAAGGAGGAAAGAGCCCTGGGATGCTGATGCGGACCAGTCCAGATGCGGACCGCGGCATTACGACAGGAGAGACTACGAAACAGACGACGAGGGGAGGAGATCCAGGGAACACTGAATCGAAGTGAATGGCGGCTGCCGGCTCTGCAGTTCGACTTCGACGTATCGTCCGACGCTACCGCTCCTGCTGGCAATAGCACCAACCACAGTAACGGATTCCACTAGTTCGGGCCTTAGTCAAAAAGCCAGTGAACAACCCCGTACCCGTATCCAGCTGCCCTCAAAACAGTTCTTGCCATACAACTAAACTATTCGAGGAGGAGCTACTACCTGAATACATATTATAGAAAACTAGATGGCGTGGTAGTAGTCGGCGACGCATCGTCGACTACGACAGAAGCAACGTGAACCACCGAGCTTAGTAATGGTCTTTGGGTATAATCACTTGTTGCACGACAATTGGAAACATGGTAGTTACAGTTTATGCAAGCATGCATAGTTTGGGCGCTACACGTAAGTGACTACGTTGGCGGTAATTGAAGCTCAGAAGGGCGGTTGAATGCGCAGTTGAATTCCACATCGCACAAACACAGACGTTTCATTGCGTTTCGAAGAAGTTTCAGCCTAACCCTGAATCGATGACGATGTTCAGCGGAAACCAGGAAGGCTGCAATTCGCCAAAAAAACTTAACTAGGTAAACCGCTTTACGGCTACGCCCATCAAGGCATCCAACATCTTAAATATTGCCGGAAGATAATGAGGGGTTTCGGAGGTGCCTTCTGTGCAGTTCAGGTGAACCATATAGCCAATCACCATTGAATGGTTTGTCCAATTCAAGCGATTCTCAGCCGCACAGAGATATGCAGTAAAGCTACAGCTTGTATAATTTATACGCGCCCTATTTTCGGTGACTGCCACCTCTCCGACCTCCCCCCAACCTCTTCGTCATTGTTGAATGACGAGATGATTCCGCTGATATTTCTGAAACTTGGAAAACTCGATAGGCTGAAGTAATTTGGTTCGCTAGGAATATGGGGTTTAAGATGACATCTTTTTTTTTGTTCTAACGATATACTCACGTCCGCGTTTGTATATCGAGATGCGCATGCAGTCATGTAAAATTGGTCTTATCAATGCTTGGCATTGGCGTCCACTGACCTAACTGGTCCATTGTATAATAATAACTTTGCACCCGAAAAAGCTTGGTCGTGAGAATGCTAAGATGTACTTCCATAGGCTTTCTTGTGAGCAAGATAATATTGTCGAGATTAATGCGATGGGAACAAGCCGAACCAAACCCTAGAAGAAGACTTAGGTCAACAACATTATCAAGTACTACTGGTACATACAGCGCGGTTTTGGCTAATTTAAATCCTCGTCAATATACTCGAGTGTGCTGGACACACAGTAGAGAGTTTCGTAGTTTCCAACAAGGTCACCAATCCGTAAACGATGACAACCAACTGATAACTTACGATCGATAAATGACGTATTGCCTCACCAAAGGTGTTGAAATGGAATTCATAGGTGTGTCTAAATGCGCCTATATATGCAAAATTTGTGGATAGTCTAAGACTCGTTGAAATTTTTCCCAGTCAGACCTGGTCGAAGAGACGCTGGTGTAAGTGGTGACCGAGATGAAGCCAAGCATTCCGAAGCCGCCGGAACAGAGAGTGAGGTCGTCAGTAGCCGTCACCGAGCTGGTGAGCACCGGCCGAACCAATGCTCCTGTCCTGGTCCAAGCCGTTTGTACGCTGCCTTGCCTGCCATGAGGGCTATATTATGCGTTCTATAGCACAGTGTGGGTCGAGATCACGGGGAGATCACTGCCGGGAAATAAGTCAGGGAGTTGACCGACTCTCGACGGTGGCCGTGTCGGGGCCAGGAAACTGAGGTGTAGGCGAATATGTGAACACAGCACACACCCGCAGCTACCTAGAGCAAGTTTATGCTGGTTCTGTACCGGCCCGATATTTAATGAGGGAAGGTGATAATGAGATACGGACTCCTCGTCGTTCGATGTCCCCGTCCAAACTTAACCCCACCCAGAACCTTGCCGAAAGGGAGAGGTCCCACTAGAACAGACGACGCCACACGCCGCCGCCTACTCTCTACGACTACTAGCCCTATGACCACTACCGTCACGGATAGTGGCGCCTCGACCGCTGTGCCTGCGATGGAGATTGCTGGCGGGTTCGTAAATTGCTCAATTTTTACAGCAGAACACCGTGCACCTCTCTGACTACTGACTACTACGGGTTGAGTCTCCTAGCACAAAGAGGAGCGAAACAGCTATCGTGTAGGCGCTTGCACTGCGTGAGGTGGGACAACGTTAGCAAGAAGACAGACAAGGCGCCCAAATAACAGCTACAACGACATTAACGCTCGAAGTGAAATCGGCCCTCTGTGCGTATATACATAAATGTTATATACTATAAAGTACCTCCTTCTCTAAAGGAAGAAGTTTACTCAAAGCTAATGGGTTTTGGCTAGCCTATTACTTCGTATGGTCGAAATTATGGCGCTGGTTGCGACGGCAGCAAGTTGGATCACAGCACCTGAATGGCTAAGCAGGTGATCATGCTATCCTGCAAGGTTCTTTTACGATCTTTGTGATCCGGCAGAGACCACATTGGTAATATGGGACTAATTAAGATGTTGCTGCAATCACGAAACGCGATTTTTGTTTATACTCCTAATGGCTGTTAATCATTGAGAACCAAAGAAAGATGGATTAGTCAGAAAACCATCAACTAAGCATTGTTTGAATCGAATAAGCACTGTACTTAGTAGCAATACGATGACCCGTACGCGGTTTGTACGTGTAATCACTACTTCAATTCACTAGTAAAACTAAGAGATGTCTACAGCAAAACAAAAACATTTACAACTCTTCAGGTAACATCAAGTGATGGAAGTTGTAGAAAACCTATATCTATGAAACTGTTGGAACTAAAAGGTACATACAAGAAATACTTCCTCGGCATATTTTAACGATGAGAACATTATTTGTGCAGTATAGTATAATAAGTACTAGAGCAACATTATCTTCAACTCAAGCGCATCTGTGATACCCTTGTGCGTGCGTAACCTTATTCACTGTTATTTCTTTGGCTTCTTATTAACGCAATAAGTGTGCAAATTATTCTCTCGCAATATTTCCTCACCCATTTACTATCAGCGTAGCCGCTGCCCCACATTGTGTCTACAAAAGGAAGCAGGTGATTCAGTAGCATAAATTGCTATGGCCCTGTTTGTGGACACTGCATGCTGCTGCATTGAGTCCCCGCGCAATTTTCAACTTGGCTCTGTTTGTTATTCGGATGTATAAGAAGCACTGCATGGGTCACGATTTTGGAAACTAAATCGAGCTTTTTCTTCCTTCCTTTGCGTTCCTTTTACTGTTGCTCGGTGTGAAAAGCACCCGATATGGGTGCAGCAACGACACCTCGATTCGGCGACTCTGTCAATCTATGGACAAGAGATGAGTAGTTTCGAAGAGAGAGGGAGAGAGGACATAAGGATAGTTCCACGTTCGCTAACGTCAATAAAAGCAACGACTAACGGACTAAGCAGTAAAAATTAAATTCAGCTAAAATGAATCCATGATAAATGACGGTCAGTTGAGTAACTTAGATAGATTTACATTTGGAATTTTGCATTCACCACGTCGTCGACCAGTCCACAATATACGATACTTCAGTAGATAATAACTGAACTACATGGAATTGGACTATACTGATTTCGCGCGCCTGGTCGCCTGCATTGTGACGAGTTCCGTGCCGTCGGGCCACGAAAGCTATCATTTCTAATAAGTGTTGTAGGTGTTCCTCTCATCGAATTAATTGCTGTGGTTGTCCATCGTGCATTGGCCAGACACAGCTGAGGACGTGCCCATCGCAGACGTGGATAGTTGAGCTACATGCAGCCGGTTCTACAGGTGGAACGCGCGGCTCACGGAGCATTGATGATAATGATGGCTCCTCCCTTTCCCAGTCGATGTGTCTAGTGCGAGTGACCTCGTATGGAGGTAAATGGCTTAAAAGATCGACCGCATGTCTTGGTACGAAAAGAGAAAATATCGGTTCATGGCCGTTTTTCCTATCTACGTTTGAGGGGCTGATGTCACTGGCTGTAAACGTGAGAGTTGCTCACGCAGGTAGATAGATTATGCTCCTGAGAGAGAATCGGTTAGAGCGTCTTCCCTAATCTTCTCTTGCTACGACAACCCGAGTCACCCCGCTACCGCCCATTCTCTTGCACGCAACTCTAGGCACTTTGTCGACGATGCTGTAGCTACCTGTACCGAACACTTCCCAGCTAGCAATGCCATACAGTTTCCCCCTAACGTAACCAACCTCAATATTAAGGTTACGCCTAACGTCTTATGACAGTCACATCATCAGCAGCACCATCATGAGGGATAGGACGGTACGGGAAGTAGTACGTAGTTTCTCCGCAGCAGCTTTCACCAAGGCTCGATCGGTCGTTCCACTAAGCGCATGCTGGCAGAGACCCATATAGGGTATAGGGCCGTTGAGCTACGTTGTTCACTAGCTTTGCCCCAGCTCGGTTCCGGCTGTGGCGATCTTCTCCAGCCGTGAGCGGCGTTTCCTGCCACCTCTGAGCCGTCGCGTCAACTAGCTATTCCCGGTGGCCACCACCTCTACTACTATTACTGCTACAACGACTACTACCAGTATCTTCGTGCCGATGTCCCATCATGGGTCTGCGAGTTCCTCGCAACGCGGCTATCGCGCCCCCCGTGGCTTTCACATATTCTCACCCAGGCACTGCTGTCGTCCACGCTGTCGGACAGCTGGCTTGCCGCCTGCGTGCGTTGGCTTGGGTTTGCGTAGCACAGCAGCAGCGGCGGCGGCGGCGGAAGCAGCAGCAGCGTGTGCGACCGTCTTCCGCGCCATTGGTCTCAATATGGAGCAGCAGCAGCCGCCCTCGCCGCTGCCACCGACTGGCTAGATGCGCTGAAGCCACGCTAAAGGCACACACGGTTGGACGACGAAACGCAACGTGGGCTCGAAGGCGACCCGGCTGTTTGGCGTCTGTCAAGACGCAGCTCGAAGATGGGCAGCACGGCCGAACTAAGCTTGGTTATGGCGATGGCTAGCAAATGCTGCCGAGGGGCAGGGCCGGCCAGGGCTAGACCAGCAACTCCCAGTAGAGTGGAAGACAAGTGAATGATGCGGCGAAGTGAGGTTAGAGGCGAAAACACTTTGGGAAAGCACTATGGACTGGAAGAAACACTCGCCGCCCCGCCCAAAGAAATCTCTCCCACAAAAAGACAAGCTACAAAGCATCGCTACCCCTCTCTCGTTTCAGTAACGGTGGTACTCTCAAGATTGAGTGTCCGCCAGCACGCCTCGACGAATTGAGCACCCGGGCAGGGGTCGGTAACGGTGGCTGTCGTCGTTGATTCCGCAGATATCGCTGAAGGGCTAGAACTACCAGCTTCACAGTGGTCGATCCAACTGCTTCCCTGAGACAGAGTTACGCGAAGAAATGGAAACGGGGAGAGGGAGATAGAGAGAAGCGGTGTAAATAGCGGAAGAGGTGTGACAGCTGGTCGGAAGCTGGTAGCACTGGTGTGACCCCCGACGCAAGAGTCCTTTTCTTGGACAAGATCAGGACGCAAGGAACGAATAGCGTAAAGTCAACTACTCTATGATACTCAACTCCTCGACGAGCGAGTACAAGGGACAGATTGACGTCGATGGGGGAGGGGTCAGACTGTGAAAGACGGACTAATGATTTGCAGCCATATATATATATATATATATATATGAACAAAGTTATGCCGTCCGAGCCGCGTGTATGGCCGTCAACCGTATAAGAGTATGTTCTTGGGAATGGTGGGGCAGGGGTCGAACGGATTGCTTCTATGAGGTACAGATCACATTGACTAAGAATGAAAGAAAGTGATACTAACTAATGATAGCAGCTTGACGTGAACGACAACATCTAAAACAACGCACTCGATCTTATTTATTGTTGAGGATGGGAATAGCTCCCTTTCCTGTTTAGTTCATACAGAGGGACCGTAGAAGAAAGGAACCCGCATAACGATAGTTTCGATGAACAATCGAATAGATGGTGGACAGCTAACCTCACGTTTGTAAGGCTAAACAAATATAATAGAATACATAACCAAACCCAACCTAAACATTTAGCGTTCTAATTTCTATCCTTTATTATGTCCCCGGGTGTATCAATTTCTACAAAACCTCAACTTACCCTTCTCCCCCACCTTTACGCCCCTCACCCAAGAATTACCTTCAAATATACACAAAAAATGGAGTAACTTTTATTATTCTAGAAAAACTGAAATTGTTATTTGATGTTTTGAACGTTAGAAACTAGTCGAAATTCGCAGTGCTTTCAACAGACAATTGTCTGCCTTTGCAAGATGATAAGAATTTTGGTAGGAATGACGCTTATCTAAGCATATTATAAAACCGAGTTGACTTTCCTTCTAGTCAGCAGCGTCATAGGGGACAGATCTAGCGGTTTTTAAGCACACGCATTCTACTCCTATACATATACGCACAATACGTGATGTTACTGTGCGTGTGAGCGAAGGTTTGCCAGTCGTACAATCAACGAGGTCACAGCAAACCTTCGTGAAATGGAACACCCGAGTGAGCTCGAGTCTCACCTGACCATGTTGTTGTTGTTGGGGACATCGTTGCGACAACGATCAGCTACATGACGTGGGCGGTAGTTAAACACAGAACGGTGAAAGCATAACATTACCGGCGCCATCTCACTCTCTCTCGCCCCTCTTTTCCCTCCAGGCAGAGGGAGAGAGAAATAGACCCAACCGAGGAGAACAAGTCGGTCGTGGCAGTGGGGTAATTAGCATAAGATCAGATATGTGTGTGTGTGTGCGTGTTAATCATGGCTGCAATAGTGGCTGGTACCTTGACGTGCTTTGAAAGAACCCAGTGGGTGTTACTAGTGACTGCTTTTGTCACACTTCGGAGATTGTAGAAGCAGCAGCTGGCACTGGACCACTTCGTTCATTTGGGGGGTGTATAGCTCTAATGACGAGAGCCACGGTTAGTAAGGAGAAAAGAGAGCTCTGTGGAAGTTGCGGAAATTTCAGAGTTTCACATAGCACCGAACATACGGACGTATGGTCACAGGAACACGATAGCAAACGTGAATTTGATATTCATTATATAATGGTAAGAACCAAACCCGAATCATCAGTCAAGCCAAGCCTAAGTCAAGCGATTAAGAAGGAGTGCAATGAACGAAAAACAGATATATGTTGAATTGAATTTGGGAAGAATTTTATGAAAAGGAGAAATCTGGGAAGGGGAAAAGTAAGGTAACCTACATTGGAAATATGAACTATTGGCTTGTGCATTTGATCCTATCTAGTCATATTGAATAAAAACTTTATACTACAGGCCGTTTCGACTGACTTAGTAGGTCATGATATCTAATAGAATGTCGAAGGACAACAAAAACCATGGCCCTAGCTTCAGCCAGAGAGATATCTGTGTCAAGTCTCTGACCGACAATGGAAAATTATTACAAGGGACCACTGATACGTCTTCCCGTCCAGAAGTATCGACGGAACCATTGGGCATGTGGTCTACAAAGTAAACATACTTATGTTCATAATCAGTTCTATTATATAATGGGAGGTACGCTGGGTTGGGACCCCTCGTTCAAGATGCCAAACAAACAAGGAGATCTTGATGCAAATGACGGCAGATCTATTTTGCTCCCTCTCTCTCTTTCTACTTTCTATCTATTTATGATCCATTACTATAAAGACATCATCATAACTGAAGCGACTTCAATATTCGATATCGGTAGACAATTAATAATATTTTCTAATAACGGTTTCGATTGCTGATTTCTGCTTTCAGGTGAGTGAGCCATCATCATCAGGTAAAGTCGAGACGCTGTGGAGCAACCTGGCGCGTTTTTTGGGTTATACATCGAAAAGGAAGGGAACCGAATAGTAGTATATTACTAATTTTATTATATTATTATAATGTACATTTTAGCTATACCTATATTGACAACTAGGCAAGTACAAGACACTACCGATATGCATGGTTCCGAAACCCCGACGCTGCTCCGATGCCATCCCGGTGGACATCTTTTCGATATGCGATATTTGCTGATTAACGCAATCTAGGTGTTTAGTTGACATAATTGAACGCAATGATTCCTTTCCATTCGTTAGTTGTCATAATTGGACAGAATGAGTCCTTTCCATGAGGCTTACAGATGAAATTGTTATCCTCGTTTATTTGTGGCGATCAATAGACCGTGAGAAATTACACGTTTATAATAAAATAGCAAAACTAATGATAAAAACGATACAACAAACAACTGCTTGAGGCAAGGCAAAAAGAAACATTTTGTCTACCGTCGTATATCGTACGTTTATTAGCAGTACATGAACGTTTCGTGCGCTCGCTACGACTAACCGACAGTGGAGGATCTACTTGTGAAGGTAACTCTAAGAACGAATGCTAAAATCACAATACGAAGCTATGCACGTGTCGCTTCAATTTGAGTTCGTCTCTCGGACAAACCGAGCGAATATTATGATTATTCATCATTTCGTCGGCATCCTTCTAAACCCGTCGCAGGTTCAACAAAGTACGACGGGAGTTAGAGAACAGCTCCTAACGGCTACGCAAATTCAAATCGTCGAGTGGGTGCACTGCATGGTTGTCGGTCACTGCACGTTACAAGCGGTGGAGGCACAGACATCGGGGGGTCCCACGAATAGGGTAACCCTCCCAAGCGTGAGCGAGAAGACGACATATTTCCTAGGAGACCTAGCCCGACCGGAAGCTAAGGCTTGCACATACCCACAGATCAAATATATATATATATATATATATATATATATATATATATATATATGTCTTCACTTATGTTGGTATATCCTGGATGCGAATAATATTCTCCCTTGGCATCTGGTAGCTTTGCACTAGCTCTGCATGTGTTTAGACGGTTAGTTAGTGAAGGGCTCCAAAAATGTATGAATGTACGCGGCTGATGGCGAAACGTTGATGGTCAACAATGATTTATATGATATCACATGTATTCGTTGTTCTGTACAAGAGAAGAAGAAGAATTACAGTACAAAGCTTTAAAATATGTTTTTACTGTTAACTTGGATTTAATAGTTAATTTCTATAGCTACATACCTGAATTGGTTGACGCTGCTTTATACAGTTGATCATTTATCTACTAGTGAAGGAATCACAAAGAATGTTCCAAATTCTACCCATTTGGCCGAGCGTCAGGGGCCTTATTAGGGGTTGACAATGAACAACTCCGAGTAATGCATTACTACCTAAAATTCGTCATTGTTACTTCTTCTTATGTTCCTTACCTAAGCTAGTGAATGCAATGAACTTAAAAGAACATTGCTCGGGAATCGGGATTACGCTGTGATTAGACAGGGTGCATGATACGATATATGCTCTACAGAGATATGTATGTTCATCATCTATAATACTATGGGCGGCTCTATCTACTCGTCGGCACGGCTATGCACTTGAGCAGGCAACAGACAGTTGGTGATGGTAGCAACGTTCACTGTGTTAGATTGGTGAAGTCGCAACAAGGTACAGGACTCGCTCATGCTGAAAGGAGGCCAGGCAAGGAAACATGCCGACTGGGTAACTAGGTTTGAGATTGCGTCGCACTTCATCTGTCCTCGAAGGATAAGACTTGGATGGTTGGTACCTAGCCTGTGTATCAAAGGATGCTCTCCGGGGAGTCCAAGTCAGTTTCTGATGTGTATTCGGATATCAGGCTGACTTCGCAACATCCCGAACCTAAAGCGGACCACCTTCCAACGCCGATGGATGAGGTCCCCCTAGGATGACGACGCTCTGATCTCCGATCTCTCACCAACAGTACCCTACGAAGAGATGCCTTCTGTTGGGAAAGGGACCTTCTGTTGATCATCGAATGCGTCTCCTGTACTCCTCAAGGAAGCAAAAGCAAAATCCAACAGCGGCAACCACTAGCCGTTGCGATACTACCATTGCCCATCCTCATAAACGTCGCTCGCACTATTTCGAAAAACAATCGCCCTGTAGAGAAATTGCACTTACCTTTTGTCTATCCCTTTGGTATAGCAGAACAAAAAGAGCGTGTCGAAAATTGAAATGTGAAATTTAGGTCAAACAGGCTAACATCAATGGTTTGTGGGAACCGGCTGTGGGAAGTAGCTCAGCGCCTCTTCGGGCATTTAGAAGTTATCGCTCGTTCACAGCACACAGAATAGCATGGCAGCTGCTGCCGCCGTATTGACACATACACGTACACCCATACGCATAAGCGGTCATAAGTACGAGCTTTCAAGAATAAAAGAGTAGGAACAGGAGCAAGGTAGGCTGAACGCCACAAAGCCGACGACAAGAAGAAGGAAAGACGAATATGGACCTGCTTAAAAGTAGGGCTCCCCCTTCTGCCGCGACAGCAGAAGCTCTTGGCTCGACGCTAGCACAGTTAGACTTGACCTCCATCGGACCCGTTTCGTTGCCATGAAAGAATCCTCGCGCAGCGGTCGTCGCGAGTTCAAGGAATCCTGAGAATTTTAATCTGGACAGTTTAGTTGTTCACAGCAAGCCGCTGGAACTGTGGAGCCAATGGGACATCGACGCAAAGAGGAGCAGAGTACGACAGAGATAGAGAGTGAGAGAGAAACAGAGAGCGCTTGCTGTACAAGACTCCCTCACCAGCAGACGACAAGGCGGTACCGACGGCCGACCCTGATCGTGGCATTTTCCTGCTAGGCGTGACGGCGTCACCAGCACCTATGTTCTGCTTGCGTATCGCAAGCAAGCCAAACGAGACAGCAGTTCCAGCGGACCCCTTTTCCGCAATAGCAAGAGCGTGCGCCTCGTGCCAACCCCCAATCCCCGCCTTATTCAGCCGGTCGAGTAAGGGTAGTCTGTACACGCCACTCACCTGGATCCTAAAGGACCACTATTTTTGGACGGCTTAGTTCTTCGCAGACCTGTCGCTGAGCTTCTCTTCTACACTGCACTCCAGTGAAGCTCGGCCCTGCCATCTAGCAAGCACATGCGCTGGATTGCACTTTTGTCAGCGGCACCGGCAGCAGGAGCGGCGGCTGATGGCTAGCAAGCAGTGCATCACTGATTCTCCACAGAGACTCCAGCTTTTTGTCGTGCTCCTGTCACGCCACGTGCTCAAGGCACGACGCTTGAATGCCGCAGGCCGCAGGCTTTCGTCATAGAACTAGCCATCTCTCTTCAGAAATACCGATGCCTCAAGTTCTGTTAAACAAGTAGGTTATGCTCAGTGAAGATATTTCGATTTGTATCAATGTGTCCGGAAGACTACATCACCACATGATGTAAAAACAGTTCCGCGAGAATTTCATTTTTGTTGGACGTTGGAGCCACTTGGCAGGGGCAGGATATGGATTTTCTACATTATCACTAGCATAACTTGTGAAAACATATGTATCGAGACTTACGTACTTTAGCAACAAAGTAGGACAACTGAATGGTGAACTTAAGTCGTCTCATGGCTGGACAAATACCTACATCAGTATCATAGGTGGTAGAACCACCATAAAACGAGATGAAACAAAAACAAATATACATTAGAGATTGTTTTCTTTTGATTTCTTTTCCTTGCTCAATTGTCTGATGTATCAATTATATATCTCTACCCTGGCAGTCAAAAGTGACGCAATGAAATTGAAAAAAATGGACATGAATGCTTCGACTTCTATCCATATCCATATCAGAATCACCGATGAATAGGACCTACAATAGACCTATTGCAATAGAGAAGGGAATTTCTTAAAGGGCCTAACAGCCTAATCGAGCAGAAAAAGCTGAAATAAAATTTAGCGAAGATGATCAGCTTGAAAATGCTGTGCCGCACAGCCATTAGCTACTACGCATTCCTGAATACAAAGTACGAATTAGCTTTATTACAATATAGAATCAGAAGCAACCCCAATTGTCCTAATGTTTATAGCGCTCCAGTGCGTTCCCTAGTGGCGGCATATTATGGTGCCTGGCTATTTTCTCATTCGCCAGCACCAACAACATCGAATCGCTTTCCTCAACGCTCGCCCAGCTCACTATTCTGTCACAGCTTCCAGCCATCCTTGGTGCTCCCACCCTCTTCCACTCGACAAATTACAATGTATTGTATTGTAGAATAGAATAGCGACGTACCATTGGTACGCACTAAAATTTGTTTCGTCGCGTAAAGGCGGTCTGTCGGAAAGCGCAAGAGGTGAGTCTCCTTGCCCCGCCCCGCCCCGCCTTGGTTAGCGATGAGACATCGCTATCCAAGGCGCTCTGAAACATCGCACAGCCGGCAACCTCGATCGGGCGCGTAGTGAAATTGCATATATATATATATATATATATATATACACGCCTTAGAGGCATGGGTACAACTCGTAACTCTCTCTCTCTCTCTCTGTCTCTCTTCCGCTCAGACCAGAGCGCCTGTAGGTGTCTTAGTTGCCGAAGGTGTCCTTGTCCTTTGCTCTCTCACTCTCACCTTCTAAGCGCTTGAGCAGGTGAGAGACTATCAGGGGGTGTGCGGTGAACGGAAGAGATCAGATCGGTGTCGATCGGGCGACACACACAGTGTCTAGCGCACGAGTAGTCGTAGTCGTAGCGTAAGTGGGTCTGCGTATATGTGGGTGAGCACGGTGTGTAAGGATCGGCGTGTGCGACCGGCGTCGCTCCGGCTTCGTTCTGGGTGCCCCCATAGAGGGCCCATGCTTAGGAAGGAGCAAGCGGTAGCGATTTTATCCAATGCACGTTCTCTCTCTCTCTCTCACGTGCTGGCAGTGTTGTCCCGTGGGTGTAATTGCGTCTCGCTCGCATGGTAAGAGAGAGGGAGAGATAGACTGGGAGAACGAGACGCCGGTAGCGGCTCGCGTTTCTAGGCTCGCTGTTTCGGTAATTAGCACATCAGTCGATACCTCCGTGGCAGGTAGGGAGGCCTTCTCGTTCCGGAGGTTTTCCCTGCCTCGTCGTGTGTAGCTGCATCGAGTGTGTAGCTGCTAGTGGACGTCGCCCTCTCTAGCACCGATCCGAATCTCCCCCTGGCGGCTCGAATGGATTGGGGTTAGAAACCGGAGGTAGGGGAACAGCATTCGTGGGATCCTTGAACGGGGGCCTTGAATGAAGCCGTCGGTACAGGTCCTCGAGGATCCTGGCCATGCGTTCAGCGACGACTCGATGCCGACTCGTGTACGCTTGCAGGGATAGGGCTTGCAAATCGATCTCGTCGTTCCTCGCCGCTTTGAATTAAGATTATTTCTGAATAGCTTTTCTCAATTTTACCGCGCCGGGGCTCGCAAGAGGGCCAGGGTCGCCACCAGGCCTCGAGGCCGTGCTTGCTATTGCCCGCTGTAATCGCGTGCATATATACAGCAATGGGGTCATGTAGGGGTCACACACTACTGATTCCAATGGAAGGAACGTAGCCTGTCCAAGAGGCAAAGTTGTGTGCGCGACCCTTTTCCTTCCTTCACTCTCCCCCTTGGATAGCCTTACGTGGATTCGTCACGCGAACTCGACAGACGGAAACTTCCATCGGACACCGTTACTTCGTGTTTCGGTGGCCAACCGATGGTGACGCCGCTTCATCACAGGCCTTTTACAGCTGGTATTGATGAATAACGTTGTCTAACATACATTTCGGTGGGTCTTCGAGCCGAGGGAAGTTCGAGGCGGTTAAATCTGATTATGATGAGTCCATCGAGGGGAATAACACGCGTACTCCCAATTTGATTGCCTTAAATTCGCTTATGTTGGCCACGTGTCGTAACTGTGATCAGTTTCGATATGGAACACTGACAACAACCGAAATCATTGGTAGGTTTTAACTTGAGTTTTGGCTAAGCCCAGCGAGTATTGTCACATCCCCCTTTCCTCAATTTTTTATTGGTTCGATGAGAGGTTGGTGTCAATGTCCGTGGTCTCGGCATGGAAAAATGCGCAGCGACTATCGTTGTCACAAGAAGAACAAGGTTGTCTTACCACATAATGGAGGGACAGATATATTATATATATATATACATATACATACATCAGCACGCAACGACACCCAGTGAGCGACCAGTCCTACGCCTAATGATCTGTCCATCGGTTGCCATGGTTTGATGGTGGCGGTGGAGCTGGGGTCTGCTGTAAGTCCCGTCGCTGGCACCAGCACCGGGCTGCTTCTCCAGGCGTCAGCTGGTCGAGGGTCGACGAGCCCTGCCCTATCGAGGGGTTGTCTGGGGACGGGGCCAGAGAAGTCTGGTGTCGGCCGACCCGGTCCTGCTCCTGGCTGGTCTCCGCTGCTGCTGCTGCTGCTACAACGAGGCTGTTGCATATTATATCTGCTTCATTACAGTGCTTCACCGAAACAGTGGAGGCAACATCAGTGCTGCTAGCGCCGCTGCTGCTAGGTCCGGCTGTAGTTCAGCGGCGTTCGCTCGCGCTAAGAACCCACCGCCTCGTCCTCTTCAGTGGCTGTTTTCTCAGTTTCACCACCACCAGTGGCTGCAGCGCAGCGGCACCACTGCCTCTAAGAGATGTTCTTATGTGCTCGTTTGGAGGGCGGGTAGCTGCGCGGGCGGCTGAGCAAAGCGAATCTGCGACGCCTCCGAAGGAAGAATAAAACGACCAAACGTCGGTGGGGACACGACCAGCCAGCGCCCTCACGTCCCTCACCCCCGTTCTCACATACTCACTCTCGTTTACCAAGATGACATAGACATGCGAGTCTGCCAGTGAAGGCAGACAGACACACAGACAGACAGCGAGGCCAATAGAAGAAAAGGCGCCCCAAGGCGAGGCGACTGCCCTCAACCGTCTAAAACCATAGGAGAATAGCATGTAACGAAACGGTTGCATGAGAACAACGGACCAAAGCAAGGGCCAAGGTAGTTCCCAGGATGGCTTGCCAAGCTGGTGCCAGCTCAAAGCCGCATGCAGATCTGGCCCACACAGCCACATAACTAAGAGAACTACCAGTAAGGAGAACATCCTGAGTGAACGGCGCACGGGCAGGAAGGCAGCCAGAAGAGTAAACGCTCATTCAGTGAGCGATGAAGGATAGAGGGTGCTGCAAGGAGCACTTCGTTAGTGTATAACCATGCTAAGCGGTACTAAAGGGTACAGGACAAGAGTATCCAGACACCCGCAGTTTAATTTCTTGCAAAACTGCCGCCTAATCGTTTGACGAGAATCGCTCACTTTATGTTGGATGAAGAGAACCTACGCACACGATGATGGGCCCAAGTTCAGTCACTATGTGAATCCAGGTCAGACTGGTATGGCAGCATGCAAGGAGTAATGGCAACTTTATGCAGAGAACGTCTAAGCTGATAGATGGGAGTCGACTGTTTAGAAATATATCTAACAGCATATATATTATAAATACTAAACTGACCCGCAGGGTCTGTGGCGCGACGCTTTTTTGCCTTTCATTGAACTGGTTTGACCGGCCGTTGCAGTGCTGCCGCTCTCCGGCAGGATAAATCCCACTACGTGGGTTGCAGTTATCCAGCCTCTCCACCAGAATGACCCGATCAATCGCGATCTGCTGTTATTATTATCCCGCCATTAGCCATTTGTTCCAATAATCCCGTTGCCTCACGGGTATCCAATTTTCCTGTTGCAGTTGTCCCACTTCATGAATTCTTGAGTGTTGTTATCCCATTTAGTCTCTATATATTTTTTTAGCCAAATTTTAGAGTAATTCGGTTGTGGATTACCTCTGGCTGGTCTAGCTTTTTATGGGAGCACTAGTGGTTTTCGAAAAATGTATATATTTCCAAATCTAATAAAAATCACTTAGGTTCGTTTTCACGTTAGCACTGCACTTATAAGTATGTGTCTGTCAGATAGGAATATCGATGCAATCGCAGTGATGAAATATATACGTCTGGTCTGTTGGCTGGAAGGGCCCAGCTGAAACCTAATGTTTGTATTGGATGTTAGGCGATGCGATAGCGGCATTCATACATGGTCGATTCCTTCACGGGTCCGTATGGCACTTTGCATCATAGCAACGAATTACCACAGCTCATATATTCGAACGAGAGCTATCAGCTGTGTTAATATTATATGGAACGGTTCGATAGTATCAATGTTTTGCATAACACCATATTGCGTTTGTGTTTGACAGTGTATAAGGAGATTGTAATTGCAAACAAATAGATTAGTCGAAAGCATGAGACGAGGGGTGATTTTACCTGCGAAATGATAAAGGCTGAGATAGATACCAGAGTGACCGTTACTGACGGTCATTCTGGTATCTAACCAGTCACCATGTCGTGGCCTGTATTCAGACACATCGTCAACGCAGAGTAGTCTTACGAAAAGACTAACTAGAGGCTACTGCCAAGCATCCGCCAATGCCGAGTATGCCACACATTTCGACAACGAAAGAGAATGAAAATGCGAACGACAATCTATCCCCTGCTGTTGCTCTCCTGCTTAAAGCACAACGGAAATGGCAGACATTTACAACTTTAATATCTTTTTTTTGACACGACTTCTCACCATTGTTTTCGGGTCGTTGCGTTCGTTCTTCCTGAAGTCGTTTACGGAGGACGAGCTCGAAATTTTACAATGTGTTTCATTATTGTTGGCGACCACAAAAATGTTACTTTATATTAGCGTCATACTTATAATACGATAGTTAACTATTATATCACGGTACCGATTTTTTATATATTATATAAATTTCATCTCACGGTAGTCCGGTGTTTTTCAAGAAGATTAGGTATGGTTTGGCGGAAACACTGGTTCTTGAAAGAGGTACTGACTTACGAATCCAAGGGTGGTCATAGCGGTTAAACTATCGCTAAACAGCTATTTAGCGATGGTGAACGTGTCGATGAAGCGCAGTATTGAGGTCATTCTTCGACGTATCGACGAACGTCAATGGCGGCATCACATCGTTGTCGTTTCTTGTTGATCAAATCGTCCAGTGCGAGCTACTATTTTCCTCCCGGCTTTTACCGTTGTCCGCTCAAGGACAGGCAATCCCGAGCTCCGATTCCTTAGCTCCCGTTAGCTACCTCACTAGGAATTACCCCAAAGTGGCTCCTACCTCGCTGCCTACTAGCCTCCGTGAGATTTTCCTCGCAGTCGTATCTCAATGCTGCTGGCTACGACTCTCCCAGCAGCGGCAAAGTAGTTAGTAGGTTCCGTGGCCTGAGAGAGTCGAGAAACCATTGACGGCTTGGACATGGCTTAGCTCATTGGGGACCCAATTCGGTTCCTCCGTATCTGGGGTCCTTGAGCTTCGGGAACGGAGTCCTTGCGGGAAACCCGACCGACGGATGGAGGTGGCTGAAGGGGTCGCTGCTGCTGCAGCCATTTTGGTCTTGGGTCTTTCTCTCTCTCTCTCTCTCTCTATATATATATATATATATATATCTGTCGTGTTTCTCACTTGCGTCAAAGGGGAAAGGGAGCGGTGGTGGGGTAGCGTAGGGGTAACCGCCACTTGGACCATCCACCTTCTGACGCTGCGCAGCAGGCAAGCAGGCTGGCGACAAATTGATGCTATAATGGATGCGATAATGTTGTCAGCGGCTAGCCAAGCAGAGCTGCAGTGTGTGGGGACCAACACAGCAGCAGCGACGGACGGACCCGCCGACCGGCTGCGGGAAGCAGGCTGTGAAGGAACGAGGGATGAGGTCTCCGCCGGCCAAACTCGCTGCCTGCCGTTCGGCAAAGCAGCCAGGGAGGAGAGGATTAGTGTCCGTTCCAGCCACGACGTTCCCCTTCCCAGCCTCACACCGCACCGCATTCTTGCTTGGCCCCCTAGTACTGCCTGGTAACTAGCCCCACCGCCCTTTTATCGTCTTAGTAGCACCGCTTAACCAAGCATTTCGCTAGCTACTTCGTCGGCGACTCCACGAGAGATAACAGGCGAAAGCGTTCAACGATCCCAACGGCTCAGAGACGTCGGCGGTAGCGGAGTGAATGGGGTGGTAGATGCATAGGTTCACAAGTGAGAAACGGTGAATCCCAGGCCCCTGGCCTAGGCAGAGGAAAGACCTCTTGTGTACCTCTACATCGGCTATTCTGTATAAGTGAGGATGTCGCATCGAGACAGACAACGATAACGTATATCTCTCTCCTTTGCTATGTGTATGTGCAAAACGGCGTATAAATAGAAGTGAGTGTGCTTACTAAATTATCCTCAGGATTTTCTCGATGGATCTCTCAGTACGATGTGGACACCGATGCGTTGTAAAACGATCCGACAAATTTTCGACCTTTGTGCGGCACCAGGACAACGTGTGTTGTATTTACACTTTTTAAATATAATAGATACTGTTTTAGACAGTGCTCGTTAGATAAACAGCTGCATAATCGTTATAATAATATCGACAAGTTCCAGGAAATATCTGCAGGGTACAAAATACGATGATGCAAAATCCATAGACAGTTAGGTCCATAGAGTCCAAATTATGCGCCTTATATAGTATACTCAAGAGACGATATTTAGAGATAAGCAGTATAGTAACTGCTACTCTATGGAATAAGCTAGAAAGTAATATCGCATTGTAAGGTCCCTGTTGGCCGTGCCCCCAACGATAGCATATTGCATAATGCGACCTACCCTCATTGCGTTTCGCTTACTTGCATTGCACTATTACTTTGACTAGTAGCCGGTACAAAGACATTAGCAATACGATTCCAGATGGTCGTGCATATAGCTGAGCCCTGGGATAGGGTAGGAGGTACATGTCAAGGAATAGACATCTAAATAGCGATGTCCTGTTGTACTATGAAAGGAGTTGGAATCACCATCAAATTATATTATAGAAATAATACCATGGAATAGTGACTCATTCATTTAAAGATTCACTCCATTCCCACTGTAAATCCACATAATCAGATACTTGAGCGTCGCATTTACTGATATATATCGTATATTTACTGCTTATGTAATGGACTAAATTAACTAGACAAGCTAAAACCGTACAATCTGAATAGGATCCAAATGATTCACCTTAACCAACCGACCAAAATAATATTGCTGCAATCATTTGTCGTATTGCAACAGCTCGAATTGCAGGAAACCAGTAGCTCTAATCCTAACAGTACACAACTCTAATTATTATTATTGTGTAACCCACCCTGTTTGGAATAGCGTTTGATCATTCAGCTAACTAGTAACTAACACTAAATATAATAGTTAAGCTCATAATAATAGTTTCACCCTTCACATCATGTAGCCACACAGGTTCAGTGAACATGATAGCATATAGCAAAAAACACAATAGGCATGCAACAGCAATACAGTGAGATGTCCTTTAAAAGAGCCCGACTCGCCAATATACATAAACACCTCCTCCATCAGAGCTAGAAAACCAATTCCAAGTGCCACCAAAAGGTTTGCTCTTATTTCTACCCGATACTTTCAATTCACCTGTGTTTTCTGCCCTCTCTCGATAGATGTTTCGAGCTCAGATCTATTTGCTGCTCTATGCGGTTCAGCATAGTCCGTCCCCTTCCTGCACACAGTAGAATCGAACGAGCTGCATGAGAAATAGAGGAAGTCTCCCCTGCCTTTTATACAGCAGCAGTCGTCTTCGACTCCAAGTGCTGTATGCAAGTACACCATAGCAGAGAACACTCGCCTTGAGTAGTAGTGCTGGTGGTGGTGGTGGTGGTAATAGTAGTGGCCGGCCTAGGTCGGCCGAGGGATCCGCACCGAAGCGGCAGCATCAAGGCCGGATCGAGGAAGCAAACGGAAGCAGATTCGATTCAGAGCAGTCACTTATTATGAGTTACCCTCGAAGAATGTCTATTGCACTGGCTCTCTATTTCTCTTCTCTCTCACCTTGCTTGCTCGTTTTCCTGGGAGAGCCAGCAGTGGTTCTTTGGAAACGCAAATACAAAATCTTCGACGGAGTGTACGTACTCACCATTCCACGCTTCTGTGACCCACGGTGAAAATACTTTGCATCAGGGTTCACTGTCTGCTTGGCTGACGCTGACGGCGCGGGCAAGCAAGCGGTCGCTTGTCGCTAACCTTCTATAACGGCGGCGGTGGCTGCGACGGTGGCAACACTCGAGTGGTGGGCAAATGTAGCCCGGTAGGTGAATAAAGTCTGCTGAAGGGATCTTGGTCACTGAAGAATCATCTGCCGCGTTTCTCTCGGCCCTCCACCTCCTCCGGCCCATCTATATCTGATATATCAAAAAGAAAAGGCAAAGTGACGTACACTCACGTGCGAACGTTGACGTGACCACGATAAAAGTATATAGACATATATAGAATATAATATGCAATTTCAGCATCACCACTTTCAACTGGCAGCTGTTCCGTTTCGACCACGAATTCAACTCAGCACAGTGTGATACGCGTTTTGTATGTTTATCGTTTGTAAACGTGGGTTTATGTACAGATTGCGTTGTAGCGAAAATCTAGATTTGACCGTACACATACTTGTTTGAGTGGCATAGACCCTTTCTGAAGTACCAAATATACCACTGATATATGCAGTCGGATGTGTTTTAAGCGAAAAATATTTTTGCTATCTAGGTAACGGGTCCATAAAGGCAGAAATGTTGGGTATCACATATTCTAATCACGTGGAAAGCTCAGTGGGGGTATCGCTATTGATAGTCATTGTTCAGCCTGTCCACCTCTGCTTTGAAAGATGCGATACTGCCTCATTGACGAAACACGCCTACACACACACACAAGTACGACTATTTGCCACGCTTGATTGCGACCAAGGGACGGAACGCGGGTCGTAGCATCAGCCAGCTATCGTCGTGGTCCGCCATGTCCCTCAGGAACGCAGACATGCTAGGCACGTCCGGTGTCTGTGTACTTTCCCGAGGTTGCAGCGGTAACCGTCTCAGGGAACTGTCTCCAGTTCGCCCCCATGTCGCAGGACCCTGCCACCAGCGTCAAAGACCGACCACAAAGCTGCATTTCGCAGTAGCTCTACGAGTTCCTAGTTCTCAGTTCGAGAGCAGGCGGAAGGGCTGGCGCCTCATGACGAGCGAACAGCTTTCCAAAATTTGGCTCAATGGGAAAAGTGTTCCCAAAGGGGGAGGACGACGCGGACGTGATCGACAAAACTCCCATTGGATAACGATAGGAATCGATTGGCAGATAGCACACACAGTTGTGCACTTACAGCTTGTGTAGCTTTAGAGACTTGAGCCGTGATCAGAGTCATTATCGTCTTCATTGTTTTCGAGTTAAGTTAGGACATGAATGTGTGAACGTAGCTTTAAGCCAATATTTAGATTTCTGCTAAGTGATACGTAACGGCTAGATTGGCTCAGGGAATTATTAAGTGTTTGGGCTCAGAAGAAAGAATTAAATTTCCGACATTTCCTCTGAACTTTATTAATACCCAAATATCTCGTTTATTGCAATTAAAATACGCATGTTCGAACAATTTCTCCTTTCTAAAATTTAAACCCAGCATAATTTCTATAACAATTCATAAAACAAGCTCCTCTTTGGTATATGCAATATATACGGTGATTGGAAACTAATGCATAATGTTTCCCCTGGCTTCAAGCATTGCTATTACAAAGCAGCAGAGAAGAGGTGATAGTAACGTGAAAGTAGTAGCCATCGATCTCATTTATATAGAACAAGGACAATCACTCCTGACGTTAGTGGGGTAGCCGTCGACTGAGTCGACAACCAACCGCATTGTGTGTATCGTGGTCCTCACCATGTCGGCCTCGAAGTGTCCACACTGTACCCGGTAATATATGTCTTTCGCAAAAGAACTTCAACTTTATCTGCACTTATGCCGCTACCGCTGCTACTGCCAACGACCCAACAATAAGATGTATTGTATTCCTTCGTGCGGTAGACACCGCGTACGTAAACGTGGATAGAGATCTATATATATATATATATATATATATATATATGTACAATACAAAGATACCTTTATTAACCAAAATGGTGGCACAAAAAATGAGTACAAAAATTACATAAATTGGTTGAAGCATAGGGATCAACTACAATTCTAGTGATGGCTAATGGCCACTTCCCTAGTCTCGTATGAGACGTGAGACTCTTCAAGAGAACAAATTATTTTGTTTTTAGGTGCATGCTACCGACGTAGCACGTACTGTGCGTTCACTGCGCAGAGGGCGAGGACGATGTTCGATGAAATATTTGACAGAGCTATTTATTATTCGTTGAAACAAGGGGACGTCTAGTATTTAATATGGTCATTAGGGGGGAAGCCGCACCTAGAGGGAAGGCTTCCCTATACAACCAATGAATGACAAGGCTCTTATAGAGCGCAAAATAGAAATCGACGTTTTTGAGAATAAGACGTCCTATAATGGTGTTCCATATTAATGAGGCAGACCGAACTATCTCTGTCTCATGTAGATCAAGTATTAGGGAGGAAGTAACTATGACCCCCAGATCCCGCATGGAGCTTTCACATTTGATTACATCACCACTGATTATGCATTCATTTTTGTAAGTAGAGGTACACAAGATGGTACATTTCGGAATGGAGAGAACATGTCATTCATACAACTCCACTGTTCAACAGTAATAATGGCTGATTGAAGGAGGAGACTGCCATCAGCATATCGCACTGATGCCTAGAATTTTAAGTTACCAGCAGAGAACTTGTGCCTTACGCTGCTTGGAAAACAATTTCTGAGGTCTAACATAAAGATACAGAACAGAAGTTGGTCCACGCACGAACCTTGAGGTATCCCAGGTGAGCAGCGTGCTAAGGATATTGCTTAGTTTTACGCGGAACGTTCTATCCGTGAGATAACTTCGGATCCACTCAACGCTATGTGGATCCAGTTTGAGAGACAAACGTTTGGAGATTAATAGGCGATGGTTGACGAGGTCGAATGCTTCGGAAAAATCGGGCAAGCCATCAGGAATTTGACTGCATTTTTACGGTAACTTCTTGGTCTTTCGTAGAATAAGATGATCCAGAATATCCAGCCTTCGACAGTGTGCTCTCACGTTTACAGTAGACGAGTGGTCACGAAGAAGGACTCGAAGACTTCTGCTTTTAACAAATCAATCGTCTGACTCTAGGACACTATTAATTTTTATGGCGTTAATCCTATCTGCACCTTTTATCAGTTTGTTTATCTGAAGAACCCTTTGCTGTTTTGGAAATTTAGCGCCGACTCTTGCAGGATACGCAGCCGAGTCACAGCACTCTTGAAGCGAGAGGCAAGATGCAGGCTCGGATCCGATTTCCACGAGACCCTCCAGTTTTTGGACATCAAGTATTCCATTGTGCGCTGAGTGGGGATGCAGTTTTGGTATGAACTCTGCTGTGAGAGCATGCATAATCTTGAGAAATGATTGGTACATTTCATAGAGAAACATGAGTTTACAAAGATTGATTCTTCCGATTTTTTATCAGAGGTGACAATTCGATTCCAATCAGTGTTTCGAAATAATATTGAAATCGCTGAAAATGACAACCGGGAAAGTTGTATCACAAATGTAGTCAAATAGCCGTGCTCAGTTCGAAAGCCGTTGTGAGAAGAACTCAGGATTGTTTGTGAGATAGCATGACGCAAAGCGGACCGAAGTCTCCTCAAAATGAACATCAACAGCAACTGCTTCCATGCCGCTTTCCAGATCAATACCATAGCATTTTAGGTCAAACAGAGCCAGAGTGCCACCTTCTCTGGAAACTCTGTCGTGGCGAAACACTCTAAACTTGCCATTGAAAGACAGTTCAGTATCTTTTATATCAGGAGTCAGATGCATCTCTGAAATAAGCAGGATCTGAACCGTATGGAGTGACACATATGCAAATAGTGCATCTATTTCGCTTGGACTGCATAGTGAGGGAGCGTTAGGTGAAAGACCTTTTTTGTGGGGAATAACATTTATTTCACAAGGTTTCGGTAATGGAACATTACCGCGGTTCAGCGCTGATGGTTTGACTAGGGAGGGACACCTGCTGAGAATCATGACGGCGCGTTCTACATCTCGGAATGAGGGCTGAGGGAGAGGAGGAACAGTGGCAGGTACGGGAGATTGATTGGGCAACCATCGATCCAGGGAAGCAGACTGGGAGCCCTCTAGCCTGAGAGAATGTAATCGTTGATGGGCGGCAGTTTGATAGTGACTCCAACGTTGCTGGGAGGTTACCAGTTGAGATGTCGGGTGACAGCGATGATGACGGGAGGGGGAGGGTTTGTGATGGTAAAACCCAGCATGTTCATACTCAGAGTGTCTCCTGTCTTAAATTCTCGTGGGCTAGGACCTTGACTGTTGACCGGTCTCAGGGGTGGAGATCACGCCTATGCCGGTGGGGTGGATCTCCTTACCTAGAAACTTGCAGGCCCGAGCCGCTATCTTTTGAGGACAGTATTTATGATTTTAATAACTAAAGTGAATGCCATCCGACTTGAAGCCATCATGAGAAACAGCAAACTGTGAGATCGATACTCTTTTTAGAGCAGAACATGCCAAAGGATAAGATCTGCCTCACCATTCGGTTCTTAGCACTGGGGGGGTTTCTGAGAGAAGTCAGGTCACTCAAACCAACATGAAGAATTACTTTAATGGAACCATTAGGTGCATAGAAGGTAAGATCAGTGATAGCCTAGAGACATCGGTGTGCTAAACGAGGGCCTGCTAATGGTTTACAGGGCACTCTTCCTACCAGTTCTGACTTACGCAATTTCAGTATGGGGAATGGGATATAACAACGTGTGCCGCAGAGCACAGATCTTACAAAACGACGCCATGAGATTTCCTTCCCGCTTATCGCCGCGCGACAAGATTTAAGATAACCAATGTTGCCGACTTAAGAAATGTTGGATGCCAGTTCCGTTATAAAATCACATTTGAATTGAAACGAACCTCGTTTATCCTCAATGAGAGTTTCTTTCGAGGAGTCAATCGCCGCATCTATGAGAGGAGCCATGTTTTGCAGATTGGAGTTATTACAACCTTGTCAGAAGAAGGGGAGAGGGGCCAGACTCAATGACGTCCTGTTTAACTGGGGCGAGAAATGCTCAGCGCAAGACGTAGTAATCGTATCAGTCGGTGATCGGTGTGGCGAGCCTTATGGGATACCGCCAAACTCAGGGATTTTGCGCTTTTCATCTGACTTAAAGAGTCAGATATAGACTGAAACTTAGCAGCGCACTCAGCCTCAGATCTCGCCAGTTCCACTTAAATACTCCTCAGCACCGACGTAAGTTTTTCAATGAATGCCTTCTTCACTATGATACAGTCTGTTGAGTGGTTATAATCAGCGGTCAAGGCCTGTGACATCTTTGATACAGCACTATCAGCAGCAGCAGTAACGGTACTACGCTCATCCGATGCTTCCACCTCAAGTTCGATTCGTCTGGTACAGTGAACATACATGTAGGGAGTGTTCGATATGATGTGACGAGCAACGTGCGTCGTGCTATAGGGGCCATTACAGATGTACACTCAACGGCGTGGGCAGCGATGGCTGCCCTGTATGTAGCGGGAGTGATCATTTCAGGGGGGAGAGAGAGGGACGATCGCTTGTACCGCTTTGAGGGAGTGTCCAGGAAGCTGAACATGATAAAACCTATTGGTTGCCTTCCGTGCGTTATCGTGAGAGGCCAAACACTCGCTGCTTTAAATACGTGTGTCAGCCGCGACAGCTGGTACGAGTTGGGCTGAGTTCATGTTGACCATGTGGGTCACGTAGTGGAGAAACACCTATTAAGTAAAGGTATCATCGTCAGCATCCGGTCACAACGATGCACTAGACGTTAGATAGTGGGTTTCACAATACTACATCAGGGACAGGATGTCTGAAGGAGGGGGAAACAGCAGGAGCACATGAATAATACAGCCAGACAGGGGACACTATACGTACTAGTATGGAGTAAACTCTTAGAGAGTTGCTACTGTTTACTCGGTAAGGAACTATCCAATATGTATTTATAGATTACTATTATATATCGTATACACACATTTAAATTAACAGAATATACTCGAATTGTAAATATAACATAAATGCCTATGTGACAAGAAGAAAAAAGAAAATTTATCAGGGGAACCACTATGCGGAACCATCCGTTGATAGGGTTTCAAAAGTAAATCCGTCGGGTTACATTCCTTTGATTACAACATACTACCATTGGCACTTGAAAAGCTAATTTTAGGATGGTAGAATTAATCTGTATCCATTGAAATCCATTCGCAGTGCATAGGAAACACAGCTTGCATAAATAGACCACCAGTGCGATATGTTCCAGGTTGTAGGTTCTTGTCGAAATCTTGTCGTCTCTTCAGTTGGGTTGTGAGTTCTTCTCTCTCTTTTTCTTGTAGTAATGCCATCGTACGAATAAGTACTAAGAAATACTCCCCTATATCGGCTAGCGGACAACTTAGCTCAATTTGAATACGTGTTATTTAATATTACATGGTGATAATGTATTTCAGTTCAGCATTCGTGTCCCGGTCATCTTGCTTTCTTTATATGCAAAGTAACCCTACCCTGCCTTTAGTCCTGAAATAGCTATGAAATTGTCACAACTGAAATATTCCCTCTGGATATCCTATTATATACTTAGTTTAGAGGCATACTTTGCCCCTTCCATGTGCTGAGGCCTATCCGTCGCATGTTTATTTATCTCCCTGACTATCGCTGCTGCCACCCCTATCTATCGAACCATTGTTCCGATGGGTCCGATAGGCGGATTCGACTGTGCGTTTGCCCACGGTGGAACGGCTGTTGTCTTCGAATCCCATCGATAACAATTACGAATCCTGGACGGAGTGAGGCTGGCAAGCCGCTCGTAAGAGCGATGAGACGGACGGACGGATCTATTGGCGGTGCGCGCTCCGGGATTGGGTCGAACGACGAAACGGCGGGGCAGAAACCCGTAGTGATGGTGAGACAGGCTTAGAACGAGGGACACTGCCCTAGAAAGCGAATGGAACAGCTCCTCTGCCTAGCGTCGTTTAGGACGCCGAATCGCATGAGTTAGCCAAGCGACGAGACGGGCCTCACCAAATACAGACATAGATGGGGGAACAGAGAGAGAGAGAGAGAGGACTTAAATGCGGGGCGCCGTAGCTGGTGCACATCTCTGCTGTCCCATACGCAATGTAAGCGGTGGTGCCGTTCGTGATATAGCTGTCAGGCTGAATCGACTTCGATTTCCACTAATACCTCAAGGCATCCATGTCGCCCAGGCCCTCGGACGAGCGGCCCTCCTGAGTTCAGGGCCCTCCTGTACCCGTCCCGATTATCAAAGAGCCTAAGTGGTCTGCCTTCGACCTGAACATGCGGCCGCCCCCCACTGACAGTCCCCTCTCTTATGGCAGAACACTAGGAAAGGATGAGCCACAGTTGCCGTAGCTGCTCCCGTACCGTCATCGTATACGTCTTTCATAATTCTCCACAACCCTATCCTCCCTTCACTTTGCATATAGGGATGCACTTGATGTCGACTCATGGAGGCACGGATAAACAACACAAGGCAGTGAAGCTGCGCGTGCGAAGAACATTCGTTGGCGTCATCATATTTTGCCTAGAGCCAAACACCGGTCATTTCAGCGATCGCCTCCTAATCTCGACGATGTGGGGATCAGTGGGTCTTGAATGCGAGAAGGAAATAAATGGTGATCTCTATTTGCATGCCGGACGAGGTACGCATCACCAGACACAAACACACACATTCAGCAACGCTTAAATTGGGCCAAGAGATTGCCTTGTTACTCAGCTGGTGTCATCGGCTAAAGCCAATTGAGACGATGAACCACTGGATGTAGATGCCCTTTCGCTGCACGAATTATCAGGCTCCCATTCATAGAGATATACATATCGCTCTACGTATAGCCTTAACGTATCCATAATTATAACTGGGTGGACTATAGGTCATCCATAATCGCTAAACGCACCGACTAAATGTATTCGAAGGGAATATATTCTACGAATCAAAGACACAAAATGTATACAAAATTTTCTAGCTGGAGAGCTAGAAATGGGGGAATGAAGGACGAACTGTAAAATACAGCCATTATTGAAGTCATCGCTTATGTATTAGGGGCCCCAGAAAGTTTTTCCGGTTAATTAATATTAATCCAAACTTTAACGAACTTTATTCAACCAAAATAGTCTCCCTCGGCGCTCTACATCCTCTCCATTGATTGGGAGCGAATCAAATCAAAAAAATTATCAAATATTTAGCATAAAAATTAACTCTACATAAAATATTTTCAATATTTTTGTGTGGACATCCTTGATGAATCGCCTTATTCGACATCGCTTGCGCCGTTCATTTCGAGATCGTTTTTCATGTTTGCCTAAAACTGCGCACAACTCGGCATGAAATTTGAAGTCAAGGCTCGAAACTCATTACGACATTTTTTAGAGTGGCCATTTTTAAGGGTGTAATTCTCTTCCTGTCTGCGGACCTTTTTCACTGCTTCTCCGAGCCTCCCTCGAATACGTCGCAAGTGGTATAATGACGTGGAAATTAGTTTACAATATCGGATGCAGTGCATCCGGCGGATGCAATGCATAACACTTTCGATATTAGCTGGCTTCCAGGTCACACTCAAAACGAGACGTTCCTGGTTCAGCGGTTCAGGGCAATGTTAGTTTTTGTTCCCGATGGAGTAGAAAAGGCTTTCTCTAAAACCGTTCCCCACTAGTTGGTAGTTGGATTTTACGGCGGGAATTTAAATTTGAATATAACCCGGCTTTAGCAGACGCGCGCCGTATTTGTATTAGAAGAGTAGATAATAAAGGCTTTTCAACCCACGAGTGATCCTCAGTGTCGTCTAACTTCAGTTGACTTCCACGGATCTTCAGCCACACTCGGCAATACTACCGGGTTCATCCAGAAGGGATTCACGGCATATATATAAACCCGATCCAAACCTGCCACTGTTTTGAATTACTATTTGCCGACATTGCATTCACCTGTTATTTGCCTTAATCCATTGCCATGAGAGTTTTTTGTTTTTTTATACGTGGGAGTCGATACTACTTTGCACACGGTTACGGTTTTCTACCACGACCGTGCCACATGGGATAAGCTACCAAAGAAAGTTCTTTTATAGAAAAATCCATAGGCTCACCACAGGCCCTCACCACACATCTAACCGACGCCAGCAATAGACTGAAGCAAAATAGCTATATACGCTACCTACTGATCCGTTCCATCGGCAGTCGTGGAAATGTAGATAGATAGCTATGATTAAATTGGTATTCACATGGGTTGAACTAAATATCTTGTTTTTCTTCTTCGCTGCGTTTTGCGTCTCAGTCTTTTGAACGTTTACTTTCAAAATAATTTAAAATAGGGTCGTCTATACGAAGTCGAAAGCGATTCCGACTAAATTCAGAGAGAAAGGCGAACAGAATGACGACGTGAATATTAAACCGCTAGAAGCGAGGCAGCCCCAGGAGAAGACTGGTTATGGTCACAGGCGTAATGAACGCTAAGCGTAGTACGTGTCGCCTTCGCTTCAGGCTCGAGGAACGACACCGCAGGGTGTTGGCATTATACAGCATGACTTTGCGTGTCCCATCCAATGAAGCCCCTGTGATCGGCACAGCGTTTCACAATAGGAACCGGCCAACCGGGCGACTGATGCCCGGAAGCGAAGTAGAGAACACGGTTCGTATAGACAACGGTGAGCCTTGGTGTGTGCCCACCAAGGAACCCTGTGATCTGGCCGCTTCGTATATGTCTGCCAATCCACGCATGGCTTGGTCTACTGGTTGGGGTTCCGGAAGCTAGAGCTTCGGATCAGAAGCCAAGCCCGTTAGTGTTCCAGATCACCACCACCAGTGACCTATCAGCACTGATATCTTGACAGATGGCCCCCGTGAACAGAACATCGTATCGCTTGTGTTCTGTAGTAATCAAAGTGTTGGTGGCACAGCAACATCAACGCTTCCAAGTGAATGCCCAGTATATTCCTCAACAGGGTTAATGTGAGTTTAGATAGTGATGTTCGTATTTGTGTAATATATTTTAAAATATTTTCGACTATATTCGACGACTCTCATCAAGTTCATCCTAAACTTGATGAGAGGAGATTCATTATCCATGCGCACCATGGGGCATAATAATTATTGGTGTTTATCTCATATTAGTTGTCTCCTCCTATCTTTGCAACCACATCCAATTGTGAAATCGAAATATACACCTGGCAGGCATTCCCTGTAGAAAGTGCAAGCAGTCCTTGCCGATTGGCAGCACAGTATAATAGCGACGGATTGTGTGGTATCACGCGACGAGGCATCGTCCGTTGTTATATGATAATAAAAGGTCAGTATTCCGAGGAGTTCGACGGGCACGCAGGTCGCCTGCTCGTAATCAAGCCGTATTTTTAATAACGCAGTCACGACGGTAACATTAAGTATAATCAGGTGTACAAGGACAGACGCCCTTCCTTTGCTAGTATACTTGTCCCTTAAGGACCCAGGTACGTATTTAGCTCCTATGATGCCGGTTCACTAAAATTTCTCACTTTGATTTGCTAGGTCGTGGGTCTACTAATACCGATCGGATGACAGCCGACTAACCTAGTTGGTAGGATTCGCACCAGTAACTTTCACTCTATCAAGAGCCTGCGACTATCTAATTTAATTCCCGCTATGGGGTCGCGATGAAGTTAGTTTCTTGTGCGACAAGAAACCAGTGGGAGCCCCAAGGAACACAACAAGAGGATATCAAGCAGGGAACAGCAGGACGCGGCAGAATGCGGGAACCTACTGTAAATCGGGCACCGCGACGGCTGGTCCACCTCCGGCGATAGTTAGTCGTTCGGAAGGGCCACCCGAGTTTTGGGGGAGGTACAATGCAGAACCTAGATGACGCAGTAAGAACACCCTGAGGCGCCCCTGTACCATAAACTTTTGTATAATGTTCTGCCCACCAGAAATTAAGCTGACGTGAAAATGAAGAGACTCTGAGGTGACGTTGGCACCTCAGAGTGGATGAGAGCAAGGGAGCCGAAGCAGGCCGCATTGCCAGCGCTAGCTGGGCTTCTCGAACGGTTTGAAGCGAGCACTGCTTTCGAGCAAACGGGAGGGATGCACTAGGGGGCAAAAGGCAGAGACAGAGGTTTACACGGTCAAGGATCGACGCTGAGGGTTACCGAGGTCTCAGCTCGGAACAACTAACTCAACTTCTTGCTCAAGTTGATTGCAACGATGTCCCTGTTCTTGCCGTCGTCTCTCGGCGCCTGGCTTCCGCTCGGATGTGTGCCTATGAAACCGGAGACCGGCGGGTGATGTAGTTGTTGTTTCGCTCGCAAGCGTTCACTGCCTTCACGACCACTCGCTCATTCGACGATGGGTGACTTCGGCTGACTCGGCTGGTGGCGAGGCCCTTAGAGAACACTCCAATAACCCTCCTGCAACCCCGTACACTCCCGACAGAGGTCTGAGAACATCTGAGGTTTGTGGGGGTCCACTCGTGCCTCTTCTCCTGTGCTACGAAAGACGAAGAAGAAACTGCCAGCGGTTCCCGTCGCGATCTGCCAATCTAGTTGTGCGCGCACAACGCACTAGCTAGTCAAGTCACAGGGAGAACTAGGGACCAGCTAGCTGTGAGACGAGAGCTCATAGCTACCCCTCGAGGGCTGGAAGCGAACCGCTACTACGACGTCGATATGGACCGTGGAACAGTCGAGGGCAAGGGGACGGATGCTCTACTACTACTACTACTACTACAAGTGCCCTCGGTCTTCTGTTTCTTTTTTCGTCGTTGGCGTGGACGTCGTTCCTTTTCCCGCTAGTGACTCGCTTGTCTGCTCGTTGTCGCGCTAAAGATGAAAGCAGGGATTGAGTACACGTTCATATGAGAGGGAGAACGACGACGATGGCAACTAGAAGGCCAAGATGTTCTTAGTAGAAGTCCTGGCAGTAGTAGAAGTACTATAGACTACAAGCGGGCCGAGGGGATCACACACGTTCGTTGTCAGCCTGCTGGCGCGCCCGGGAACGTGCACACACAGATACACATACATCGAAACACACATTCAGGGAGTCAGTAGGCTTTAGTTTCACTCAACTACTTCCATGTTACTCATACAACCACTACGACCAGCGCTGCCGTCTGCCCATCTCTCTGCTGACAGACTGCGTCTCCACTTCACGAATAAGCCGCGACGAGCTTGCTGGGTCGGCCGGCTGGCCGGCAAGCTGGACACAACGAAAGAGCAAACGATAGAGTGATAACGTGAGTGAGAGCACAAGAAAACGCGAGGAGAGAGGGAAAACTCTTCGTTCCGCACTCTGGCTGTCGTCGGCGGGACGGGCGCTCCCAAGCTCCATGCCACCTCCCCTCCTCGGTCAGCCGTCGCAGACTTTCAAAGTCCCAACGCATCTCGGCCCAGCAGTTGGTAGCCAGTTACCAGCTCCGTGGGCACCCGTCGTTAAAGGGCCCTATGGCGGAAGTTCTTCCGGAAGTGACCCGCTCGCGGGTCAGCAACGGCGCTGCCTGTCTGTGTTGTTTGAACGTCCTCGAGTCTGGACGAGCGAAACGGTCGGTGGTGGCCGCCGTCGTCGCCGCCACAGCGGCTGTAGCTGAGGAGCAGACACAAGACTCTTGACTAGGTGCCTCGAGATTTCGGGTTTCAGGCAGCCCTCCCGAGTGCGAGCGAATCTTGTCTAGCCCTCATCGGCGCCGGAGGGACAACTCCTATGGGAAAGGGGGACTGGCCTGGCCAGTTCTCCCGTCTGGAGAACGCGCGATGCGTCTCCATACGCGCCTGGGTGTACGCTGGACGAGTTCATATAGCAAGAACTGCCGCTCAAGTAACAATGACTTCTATGTATGCTAATAAAACAACGAACCTCATTCGAAACTAGTGGAATAATAAAGAACGAAGTCGAGACAAACTGGGTTGTTGGGAAGGAGAGAGTGTCGAAGAATTCAAACACTCTTGAAGCACTCTTGTGCGTGTTTGTAATGTTTATAGTAAGTGTGGAGCACGTGGTCATTAGAGAGGAACAAAATGAAAAGCAAGTACACCAGAAGATCGAGTATTGTTTCATTACTCATAATTTGGACTCTGCCCGTTCCTCAATCTAAGAATAATCACGCGCATTTACATTTACACGTTCTTATTCATCTCAACGAAATTGTTTCCTCTTCAGTACCGCCGCAGCTAATCTGCGTCTGAGCCCAAACTGGCCACTTATCTGTCATTAATAGAAAGCTAGTCTACTTGAAGATAAATGTTTATCAAAACATGATAGCCAATGTTCTTACTGCAGGTGAAACCTAAATTTTCTGCCTAGAAATGTTTTGGCCTGCTCTGAGTGCATAGCAACCGACAGCAGCAATGAGCAGCACCATTCCAGCAACAGCGACACGAGGAAAATAAATCAAAGCGAGTCTTGTAGTGGAGCGCAGCAAAGGAGATAGATGAAGAAGAATATTTGAATTGCACACAGACAAACATACAGATACACACCACCACCACTCACTCAATCCTGTGCATAGTGCCTTACTCAAACGAGCAAATCGATGGGACGTAGGTAGCGAGAGAATGATCGCTGAAACTGGTCATACGGAAAGGCAGGTATACGTGGAAAGGTGCTCTAAATATCTTCGCTTTGAGTCATGGTCCTCGTCCTTGGTCAATCTTCAGGAATCGAGTTGTGCTGGGTCCGGCTGGAGCCAAAATCGAGGGCCCCGAAGGCCTTTTCACGACAGCAGCGTGGCCTTATTTGAGTCTAAAGCCGGGGCCATTACCCAGCTCTCTGACTTCAGTACTGACACTGCCGACACATTCACCATTCATTCGTAGTGCAGGCTCAGCGTGCGGCTACGGCGCACATGGCTGCCGGGCTGGGCTCTAGGTATCACCTGCGGGACCATAGACTCTGCACAGTTCCACTCACAGACAAACATACACACTCGCTCACACAGGCAAACGGCAGTCAGGCAGCAGTCGACGCGTCTGCTAAACAAATACCCATTAACATTCTTTATTTGACTTTGAGTGCGGTGCTTCTCCACCTTGCACTTGCCAGGACCAGTCAACGCCGCCGTTCAGTGAAGAGAGATTGAATCGACGAGAGAGAGAGAGAGAGACCGTACCATTCAATACTCCAACCTCCACTCCACGAAGGCTCAAGGGAGTATCTGTAGGGAGTGAGGTAGGTAAACCCGGTAAAGGAAAGAGTGGACGAGACACCGACGATATAACAAGAAAAAAGACACGGAGAAAAAGAGAAAGAAGCGTCTCAATGTCGAAGGGGCCTCATGACGATATGGCAACATAGATTTTACTTTTTACCTATTCAATGTAAACATCGAGTTAAAATAGATATACCGATCGACTGAATAATAATTATGAGTAAATATATAGAACTGAAAAATACGTAAGTAACACATGAATAATATATTTCACCTATAAACGAAGCCCAATCTGACTTTAGTCGTTTCCCTCAAGCATAAAGCGTCCATCCTGAAACAAATTGCATACGTAATTTACTGGACAATCGGCGCGGTAACGGCGAACGGTAATGAAAGAGCAGATACATCAGAAGATGTATTCGGTTGTACATGTCTGCTAAGACAATGTTGTCGTTAGCAACATGCAGAGCACTATTGCATTGATCACTACTAAATTGCACGTCGCACCTTTTGGCAAACACGAGTATTTTATGCGAACGCTTCATAAGAATAATATATCGATCTTGTTTCTCAATGCAACGTAATATCACTGGTAGGGTTTGCGTGTATGTGTTTTACCTGATACACGAAAATTGTTTTTTGGACCATTGTGTTTCCTTATATATATTCGTTGAATTACGTGCTCTATCGTTCACTAATCCGTGTTCACAGAGGTGACACGTTCTTGCGATCCCCCATAGCGGTTTCGCTTTCTCTCCCTCTCACTGCTGGTCTCTGACAATGCATTGTAATCCAGGCTTAGGATAGATCTGCAATAGTCTGATTTATCTCAGACTCAAGTGTACACACATACATTATTATGCAGCCCAAAATATGTAAACGTGCCCACAGGCGTTCATAGTTGCAGCTGATTCCATAAACCGTTATTTTAAGAAATAATTGCATTATCAAAGAAACCGAACCCATAATCCGAGTTCGAAGCATATAACGTACAAATGTTCTTTTTCCCATGTTCTATTGTTATGTATATATGTGTTGGTCTCTTAAACTTTGACGTATACTATTTTTTGAGGCATATGATCATTACTGTGGCTGTGGCATATTAATAAAAATAAGTTATATCTCATGTGTGTCCAAATATACTTGTGTCGCGTTTCTGTATTTTGAGTATTTTCATGTGAGAATATATTTTCTACATCGTCAATCGCATGTTCTGAATAGCGACCACCAGTTCTCATGATGCCGTTGTTCGCTGATCCTTTTGTAGCTCGGTCGATCGATCGCTCCCTTTATCCCACTTGCTCTAGCTATTGATGGCTTTTCAACAAGTGAGTGAGAAAAAGATGCATATCGCACAGGCATATTTGCACGCCAACAATTATGTACGTCTAAGTAGTGTTTACCATTGCTATCAAAAACACCATGCTCCTGCTTCTGCTTTTTTTATCTGGATATGGACTCACATCTGCTAGGATAGGTGTATGTGAAGTTTGAGCTTCTTGTTGCTATCTGTCTTTCGGGCTTCCATTCGTCGTTAGTAGAGGCAGCAGCAGCAGCAGCCGCAACCCCCAGTCCCTCGAGAGATCCGACTCACGCTTCGCTCAGAGGGGAGGTCTCCAGCTCCGTAGAGCTGAGCTATCGGTATTATATATACCACGTTAGCCAAGCAGCCCCCCGAAACGATAAAGGAAGATCGAGTATCGCGAAAGGAGGCAAGCAAGACATAATCATCGATTTGATTACCCTATGTACCTCGTGTATATTGGGTATGGCCGTGGGTGGATCATAGAATTCTCATGCGGTTAAGATCTTCTGCATGGTATGGGCCGCCAAGAGTATACTATTGTAGAACGGGTAATTAATTGAATAAATTTAAATAATAATAATAGAACGGTTGTCATTTTAGTGTCATCTGTGTAAGGTCATTGGTGTTTCACTTCGTCATGCCGCTAACATAAAAATCATAACTAGGCACTCATTTTTTCACCCGTTCGCTGGCCATTACAAATTTGTCGGAACAGCTTATTTAAACAAAAGGCATGTTCCACCGTGCTTAGCGACCTATTGACTACTACTACTACGACTCATTTCATTGAGTATTCATTGAAGAGGCCAATAGAGGTAGGTGGTTAGGCTAAAGTGAGTGACCATTAGCCCAGTCTTCGTGGAAGGAGGACCGCTGATTGGTGAGGCAAGCACCGCCATAGCTGCTATATATATATGGTCCGCATAGAGACGGAGAAAGCACAGCCTTTAAGAAGCCTTTCTATGAATGAATGTTTTCGTACAATGACGGGATTTTGTTTCTTTACATAAAATTTGTACTGTCCTTTTTTGTTGACTGTCGATGATAATGCCTAACTGTGAACACCCTGTGCGCCCAGTTCCGTAAATGAAGAAGGCTTCGCAAAAATGTATGGAATGCGTCGTCAACAGGCGGATTTTAGAATGCTATGCCTTATGCCTATATGAACGAGTCACAGAAATTATCTATCCTAATGTCTGTCACTTAATAAACTGTCCGTATTTGAGAAAGTATTCGCATGAGTTGTTTTGGGGTATCAAAATCATGAATATAACGTTTTGTTGTTTGGGTACTTTCATGGTCACCCATGATTTGTTTTCTGGTATTGTTTATTAGGATTACTGCTGCAATTCGATCTATAGGATCCACGTGGTCAATCTATGTCGTTGTGATAATGTGCTGTACTACCAGATCGTCTCTAGCAAGATACTGACAAACAAGTACTACGCAGCACTTACTGTGTCAGGCCTACGTATAATTGATGTAACATTTTGTACTGAACGCTATCATATACGAACGCGAAATTCCAAAAACAGAATAACGATGTACATACGTTGGATACTTCACCGGTGAATCGGGGATAAATCCGCGTCAGACATATGTATAAAAATGAAGAATGAACCTTCTTATCTTTTATTGGAAGCAGAGATCAAAGCAGTCTCGAAAGCATCTCTGGCAGGAAGTCGCCGACACTGTTGAGAACGGTCAACTCTGTCTTGGGGTGATGCTGGATGTGGCGGCCGCCTTCAATTGCCTGCGCCACTCCTTTTTCCTTCAAATGCTAAAGTGCCTTGGCTGCTCACCCGAAGTTGTCAGATGGTTTCACTCATATCTCTCAGATAGGAAACAGGCGGTTGTGGTTGGCGACATTTGGTCATCATGGCAGGTGGTTAACATTGGAACCCCCCAGGGGTCTGTGCTGGGACCGTTTATGTTTGTTATTTTGATCAATTTCATTCTGCTCAAAATCTCGTCTGGCAATTATTGTAAGACTGTTGCTTACGCTGATGACACCTCACTCCTATTCCGGATACGTCCGTCAGAACTGAACTCAGATATTCAGGATGCGGCGGCGAAGGTTGAGGGAGTGGTGAAGACCTTTGAGCGGTTCGGACTTGTTGTGAATACCAACAAAACGGGTTTCATTCTGTTGCGCCCACCACAAAGGACTCCAGTGATAGATCCGGTGTGGCTTTGCGGGGAGCCGGTTCCGATGTCGTCTACGGTCAGATGTCTGGGCCTGACCATTAATGAGACACTGAAGTGGCAAGCCCATCTTGAGGCTCTCCTTCCCAAGTGTTATGCCGTTATTTCCTCGATCCGTCGCCTCAGAGATCGTGGTATTCCAGTGGAGGGGTTACTTTTAGTTTACAGAATGCTCCTGTTGCCTATCATGTGCTATGGGATCTCTATCTGGGGTGGTGGCTATAAGACGATCATTCGCAGAACCGAGATTGTTCAGAATGACGCTCTAAGAGCAATTTTTGGTAGACGTCGGCGAGACTCGGTTGCGGATGTTTTTGAGAAATTTGACCTGCTGCCTGTAGGTAAGATTTACGTGGTTCATGTCGCACTTCTTGCCTTTAAGATGATGAGAGGAAAAATTCCCCGTGATATTGCATTTCCAATCACCGCTGTCGTCAAAAGGTCTAACCGTCGGCCAACAACCTTCGAAACACCATTTGTCATAAGAGAACTCAGCCGCCATGCTCTTGCGCACCGCTTGCCTGCAGTCTGGGGCTCACTACCTCGCGAAATTAGAACCCTTACATCATCAAAGGTGTTTGCGCGGGAGGTCAGGAAGATTGTTTGTAAATAATTTAGAGGTGTCCTTTGGAGTATACTATAATGAAACGAAACAGAGAAAGTCTGTTTATTTATAATTGCGATTAATGCATAGACTGAATATAATTTGTGTGGGCGTTGCCCCTTGTATACTGTTACTTTTATGATAATCAAAACATTGATGTAAATAATGCCGTTTCCAGAAATCGGTAGCATTTGAAATAATCCATGAGACGACACTTTTTCGCTATTATTTTTACGAGAACTTAAGCGTTGTGATAAGACTGCAGTTCCGTTAATAAACCAAACCTTGTATTGTATTGTATTATTGTATTGTATTGCCCAACAAACTCGCTATCCAATGATCTTCCCCTATAACAGGAAATAATTCTTGCTAATAAATCCCGAAAAGTTGCTCTGCTTGTAGAGGTAAAAGTCTGAAGCGGTAGAATCGTGAAGAAGAACATATAGCTTTTCTAAACTAAAAACATTTCCTCCTAAATATTCCACTGCGGGTCTATTTAATCAAATTGAGTCACATCTATGCAGTATCATCATTTTCCGAATGCTGTGGAGGAGCAGCAGAAGTAAGAGAAGGTTAACCAAGGGAATAAATAAGTGTCAGACATTTCAAGGATACTCACGAGGAATAGAAGAAGGAGGAGAATAAGAAGAAATAAAACCATCTAAGAGTCATTGTCCGTCTTGTGTCCGAGACAGTCTACGAAGAGTCTCAAAACGAGTTTCGGGCTTGCAGAATTCCTAGTACCTCCCCCTCTTATTTGGCCCGCTTATTTAAGGTGGGGAAACTCTAACACGCGGTCATTGCAACAGCCATTCGAGCCACGAAGTTCCTTCGTCCAACTCCAGTGGTGACTGCTGAAACAGCCAAGTGAGGCACTCGAAGGGAATCTCTGTGTCTAAGTATCCTCTTGTTCATCTCTTGAACCCTGTCGACATCGAAGGACGGTGGTTTCAGTCTAATACAGCGAGAAAATGAGTCTTATCGAGGGGAAGTAAAAAGGGGTTTGCGGAGACATAGCCTTTTCTGCTTCTCTGGTAGATGGATGAAGGTCCGCCCCCTAAGGATATTGTTGACATGGCCTCGCTGGGGGTTGTCTGGACCTCTGGACTCTCGACCAACTGGCCGGTTCCTTCAGGACCTCACTATCCATACATCATTTACGTAGCTAGACTCCTAACATTCCCTGCTCGTTTGAGGTCCCCCAACATGAGCGAGTCGCCCCGCGATCCCGCACCCTCCACTCTGTGAGAGCCGATATGTCTGCATATCTTAGTGGAGGAGTTAGTAAAGGGTCGATCCAGAAGAGCCTCCAAGCCCCGAAAACCGTGGGGGCGGTTCCATAGTGCAGCAAAGAACATAGAAGCAATCCGAAGAAACCTGAACGGTCAGTCCGCCTTCCCGCTGGTCAGCTTTCAGGCCAATTTTGCTCGGCACTATCGAGTTAGGCGGCGGTCACTTGAACGCCGGACATTCAACTTTGCCATGTCCGACCAGATGTCTTTGTCCAGCATGGCTTTTTGCTGGAAATACAGTAGCCGATCTGAAACTGTTGCTCTTGAAGAAGCTGGTGATTGCGCGCCAAACGCACAGTTTTCCCTTGTGGTCGTCAATAGTTGTAGATGTGAAGGTATACAGGCTGTTCCTCGTTTCAAGATTTTGAAGAACGATGAAAATGATGTTTGATTCACGCTAACCATTTATGTATTTTATTTATTAGTTACTAGTTACCCACTTTGGTATGGCTAGTTATACTACCGTAAGAGATATTTGGATCTGAGCGGAATACGGCCGTCAGGGCACACGTTACCTAGCGCGCTGTTAGATAAATCCAGAGTCGGTACTACTCGGCCATGTGAGCTGAACGATTCTTGGTCACGGCGCATGGTTGGCGGCTCGTCACGTTTATTAAGGAATTATTCTATTTTATGTTGACAGGGCGAAGGGCGGTGTCTGTCTTCCGCTTATGCGGGAAACATGCACATTCGTTTACCTCAATGTTGTCTAAAGGAAGGGTACAAAATTGTTTATCATATTGTGTGTTTTCACAAACTATCACCTAGTTATTGTACAATTTAAGTTTTGCTGATGCATCACAGTGAACGCCCAAATCACTGACTTATCATACCTGTTCCTCGGTTCACTATAATCATGGGACATACTTCGTCCGCGTTCAATAGTTCACTAAAATGTGTTTCTTTTTTCTTGCAGGTAAACATTGTGTTTCGTGGACATCATTCGCCCTCAGCACATAGCATCTTCGTACACAACGACCAACACCAGAAATACATACGTGCCCATGGGGGGATGCTTCTACACTCTAGTTCATATGGGTGACCCTAAAAGCCTCCTGCTGTCATCTCTTAGCGCTATAGATATTCAAGGTGTAATATATTCGCTGCCAACTCGCTTTCTTCTCCCGTTCTGTCCCTACAGGTCTGGAGACGTCCTTAGGAGTTCTTTTCGAACCGTATGCGGTCTGTCTGGCGGAGCCCTTATCCCATAGGTTTTTTTTTTCGAAATACCCGACAGCCGCTAGCTGTGGTGCGGAAAAGCAGCTGAAGATGGCTGGGTAGGGGGACGAAACAGTCCCGAACGAAGAGACAGACGCTGCCGAGTGCCTTCGTTGTCGACGACCGTTCCAAAGAAGGTGGACCGTGCGACGAAATGACCAATTTCGAATGGATGGAAAAAGCGCCAAACCCTGCGCTGTTTGGAGATAGCAGCAGCAGCAGCCGCCGCCGCAGCCACAGCAGGAAGGAGTAGCACTGCCAGTAGTGGTGGTTGTGGGGCTGGTGCTGCTGTACTGGTTGGACCCTGCCGACGAGCCCAGTGCAGTAGAACCGGAGAATAAGAATGGAGCGGTCCAGTCCTCAAAGACCAGCTCACTACACGGGCGTTAGATGACCATTTTTATCAATATCCATTCGCCGGGCTCACCGGCGAATGCTGGCGGTCGAATCCTTCGAAGATTTCGGTGTCTTTTCGTTTGGTTGAAAGCCAAGACACCCGTAGACATAGTTGGGGGGGAGAGAACGACGAGACGCCGTACCGATGGTACCTGCCTAGTTTCGACCGCCGCCGCCGCGGACACAACCAACCGGAATCTGCAGCTGTGAAAAAGCACGACTCGCATCGTTAGACCTTGGAGGCGCCCAAAACATCTCCGGACACAGCCGAAAACATTGACGTCGACGCGGACTGCGGATGCTAGTCTGCGATGTAGCTTAGCGGTCGCCGCTGTTACACTACATATCGGAAAGCGATAAAGTACATACGTGTAATAATATGTGTATATATATATATGTATATATACATAGAAGTTTGCATCTGAATGGAAGGATAAGCCCTAATCGACTACTCGCAGACGTTTCAAGTGAAAGACAGAACTGATATCTGAAAATTTCATGCGACGTAGGCACCTATCTGCCTAGGATCATCTTGCGTTCCCACAGTGTTTCTACGGCACGTGCTTCTATCTGACGACTTTTTGTGCTGACTATGCAATTGTCACTACGCAGGGAGTTCTAATGGTTGCCCTGCACGAACTTGAAAAGTCTCCGAAAAAAAGAACGATGGGGGACCTTTCCAAGCGCTTCCCGTTAGCAATTTATTTGGTGAAAATGAATCTCAGCATCTATCTTTCTAAGGTGCTATCTTCTACCTTCACACTAAAACTGAATCCGCGTGTTAACGATGATGTTAGTAATGCACTCCATTTGATGAATCCATATCTGTGAATGTGTATACCTGTTGTTGCTGCTGCTACTTCTTCTGCCGGCAGTCAAATAATCGGAGGACACGAACTGCTCTACTCGGCATTTATGTTGGTCGGGACCTAATCACAAGCATGTAGGTATCCCAACGGCCAGCACCTCTTGACGGCTGATGGGAATGAGAGAGGGAGAGAGAGAGAGATACGTAGATGATAGAAAAACAGGACGACAGGATGAGAGCGGGGACCTATAGCGGTATCGTGGAACAAAGCGAAGCGGATACCTCGCTGAGTCGGCAGGCCTTGCCCTGTCAGCACGAGGCGGTCCTTCGCTCTTTCTCGACCCCTGCACTGCGAATTAGGAAACTGAAGGCCGAGGACCTGGCGAGGAACTTCATTACCGAAGATAAACTAGCATAGCGCTCCAGCAGTTAGGTTTAGCCGGCAGGCGGTCTCCCGCGCTATGGGGTAGAGTACGTTCTTTCCCCAATACAGACCCTTCGTGTTTTACCTCTGAACTCGTCTTGCGTATAGGTGGCACCCAGCTAGCCTCTTGTAACACTATAGTGGCTGTTTCGTTGGCGGTCTAAGGCATCAACTATAGTATAATACTTGATATCGTGAGCCAGAGGCTCATTCACTCTACATCGACGCTTGTGCCACATGAAATCGTTCGTTTTCCAGAAATGTGTCGTGCACCTATAAGAAGAATGAAAGTCGGTGGCAGCGCGTAAACCGGTCGGAGAGACCACGACGAGTCTCGCCCATGAGGACGGGATCAATAGGAGAATGAGAAATAGAAATAGATTAAGAGGTACCTCCCAAATGAAACATGGAAACCTATATCCACTCACTCGATTATTCTAGCGCATAATACAGCTAACTGTAGCTTCAGCAAGCACTTGGTTATGCCGCACTTGATTGATTGATTTTAGCTTCAGTTAAGGCGACGCGGTGTTTGACCTACTGCACGCTGGGGAAGGTAGTTTTGTCTTCTCCATCGCATATGCATTAAACTAAACATAACCGACGACGTTTCATCTGTTTCTGATGTTTAACTAGGCGTTAGTTATTGCTACGAGTGTTAGCCGGTCAGTTGGAACTGTTATCAGTGTGTATAGGCAACTAAACTAGAGGTAAATACGCCAGAAACGTGCTTCTTATTATCTCTAAAATAAATTTATAGTTTGTTATCTGTGGAATGTTCTAACTCGACTACAATCAACCTACACTAAAATAATGCAAAGATGAAGGAGCAGCTGTCATTGTGTGTTAGGTCCCGGCAAGAGCTGGTCATTTTAGCACGACTAGCTAGACTTCGTTAGAACCCTTCACAGCAATGGAGTACTATTGATGAGTGTGCCAAGTAAAGAAGGAAGTTGGCTGTAAAACGTACAGAACAAAAATTGTTTCTAACTAAATTGAATCAAACGTGAGCTCAGGCTATTTTGACTATGCAGTCTCGGGACTATGCTTAGCAAAAATGTGCACGAGTGTGCGTTTCTAGTTATGCTAATGAACCAGGTGGTGGTCGTCGACCAATTTTGTATCCTAATTACAGCCTGCTGTTGGCGATGGTTTTTATTGGTATGAAAAACATCTGCTTTGTTCTACTTAGCCTCCTGTCCGCAACATCTCCCAGCCAGATTTTCTACCTTTGAGGCTTACAAAGCTTGGCCCATCTGCCAATCAGTTCGTTATAGAGTAATTCGAGTGCATTGTGAGGTAGCCCCTTTCGTCGAATTCTTGGAACATTTATTCATCATTCCGTTTCTCTGATAGAATCCAATGAAAATTTCGCAACGGTAAAATATTCATCTATTTCAATCCAAGCTTCCCACTGAATGGAACGGACGAAATAGTGCGTCTGCTTCATTAGTTTAGAAAACATTGAAATATTAGACGGCACATGATGTGTGTCTGGCGTATCACCCGGTGTGTTCATGGGATCGATGTACATGGCGGGCAGCTGGAGATAATACATACTTTGCCTAACGTACATAGAATATTTTCATTCATGTAGTTTAAATAACATGGAAAGGGATACGCATTTCGATTACTGTTGATCTGGCTTGGTCCAATTTTAAGGATGTTCAACCGGATCTCATTGGACTCACAAACGCTGACAGCACATTATTGTTGGTTATCAGACTTAAAAGTGTAGATGAGTGTTCCCTTGTAATTAATCGACGTTGATGCATTGTCATGCACGCCGAAAATAAACGCATGTTTAATGCTAAAACATATATATCGAAAGCGGTGCCATTCTTGCCGTAAGACCTTCATCTTTTCATGAGGAACAAACCATAGGCTCACACCAAATTTTTTTTTGCCAATTGCTAGTGTTTACCGATGCAATAGAGGCACGAACACTTCAGAAATCAAGCGACTGCGATCACTCGCATACGACTTCACCGTTGAATATGCATTTATGTTCATTATTGCTAAACCAATGGCCAATGCTGTTAGATAAGATCCTCTGACAGCCATTCGGCAATTGCAGTGGTCAGTCAGGACAAAGATTCCGAAGCTACATGCGACCCTCTCCGAGACAATTCCTTGGAAAGTTGTAGCATTCGTTACCACAACTACTACTACTGGTACGACAAGGCTAGTGAGACAATCGCACAAAGCGGTCGGCTACTCGATAAGCGGACATCGCCCATCGCCGCTGTATAACACATTTAGACATTACACTGTCATTCGCAGGGACGCCAGAGATTCGCCTCGCCTAGCTATTCGCACCGTACTTTCGAGATCCTCGAACCAAGCGCGGCCCAAGAGATAAATCGAGTACAGAGTGCGATGGGAGGCTTTCATGTGAAAGACCGGCTTTGGTCGTCTCTTCGCCACTCATCGCCGCAACGACTATTACAATTTTGGTTGCGCGTCTTGTTCTCAGGTTAATTAGCGAATAAATTCTCGTTGTTGTACGACCAAAAACGGCGGGTGAGAAAAGCGCACGGACCAATGAGCAAAGACCACTCCCCAAACGTTCCCTGACAGCGCACACGTTGAGGGGACAGTCTACGTACGTATACAGAGCACGCTCTCTGCTCCAGCTGCTGCTGCTCCTGCTACTTTGCACACGGGAAAGCACTAGCAAATATCGTCGGAGGGCGTCGCTGCCGCTGCAGCAACTCGCACGCAAAAAGGACATTTGTCACGACCTCACAGGCGAAAACAGGAAATCGAGTGAGCGGCTCACCGCAGCATTATATTTAGTTGTAGTCGTACTGGTACTTGCGGTGGTTGTCTTAGTAATAGCGGTTGATGTCATTTCGGCGCAGCAGTTACTCAGCCAGCAGATAGAGACATCGAGAGAAAGAGAGAGAGAGAGAGAGAGCAATGGGAAAGCTGGGTTGGAGAGGTACTGATAAATTCAGTCGCTCGGGCGCCAGATAGAAAAAAAGATAAGCGGCTCGTACGGCGGATAGCATCCTGTGTCGCCCGTACTCGTACCACATTCATTATTATTCATTTTTAAAACATTGCTGAGAGGAGAGGCGAAGGGGAACCACGCTGATGCACGTTCATACATTCATACATACGTATATATTTGAATGAATGAGTAAATGGACTAATGGACAAGCCGCGAAGAAGGTACGTGGGAAGGAAGAGCAAGCTTTGGATGTTTTCAGTTGACTCATTTGAATGAGCACTCGAAACTGTATCGACAGAAGAGATGCAAATCTGTACTACGTATATGGTAATCTTATTGTATCATTGTGAAAATCAATCTCGCTCCCACCTCTGTCTCTTATTGTATTTAGTAAAGCATACAGTTTCTTTTGTGTTTTTGCGGAGATATTTTATAGTACACAATTATGGGTTTAGTAACTCATATTTGTGTACACAACTATCGTCGGAAAATCGGGTTGATCAACCTTACTATCGAGAATCAAAATCTCTTTGGATTGTTGGTGATACCTAGTTCGATATAAAATAGGTGACCTATCTAGAACGAGATACTCGACGGCTCTAAAGAGAAAAAAATACTAGTAGTTCAGTTCAAGTCAGCAGAATGAAAACATGACAGCAAGTTGTTGTTTCAAAATAGAACAAACTACAAAAAGCAAACACGGTTGCTTTCGACTTGTTGATAAAAACAACGTCCCTGAGTGTATCATCCGTTGCACCCGGAGTCGAGAAATAAATCCATCCGTAGGCCAAAAAATAATACTAGAGAACAGAATGAAAAGGTACGAGCTCGAAGGCGGACAGCGTAAAGTGAACCTGTGTTCAATTATTATATTAGCATATGGTTAGCACTGGCGACCAGAAATATGCTCTAAGGCTCTTACTTTCAATATCACGAGGCATATCATGCCGGGTCAACGTGGTGCCATATCTGGTATCTACATAACAAGTTGTCGGTAAAGTTACTAATCTAAAATACCTACCATTTTTCTTTTCGCTATTGAATACACTGCATTGCTACTGCTATTCCTATGGATCTAGCGCAGTGCAGTTCAGGTAGCCCCGTTTAGTTCCTGCAGAGCGCTAAGTACTTTCAGTGGCCTTCCACTTCGCATTCGTGACCTTCGTGCCATTCGACCGCAGCCGCATTGCGTCCCCCTCGTTCCAACGAGTGTATCAATAAAAATACAGAGCGAGCTGGTTTTGTAGAGGCGTTTGCTGCTGGCTCGTTCTCACCATCTCTACCTGATTGTCGTTGCTTGCGACCGCTCCGGCTGTAATCTGCCCTTGCGGGAGCTGTAACCGAGTCTGTAACCGAGAACTGTCCAACTCAACGAGAGACCGTCCAGAGGCAGCCAGTCGGCACGCCCAACTGCCTGCATATGAGGTGAGAGTGCTTCTGCTGGGGAGAGACACGGTGCAGTGCAGTGACGGAACGGCGTACCCCAGTGCACTGCATTGCATTGGCCTCGATGCTTCACATTCTCCACAACCACTGCCGCCACACAGGCGCCGCGCAGACCCGCCCAACCCAGCCCAGGACAGTGAAGAAGCGCACACCAGATTTACATCCCGACGGGGCAGTATGTGGTGGAGGCAGTTGACGCGAAAGCTGTCGCCTTCGTGCGATTCGACCGCTTGCCCAGCCGCCGATCCTGGATACCACCACCGCAACCTCTCGATGTCGAGAGCAGAGCGTCAAGAGAGCCCAAGTGTCGCTCGGTGCTACAGTACGAAATAGTGGTACTGACTAAGAGGAAACATGGTAGAATGACTGCGTGCGTGCTTGCGCTAGGGAGAGAGAGAGAGAGAGAGAACGAAAACGTTAGACGCGGCAGTCAGATTGTGGCCCGAGGTGCAACAATTAGGGCCCCCAGAGAGGCATCACACATATCAACCCCTTCATCGCCCTCACTGACAACCGCACTTACGCTACCGCTGATGATGATGATGATGATGCTGCTGCTGCCGCCTTCTCGTCCTCCAGCACCGCTACCATCACTGCGGGTAGTTCCCACCATTTCGTTGCTACATCTCATCGTGCGGAGCCTCACAACGGCGCTCCCCAAATACGCACGGAGAAGAGGGGCAGGCGAACGGACCGACGGGTTCTCGGATAACCCGAGATACCCCCGAGGAGATGCACCGACACTGGGGTGTCTTGTCTGTACGTTCCGCCGCTCCCAGAGACTGCAGCCCTTTTGCCTAACGATGGCTCTGGCTGACGCGATCCAACAGCAGCTTCTCTACGCTGTTTATGACAGTGAGCTACGCTACGCGCTAACGAAGAGGGCAAAGTAATTGCTTCTGTTTGACGGGATGGGGTGGAATGATACTGGTGAGTGGGAGAACGATTTTGTGTGAGCACCTACGCATCCAATGACATTCGTGGATAACAACATAGTGCGATTGAGGGGTTCGTTTAAAGGCCGCAACATCGGCAGTGGCAATAATAGTAACAATGTCTGCTGTACAATTATTTCGCATAGGTGTTTAGACGAGACGCCACTTAGATACGTCTCCCATTTGTGATTGGAGGGGAAGGTCATTGTTTTAGTGAATGCTTCATCATAGCGATGAAAACACGTCTGAACACCGAAAGAAATAAGAGACCTCATTTCGAGAATGTTACTCATCGAGGCAGTGGCAACGATTTTGTTGCTTAACGTTTTTAAAAATGAGCATCATTCCCAGCAATGTGTCACAGTTGAAGAATAGCTCGCAATTTGTACAGTGTTTACAATAGGCATTTGAACTCAGAATTTAAGAATATCCTCACGCCATTCGTAGACAGTAATCCGTCGATGTATACAATTTGTGTAGGATTTATTATATCCAAGGTATCAATGGGGTAGGAACATATTTATTCGGTCTCTATTTCCACTATGTGCGTTGTAATTCTCCCACCCCATGATGTCAAAATGAGCTGGAACACTGATTGGGGATGACAGTCAATCTGAAAGGGACTGCTGACTGAAATGAGGCAGTTGATAGAGACAATAACAAATCCAAACTGTGTAAACGGATAGGCGGACAGGCAAGGTTAAGCTGTCAATCTATTGACTTGTATAATACATACAGCAGCCTTACATGTGCTTTATGCGCTAGGCAATTCGATTGCTACTCTACAAAGGAATCAATCAATCGCTAGTATTATACAGCCAATATCAGTGTTATCCGCATTGCCCGTAAGATACCATCACTACTATGGTATCTGTGTTCGCTCACCACCGATGATCATTACCTCCGTCATGTCGTTGTCCGCCTATAGTCTTAGAGACCAGGGCCCGAAGAATAATAATAATAATAATAATAATAGGCGTAAACACCACACACAGGCGAGACAGACGTCACCTTCTCATCACTACTTCGCGCAGACCTGTCCTGTCCTATTCTGTCTTGTGCGGCTTCGGTTGCAGCGCACCTAGTGCAGAAAATCTGTTCCCTCCGGTTCTCTGGCTATCCAATCCTGTCAGCACGGAGGACACTCGAAACCTCAGCGGAGAGGAGCTCATGAAGCGCGTCTCCGCTTTCGGTGGCCTCACCGTGGCTGGGCCTGGATCGGATCGCTTCGGTTGTCCGTTGTCAAAGGAGCTCCCCGCCCCTCATCTCACTGACTCTCAGCTTCTGACTCACCCGAAGCCCTACTCGTGCCGCCCAGCCGACCCGACCGACCGGCCCTCACTTCACCTTCTCGATCCGCGCTTACGTTCGTTCATTGCCCCGTGTCCCAGGGAACTTGGCCTCACCAGTTCCGCCTTACGACCATGTAAACGGCGAGAAGTCGGCCAATGAGTCGAACGGAGCCTGATAGTGTAGTGGAGTGCCTAATCCCCTTTCTCTCCCAGGTACCCCCTGGTCAGCGAGCCGGCTCTCTCAGCCGGGTTGGGGAAGACCTCCCTGACCGTAGCGGCTAGCCAGGTCTCCTTCCTTCGGCCTTCCCGCGCCTGTATCCCGCGCTCGGCTGCCAGCAGCAGCAGCTAGCGAGCGCGCGAGGCAGGCTTGGCGGTCGGTCGGCCGCCCCAAGACATCGTCCATAGGATGGACGCATTAATGAAGTCACAACATTAGCTCTCCTCTAGTGGAGTGGGCGCCCCGAGCGTCGCCAGAGTGGGTGTCCTTCCGATGGTGGCAATGCTAGTGATGGTGGGGCCTGCAGTGCTCGTCGCCTATGGCTGACTGGTACCCGTGTGGCTGGCTAGATGGCTAGCTGCCGCCGCTAGCTGCGAATCCATGAGTGTGTATAGTATGGGCCGGGCTGCGCCGCGCGAGTAACCGTGGGCTGGACAGGGGAGACGACGGGCACTCCGGGCAAGCTGAAGCTGGAAGCGTGCAGGAAGAATCGGTACGTACGCGAACCAGGAGGTCCCGAGACCGAAGACAAGCCGGTCGGCCACCCGACTGGCCCGGCAGGCTGACTGCTGATGGAGCCTGGCTGACTTGCCCCGGGCCAGCAATCTTCTTCGTCGGTGGCGCTGAGTCTGGTGTAGGCCGTCGCTGGCTCCTCCGATGCGTCTCTTTTCACGGGGGGGGGATGAGGAGGAGAAGGAGGAAGCAAGGATATGAGAGTACGAGAGGCCAAACTCTCTATCTCTCTCTTTCTCTCACCAGTGCAGCAGCGTAGGACGGGCCATGGAAGGACGACGCAGGTAGGCAGGTCGGTCGTGCGTCGCCTTCTCCGCCTACTATCCCATCCCTTCATGGTTACGCACAGCAGCTACTCTCCATGTACAACCACTACTACTACTTCTACCTAGTCTAGTGCGATTACAAGGGTAGCCCCGAGGTAAGCTTGCCATCGAGGGGGGCTGTTGATAGCACGCTGACGGCTGAACCCGTCGATCCACTGTCGAAACAACACTGGGCTATTTATTATATTATGGCTCGAATATCTTCAATGAGGCCCACTATAGGGCACTGGAGGCTGCACAAGGCAATCCTCCGCTACTTTGGACAACAAATCCCAGCTGTGATATGTATCTACTCTGCGTAAATTTTGTGTTTAGTTTTTTAATTTGGGCGTTTCAATCCCTCACATAGAGATAGATTAAAATAAGAAGTTTTCTTCTGCTGAATTCTGCAGCCGGTACGAATGTTCAACGCATGGGTGCCTTATTCTAAAGCAGTATTTCGTCCAATTGTGTGAACCTTCGCAAGTATTTGACTACACTACGAGATGAACGCTGAAAACGAGAAAACAAAGTCTCTACTACCCTTGAACCTGTAGAGATTCGTATGTGACCTCATGTAGTTAGATTTCGTTTGAAGCATTAAAACGTTTATTGTACAGCTTCAGATACAAATATACAAAAGCAGAATAGACTTGAGTTAGGAATGATAAGTCCTAATTCGCTATAAGGGCAAATGATTATTCTTTTAATAGTTTAGTACTACGAATCTACCGTCCCTTCTAGAGAGCCAATTACGATTTTATAATAAACATCACAAGTTTTGTATTTCGACGTTTGTCATGTTGTCTGAAACTACGAAGAGTGATATAACGCCTCGTTTTCACAGAAAGTTTGTTCCATGGCCCCGGAATTCTTTCAACAAGCATCTCTTGCTATTACCTCACCTCTGAAACTACAACCATTTCTCGCAACCGTTTATTTACGAATCACTGTTTTTGCCTTTAGCTGAGCTTCGAAACGAAGTATAATATCGTACACGGAATTAGTTGAAGCTATGTACGCTACTATCATGCTGAATTTTAAGAAATGAGTCAAATTAATAAAAATGGCCCTATTTCAGTTTCTAACAAGGCTGACTACGTTGGCAGGGCACCATATAAAGGAAGGACGTAAGCACAATACTCACGTTAATAGGGGTTGTTAGTAGATACCGGATCATCAATCATTATAGTGGCCTTATACGTTGTGACTGAAGATGAAACGTCATTAGATTACAGCAACAACTTAGTATACAAAAGGGAAAGTTGAGAAGAGCCATTTTTTTTCTTATTATCATTATTACACGAAAATCTGCATTCGGCTGATGTTGACTCCCTAAATTATACCTTTCGTTTCTACTTTATAGCTAGCATGTACTTAGTGATTACACTGTGATATAAAATTGCTATTTTTAATGTTGATTTGTAATAATAATAGTAATTTAATTAAGATTAATTTATATCGAAAATGTTAATTGCTAACGAAAGGGTCCAAGTTCGTAACTGTTTGCTCCAAAAGTGTTGCTTTGCTCTTTTTTCTACTCAGACACTTGCACCGGTTAGGACGCGTTATTTTTTGAAAACGCACCAATATAACATTTCCACGTGTCCTCCTTGACTAGAATAATTCGCTGTCATTGAAACGCACACGCCTGAGAGATCTAACCTGTCTAAGAGAGGCCACGTGTCTATCAGCGTAGAGACGTGTCACGCGCATACGAATATATGACACAAAATATGTGGGTAGAAAAAAAGCTAAAATTCGTAGAACTGTCAGACAGCAGATAATTGCTTGTATGTCTTTAAATGGTGATTTCTTTTACGATGTCTAGGACATCGTGTGTTTTGTTTCAGCAAAGAATATATCTAGCGTCCTTCAATGAGCGCCGATGTCGTAAAGAAACAGTTCTCAATATTCAAAGAGATGTTTCTTTGTCGGCATAACGGCAACGGAACATTTCCTGCAATTTGAACTGTTGGATACAATATAATAATCAATATGACGATATTGTATCCAACAGTTATCCAACAATGTATTCAGTTTATCTCTCTTCAAGTAGCACCCCTCAGAACTGATTATTCTTCGTATAACGAACTTGAGAGCGTGGTAGAAGATCCATGATACTAATGAACCACTTCTGTCCAAATATGATCTCTTATTTTTAAATGTCCTCAGACGAAAACTAAACTCATCTGATTATTTATGATGAAAACATTGAATCGTAACTGTGCCAGTGAACGCAAAATCATTCCTCTATATCCCCCACTCAAGGGAGGACAAGTAACTGTGTGTCTGAATATCGTTGCACAGAGTGCCTTAGTTGTGTACAACGACATTCATAGTGGTGATCGTGGTGGTGGTGGTTGTGGTGGTAGTATACTTCGTCTTTCTTCCAAGCGCTTGTCCTATCCGTCCCGCCTTCTTTCAGCGTTGCGCTCTGTTTCAATCGCAAGGAGACACGCGGTAGCAGAAACACCTCACTCGCTTGTTCTGCATATTGCAAGATCGGCTTGACGGCTTGCCCGGCCCACGCCATCACATGTACAGCTTGTCAAATTTGAGCTGTACGATATGGCGAATACCATCTCCCAGAAGCCCCCCGCTTTCTTGGCTTTTATGAACGGATGTTACACGGAGCTTCCGCGCAGCTTTTGGGGAACGTTTTTCAGGACCACCCCATCTCGTTTTTTGCTCAGGCCCAGCAACGGTGTAAGTCCACGCCTTTTCTCGAAAAAGCGTTTCCTTCCTCCGAATGCTAAGCGCATGGCGTTGTTCGCTCGCAACGGCAGCCGAACATTGCTTCACTCTTCGATGTAACAGTATTTGCATGCATTTCCATCCACAAATCTTGGCTCGCGTCCGCTCGCGCTGCTCACTGTACGTTGGATGCGGAACCTTCACACTGCCTAGTGTCGCATAGCAAGCAGCGCAGCGCTGCTACCGCTAACGGAAGGGAGAACCCACCTCAACAGCCGACAGAGATTCGAGATTCGGAACGTTTGTCGAGGGTTCACAGCTTCAAGCCTTTCGGCGGCAGCATACGGCAGTTGCACCAACGCCAACAGTCGGTCGCCCAGTTACGAATACACGAAGGGGGTAGTCAGTCTGCCAAACTACCGTAAGGGGGAGGCTTCCGCTGAGCGAGATGCTGCAGGCGATGAGACGGGGGGGAACTTTTCTCACGAGTCCACCTGCACGCGCACCATCCTCTAAGACAGGATTTCAGTTTGTCGCCCCTTCGGCCCACATCAAGCCGGGTTTTATGGTCGCTCGAGAGAAACGGATATTCGTTTTCGACACGATTGGCATTATTGCTGTAGTAGTGGTAGAAACCTATGTATTGGCTAAAGTGTGCTGGCCGCAGGCTACCTTACGCTATGCTATAGTTCCTCATGCCAGGCTACTGAAGGTTGGTAAAAGCAGGCTAGTTCGTACAGAGGCACCACCAGGCAAAGGCCCTCAGCGACGGAACAAAGCTTGGTGGAGGGTGATAGGCATAGAAATGGAGATATAGGCTGTAAGAGATAGCGCAGCGTGTTGTTGTGGGCCGGGACCACATGCAAAACGATCACGAATTGTATTTACGACAGATGTCACCGTCATAGGCGACCGCCAAATCGACGTCGGAAGCGGATTGGCCAACCGACAACTTGGCTTACTTTCGGCTTACTTTTCGGGCTGCCGTTGCATAAAGAAGACAAAGTCTCAGCCAAGCGTTGTGTCTAACGGTGACACTGGAGTGAGAGGCGGTCGCCCGCAAGCCTCTGCAGACTCCAACCGAATCCTGCAAACACACGACCATTCATTGCCTTCACAGCCCAGCCTTTTCCCCGTTGGTCCCAATAACTTGGGGCGCCCCCAGAACTACTTCGCGCCAGTCCCACCAGTAGTAACCCCCATTTCGGGAACGAGTCGGGCGTGCTGGTAGAACTCGACTTACTCTTGCTGAACCAACCAACCAACCAACCAACCCGCCGACCATGGAAAAGCCAATCCGTGTGTTCGACCGCTCGGCCGAGGACGGTTTGTCCTGCAGCCCACCGACTTCTTCTGCGCTGCGGTGGCCTTTCCTTTGCTACGTTTCACACCTGCTGACTCAGCCTCCCCCCCCTCGCGCTTCGAGCCCACAAAGACCGAAGGCTGGGCGTTCTTCTTCCACTTTCGGAGCTGGCTCGGCGACTGTCCCTAGACAGGCAGAACGACTTCCGAAGCCCTGCCGTCGCAGGAATGGTCCTCTGATTCGCGCTGATTTGGCGCTCAACGCTGATTCGGAGCCATCCGGGCCGTGACGTGATGCCGAACCTCGCTCGCCGAACGAAGAATTCTCTCCTTGAGGCTCCGTCGGCAGAGTCGCTAGATGTCGGCCTAGGGATGGGCGAGTTTTCGGGCGGAGCGGACCGACAGTGGCGAGAGAGCCAACTGACGCAGCCATTGTTATTCTTTGTGCCGGCTTTCGTGTGTTTAAATTACTGCAGCATTGATTAGTCGTGGGCCTGGTTGCACCTAGACGAGCAGGTTAGCCTAAGTGCAAACGGCGCAAGACGACTCCAAGCTAGTGGCACAGTTGTATACTGGCTGACTGTACTAGTAAATATTCAAAGCGCAACTAGCTTGGTTTTAGAGAAACTCTTGAGTTGACAACCATATCCCGAATCACATCGAAGAACCTCCCTTAAATGGTGTTTGTGAACGTGTATGACCACCTACTATTTAATTTTTTTTTGTTATACAATGTGTGTTAGATTCTTTTTTGTTTGAGGCAAACATTAATTGGCTCAATACAGGCCTCTAGTAATCTAATCCTGGAAGCTCAAGGTTTCATGGCTCTGTTCAAAGTCAAAAAACTGGCTTACCGGTATGGGCATAGTTTACGCTTCAGGAAGGTTATAACCTATGTGATATCAATAACGTTGACGCCTTATTTATGGCAAGTGAATAGTAAACCTGGAATCTGCTATTATATTTGGCACGGCGAATAATCAAATTGTGATGGACACAAGATAGCTTTTGACACTCAGTAGTGACAAGTGTCTCTATATTATCCCAGACAGCGTATGGGTCGATTAGATGGACCTCTAGATGACGCATTGTCTGCAATATGGCCTCCAACCGATATACGATGCTGATCGAATATGACAAGTCCTTTTATACCAGTTCCATGTCTGATATGAGGGAGGCTATAAATGTTAATTCGCATGGATTCGAAACATTCTTACTTTGTTTATCCGAGAGTACTCGCCTGCTTGGCTAATAAAGAAATATTTCAGGCATAAAATACTATAATACGAATTTTGAGAATGTTTGATAAATAATAATTAATTAATAGTGACTAACATAACTCCTTCAATTTGTCAGAAATGGAACCTACCATGTCGTCCGATATTACAGAGTCTTAGTAGTGTTCACACATGCGTACATGAACATTTTGTCTCTTTACGGCTTTCTTCTTCTTCTTCTTCTTCTTCGCTGAGGAATCAACGACGAGTGGCACACAAACACAGCCGCCTAAGCCTCCTACCAAAGCGAAAGAGCGAAAAACAAAAAACAACAGCATCTCATTCGCATCTCGGATTTGTCCCGGTTTCTATCCTTACTCCTTGACACGGTCGCATCTCGAACGGTACCAGACGCTCAGGAATTGTTGACATTCGCGGCTGCATCTCTCGATTCCTTCTCGTCCTCCGTTATTCTTCTTTCAGAGAACGGCCGGCGGAATGAGGGGAATTTAGTTTAATTTTGACGTTACGCTCTCTGAACACTGAGTCCATGCGCGACGCGACGCGGCGCGACACTTCATCGTCATGACGAACAACATTGTCCGCGCTCCAGCTAGTTTGAGGGTCGGGTGCAACAGGGTGGGTGGGAGTAGCTGATGGTGAACGAGGTCGTTGGGTACTGTTTCTCTGAGCGAGAACAGATGGATATCTGAGCTGCTGCTGCTGCGGCCGGTGCTCTTGCCCGGCCCGTGTCGTTTGTTCCTCATTCTTTTTCTACTGCAGCTGCTACTGCCTCCGCAGCTGAACGCATCCACACATCTTCCACTTGGTCGGTGGCGGTGTCTTTGTGGAGCGATCTCATCCCTTTTGAATCGCAGCATTGTGTTCATGTGTGTTCACCCTGCGTGAGTGTGCTGCTGGTTGTGTTGGTGGCCCCACCCAGTCGGCCTCCAGCCGGCCACGCATTGTCCCTCTAGACAGCTAGACTCCTTGTTAGTACACGCATACAAGAATATACATACATACACACACGCAGTGGCATAGACGTGCACAAGTTACACATACGGCGCGTAGTCTATGAAGTGTGTTCCCAACCAAGACCACCGCTAGTTAGTCAGATAGCAAGTCAGTTAGTTAGAAAGCCAAAAGTCGACGAAGGAGATTGTCGACCCCTTACTCGAGAGTAGCTGGACCCGTTGCGGGTAGCTCTGTCTGACATCTGAGAGAACCTAACGGCAGGAGTCAGGGAGATGAAGCGGCTTCTGCTTCTGCACTGAATGAACGCGAAGGGTTACATCAGAAAGAGGCCTTCTTCAGCTGCCACGCCCCACCCCAATCTACTCTCTCTCTCTCTCTTTCTCTCCTTGGCTGTTTCTCTACTCTAGCTTCTTCCTTTTGATCTTGCGTCGCCTGTCTCCCATCGTCTGGATTTGCTCACTGAGTCAGCTCCTTTCTGCTCCTCTATTTCGCTCTGACTCTTTCATTTCTCTCCGTTTCTCGCTCAGTCTCGAAGACGTTGGGGGTGTCCTCTAGCTTAGACGGTTGTATACTCGGTTGTGGCTCAGAATCCGGGGACCTTGCTGTGGGCAGACCTGGCATAACGGATAGAAGAAGGACCACAGCCGAATAACGCAACCGAGAAGAAGGCAAGCAACGATGACGACGTAAATAAGCACACCTGCAAGCATCTAAGCCCAACGAGCGTCTTCTCCTGGCAACACGACCAACAATAGGCGGGCCCTCTCTTCTAACGCAGTTGCTTCCCACTCTTGGTCAGTCAATGCAGTACTCTAGTTGCCCCATTCGAGCTATTTATCTACAATAGGGAGAAAGAAGGACGTTCACATAGCTAGCTCATACTTGCGCACGTTTGTGTCTCTGTGTCTGTGTGTAAATGCTTGTATTATTACGCAGTCGCCAGAGTTCGTCGGCCCGGCAGCTAAATCATGTTGTAGGCAGATAGGGGCCAGTGGGCCGAAGCTATAGATGGTGGAATAACCCCTCGGCTTCTACCGACAATAACCGCTTATGATGACGGCGACGGCAGGGCTGCTCGAATATGCAGCGCATAGTAGTTGCGTCCAATTGATACTGTGTTTGGTACCAGGAGCTGCCACCCCTTACACCTCTACAACTAAAACTACTTATTTTTCTGAGGGGAGGAAATTTTCTTCAAATGCACGGACACCACCAGAGACATTCCAACCCCGTGAAAGTGGGTCGATCCAGTGCAGGGTTTGACATGGATGATAAAACGTTTCTGCCAGCTAAAACGATCCCCTGCTGAAAGTCTATCTCTTCCCTAAAGTCGGCACGCTTGGCATTAGTTCGATCTCTAGGGAAGCTGTGTACTGCTCCGGTTAGAGTTCTATAGCCGGGTGCCTTAGTCTCCTATGACAACTGCTACTACTACTACTGTGTGCATTTTGAGGGACCGGGAACGGGAAATGGGTTACAGCGAGACGACAGCTAGCGCACAACCTATTTAACTTGTACAATGTGGCATTTCATTTGGCAAGCCACCTATGCACACGTGTCTTCTAGTGTCTGAGCTTAACTCGAGGGAGTACTCGAGAATACCGCCGGCTATCGGTGAAGGTTTGATGTAGCTATTGTCAACGCCGGTTTCAATCACAACACACGGTCGTTGTTCGTCTAGATTCGTCCAGAAGATTGAGTTGACCAGAAGTTTGCAAGGGATCGATTTCCGCAAGCTGCTCTGTCCGTCAGCTAGTCTTTCCACTTCTGGGCCTGGTATGGTTAACTACTACAAGAGTGCACGAATGTGGTCTACCCGTTGAGGCATGTAGACAAACACGTGGGAAGTTCCACACACAGTTCCACATCGAACTGAGCGAGACATGTTCTGCACTCTGACATCGGCAAGAGGGAACGGCTTGGGAGAAAAGAAGTACACGTTGTGTCCAGACCAAATTCGCCTTTTTCTTTGGGCTCAGAAATAGAATCAAACATGTTGAAGATTAGGCTTTTTCTGGCAATTATAAAAACGTGTCGTTGTTTAAATAACGCAAAGTGGACAAGCACTTCTACATAGGTGAAATACATACAATGATGCCAAACATTACAAGCAAATAATGATTTAATGATACAAAATGAAGGCAGAACGGTAGCGCATGACGCTGAATTCATAGTTTACCACTGTTTAAAGGTAGATTTGAGCTCCAGTTAAATATACAAATAGCCATCAAACGTTTTACCGCAACATTTAGGAATAATTATTCAAGAAAGACAGAACCTGTGCTGGATTATGTATTATATAAAGCATTGATTTAATGTTACGGCGACACCAATTTAGCTGTGTTTCAAATCTATGACTGAACAAACGGTGCTCGGTTGCAACTTTAATCCCGGTGTCGTGCTAGTCGTTTTCAATATGACTTACCCTTACGGCCTGCTCGCTACGAGCAGTTTCAAGTGGAGAATCAGAGATGCTGTGCAGGTAATTTTTATTGCTGGTCAATTGATGTAAGCCATCATTTTTAATTTCACTCAGGGTCAACTACCCACCTCGTTCACCACGTGATCTACTTTGGCCCATTTAACTAGCTTAAGTGGGTTAAAAATGTTGAATCAACAGTGGAGGCAAGCATATTTAACACTTTTTACGTAAATTAATCCTTTAGAGCTTTCAATCATCGCCCTAATGTATAAGTGACCTGAACTATAGGTGATTGAATCATCCATCATAGATTATATAGAATGAACAGTCATTGTTCATGTTGAGTGCCTCATTTTGTATCCAGCTTTCTAATTCTAGAGGCCAACTTGTATTCTTCCTATTCAACGATTTTAAAGTGACGCATCGCATCATGAATGCCAATGGGATTCAGGGGGTCGTTGCCGTCATCAACAACTTTGATGCCATAATAAATCGGTCGGTCGGTGTCGCGGCTGCCACTGCCCTGGTTCCCGGTGACCTCCCCGATAAAGCAGATCCCAAGCAGGTTCACTGGAATGTTAATTAAGGGTTTATGAGCTGAGCCGCCTGTTGCGCCTAGGCTTATAGAACTAGTAGTGGTGGTAGTAGGGGTATGCCATTCGGCTAGCGACGCCCTAATCCAAAATGAAGAAGCTACGTGCATCTATCTGTCAGTTCGTGTATGTGCGGTACGAGCATGAACACTATTAACGGGCCAATCGCACACAGGGTTATGTTTGGTCCAATCGATATTTCACGCCCATCAATCCCTCCACCCTCTGCGCTGTACAGCGCCTCTAGTGAGGTATTTGAAATCTCGCCAATGTCGCTTGTTGGACACCGTCGATAGAACACAGCCTCTGCGAGCAAGCAGAGGTGTCAGATGTTCGTGGCTATGAACACTGACTCAGCCTCTGGTTGTGCCAGAGGATTGGCCTCGCTCTGTCATGAGCATGGCGAATTCGTGCACGACATCACGGGCGCCATTCGGGGTAGATGACATGCTGTGGGTTTAGGGTTCGGAAGGGCGAAGAGGATGCCGTATATATAATGCCATACTTGGGAGACCGCCACATGTGTAATACAAATCAAGGTGTCCGCTGAGGTCTTTCAGCTTCGGGTAGAAACGCGCCCCTACACCTTCAAATATGTATGCTTTACTGTGCATATGTATCTGAGTACGGTTAGTATGCTAATGTTATTCAAATATCGAACATTGAGGATTTGAATTCCTCCCCCTTAACACAGCCTCTCGGCTTCGATACGTTCCGCGCAACTGATTAGTAAGATACGAGATGGCCCGAGTGGAAATATGCGAGGTCGAGACCTCTTCGGTATTCTCGAACGGGGCTCTCGCGGCTGCTGCTTGCAAGCGGATATTAGTACGGACAGAACCACAACGACTACGACATCTGAAAATATTCTATATTTCGTGAGTGCATGTGGTAGAAGAGAATAAACGATTACACACGATTTGCATCGTAATTGAGCATCAAAAGCAGAAAAACGACCCAATCTAGGGTTCACAGTGAGTGAATAATGCCAACGGAAAGATCTATGTACATACCAGGAAGTGAGATAATAGTGAATGTGCAATGAATACATTTGCATATAAGAGGTAGTGATGCACATTATTACCATACAAGAGAATTTATAGAAGTCAGGCTGTTTTCGGTGTATTTGATTTCGTTAAAATTAGATCTTCATGTTTAGAGTTCAAGGGGGCTCAAGAAAATATGAGTGGCGTAGTCAGGTATTTATAGCCCGATACTAATCAATCGATCTAGCTTTGCTTTCATAATTAAAAAAAACTAATTAATATTTAGAGTAGTGCACTTACAGCGTGTGGATTTAGTTCCTCCAAGCATGTACTTAGTTGCAGGCGAGGACTTAACCGCCCCATTACCTACCGCTAGCCCAAATGTCTATAATTAAATTCTCACATATTTATTCGTGTGTACAGAGCGAAACTCTTCGAGTCTTCGTTCGCAACCGGCAGTAGCCTCCTCTTTCGAAAAATTTGCCTTTCACTGGCAGGGGTAGCATCCACAGTAGAACGGCATTACAAGGCGAACTGGTTGTGACAAATGCTCAGTAGGAGTAGTAGTAGTTAGTGTCTACAAGTCCTTGACTTCCGACTGCTCTTAACTTTGAAGGATTCCTCAGTCAAGAGCTGGGGTTGGTCCTTGGCCATCATCTGAGAACCGAGACATTCCCCCACCTTCCGAGGCATTGCGGACCTCAGCGGGAACTTTACTAGACTTACGGTCCGACTAATGCGCACGTAGGCTCCCGCTCCTCAACTGAGACTGCTACAACTCATGAGTGTCGACTGGTAGGCTGGTATTGACGGTGGTTGTAGCGAAGTCGCTAGCGCTCGCGCTTAGGGTGTATGTAGCGTCAGCGCTGAGCGAGTTCAAGATGAGAAGTTCAGCGAAGCGTCTCGCTGCCGCCAGCAGAACGTTGCTGTCCAGTGGCGCAGTGCTAATTAGATCTGTGATTGAGTGAGTGAATGCTGACCGCGACGTTGCAACGATGCACTGGAGACAGCGTATTACGATGAGAAGGGCCGCCGCAGTTGTAATACTCTTTAGCGTTCAGCGCCATGTAGCACCCCGCAATGTTGGCCGAGATCGCGATGGTGGGCGTCTTTTAATCAATCGAAGCCCTTGTGACTTCAGACAGGAAAAGTGGGTAGTGAACGAAAAGCCCTAAAGGAACCAGCAGCTTTTGCATGCTGACAACCTTACGAGGAAATGATGGATCGACGCTTTGCCTGAAAGTCTACATAGCAGTACTATGACATGCATAATACTTGTATCGTTTCTGTCCAATGATTTCTTTTATATCTCGTTAATGAAGGCATTGTTTCATCACATCGTTGTCCCCATTGTCATATATATATATATATATATATATATATATATATATACTTTGTATTCGCGGACTGACTCAATGAATGCAGCTCAATGATTCTTGCTCCTATGTGCTATCCTATGTAAATGCCGATAAAAAACCCTATACGAAGTAAATTCGACAGCTCGCGTGGGACATCAGAATAGTAAAAAAAAAACTAAATTAAGAACGTGAAAAGTCGGCCAAACAAACGTAGTACATGTAACGAAGGGGAAATCATTGCCCTAATTTATTGATCCTATAATCGAACGAGAATCGCAGATTTACACAATTCAGTATAATATTTTCAAAGGGAATTAGACTGCTGCCTATATAGTGTTGAAGAAATGTCGAGTTGGAACTGTTGAATGGTATACAAGTTGCAACAGGGCGAATCGGTAAAAATGACAATGTCATTCTTCTTGTCACTCTTGTTTGAGCTCTTCGTATGCTGCTCCCGTATATCCTAGATGTCAGATGTCGCAGTAGTGGGACCTTGCGTCAGGTGCAGCGTAAAGCGAGCAACGATGTCTGGGGGACACCTCCTGTGGGAAGAGCCCCGTGGGAACTTTTCAGTTCTTAGCCTGCTCACCAAATTCCCCTAATACCTCGGTGGTCGACGGAAACTTCTACTAAGCGGACGAAAGGTGATTGTTTAGACGGTGTTGTACAGGGAAGCCGGTGGTTGAGTGTGAGAATGTCGACCAGCCTTTGCAGCTGCTGTTTTGAGGGAGATTGCCACAGTGCTAGTTTCATAAATGAACGAACGGTTAATCACAGTTTTCGTCGGATGTCATCTATGGAGGAAATATTAGTGCTCAACAGCTTAGGCTGAACTATTCATTCTTCGTTTGTACGACCGGAAACGCAATTTGTATAACTCTGCGAGTGCACTGTACCATACAATACCATACCACAACATGGCCATCGCGGAGATCAACTAGGATCAACTACTATTAGAATAATGAACCAATACTAACTAGAAACACATACTGACTTATTTAAGTGAGTATTGAGTTGTGCCCGTAGTCTCTTGCGGTTGGTTCGCAGGTTGAGAAGTTCTGTTGAATCCTTGCCGGAACAGGCTGTAATGTCAAGTATCGATGTGACATACGTGCGTTAAAGGACACACAAGAAAATGAAACCAACCTGCTGGCCGGCAAGTGAGACACAAATAGACTGGTGCCAACTGTGATTGAGACGGAATTGCGAACATAGGAATAGGACCTCTGGTCCTTACGCCTCAAAGAAAAATGTCAGGAAAACCAAATACGGGCTTAAGACAAATGTCTGACACAATGTGTCACAAAAAAACACTGACTGATCGAAGTAAGTGAAAACACCATAAACATAAGGGTAAACACTTGCTAACTTTTATATTAATACGAGAGTTTAGGCAGGATCAGTAGAGAAACCCACAGGGTTACCTCAAAATGGAGGACCTATCTCTCGGATGACTGATTAGTGAGTTAAATGAAGTGGAATTAACTGCTATAATCCATAATAAGCATAAAGTATATATATAATGACATTTTTAGAGAAAATGATATTTATGTATAACAATAGCGCCAAATTCGAATACACGTATTTTTCAAGTTCGACAAACTCTCTTTTAGTCACACAGCATATAATTGCTTCGCTAATATTATTTATGTATATATTGTTACTTATTTCATCCTATCAGGGACAGGGTGTCATGCCGAGGCTGCCATCGCTGAGCTTGCCTCAGGACACCTGCATTGTTATTTTTTGACAGGGTGTCACGCCGCCTCAGCCGAACTCTCCACCTGATTGTGTCCTCAATATAAATCACAAAAACAACGATGCTCTTTTTCTAAAACATGGAATGATCATATTTACTTCATTGAGTAAGTAAAGAAACAATATGAGTAGTAGCTCTCGGATTCCCCACCTGACGATATCCTCAATATAAATCACACAAACAACTATTCACACAACGAACTCTGTCGCAGTTTTTCCGCGCTCCAAAGAATCTCTTGACTTCAACCTTCAGAGCACTGGGTAGAACTAACATTGTGCCATAACCAATCACTGTACTTCACCGGTATATATATATATTTAACATAGAAAGATAGAGATCGAGTAGACGACCTTACTCTCTATACGATATACGTGCGGGGGCAATATTACCCGTGTCTCTTATTCTTGTTTAGATACGACTTTTTCTTACAGAGATATATATTTCTTGGAAACAGCACCGTTCCTGGCTACCACGTCTGTGGCTCTGCTGCCATCGGTGTCCTCATCGGTGTTCTAAGGAATGTCATCTTGACGATGACTCACTCTCTCCTTTCAACGTACCGCTGGACTAACGCTGAATGCAGAGCCTGAAGTCATCGCTTGTCCTTTGGTGTCCGCTACTTCACGTGTCGTTGTTCAGGTTGTTCAAAAGGAGTTATTGTTGAAAGGGCCTAACCCGCTGCCCATTGTGTCTACAGAGAGTTGTAGACATTTCCCGGCAGCTGCTGGAGAAGCTATTCGCCTTCGGGCCGAATAGCGACAGCAGACGAGATGGAAACATCACGACGACGGCACTCCGCGCCGCAGCAATCTGCCACTCTGAAGTCGGAGGATCCCGCCGGGCTCAGAATGTACCTCGTGCATTTCTTGCGCTATAGCCTTAGTTTGTACTGTCATAGATTTTTTAGAACACTAGCAAGTGTGAAATATAGCTCTATTCACATTGTTTTTTTATTGGAAACTCGAATGAACATCCCATGAGCAGCTCAGAATGGAATAGCTCACAAATTGGCTTAATTGATGATAAGACTCAAGGTTAGCTATGCTAAGACCTGAAGCGAAACAGGTATCAGTACAATAGATCTCCAGTTCCACATGTATTGTGTGTAGGTGACCTGTCAGGTTAGTGAGGTGCAGGGCTAGCTAACAATCGTAAGTTAACGTCCAGCTGATAAGAGCTAAATCACAATGCAATGACTGTCTACAAATGGACGTTGCGCATTAAACAACAACACTATTAAACCGCTATTACGTGGCGCTGTTTTCGTTGACATGTACATATATAAATGTGTCTGGCTTCCAACAATGTACCCAGTACTAAATAGGCTGCGGAGTAGCCCATGCATCCACAGCTACATTAGCCGTGTTCCACCGGTGCGTAGCAGCTTGCGCTGAGCTACAACTCGCTAGTTCCAAAAGGGACCGCACTTCCGCTTACGTTCTACTTACTTTGGCCATCCGTAACCCGTTTTCTGTACCGCGCCGTCTTTCATCTCTTTGGGCATGCTCGTTGTCGACAAAGTGGCCTCATCGCCTGCTACGAGCCTGCAAGGGGATGGATGTCCCCTCACATAAAGCTCACATTACCCGAGAAAACCGTCGACGCAGATCGTCTCGTACGCTGTGCGCAGCGGGCACAACGAGGAGGCGGATGACAAAGTAGGAACTCAAAACCCTTGCCCCCTTCGTTGGTGTACCGTTCGTATAGAGCAACGTTGTCAACGACTCTATACGATAGCTTCCTAACAGCAGCGCTGACCAAGCTTCCATGAGAGACATACACCGGTGACATGCTTGGCTGGAATCCACTTCGAGACCGAAGCCATCAAGGGATCGTTGTCCTAAAGCGAACGGTAGGGGGGAAGCGAGGGTGATCACTTCGTGAAGGCAGCGCATAACGCATAAGACAGAACGCCAAAGGCCGAAGAGCTTCTGCCGCGCTAGACACTAGCGGGCTTTAATAGTCCCTTTAGTTCATTCGCTCTGTTTTCGTTGTTTCTCTCTATCCCCTGTATATCGCCCTTGTATTCTCTCCCGTCCATCCGACTCCCTCGCGCTGGTTTCAAGGTCACCCGAGGCATTGTGTCCTCACTCCATCGTTCGCTGGCCGCTATTGTTGTACTAGATGGTATGTCGTACTAGTTGTCGGTCTCTCCTCGGTTCGATTGGGCAGTTTGATGTTCTGCAATATAATATATTTTGAGTTAGACTCTTTTCCTCTTTCTTTGCTGCTGCTCATCTTCTCTTTTAGCGCTTCTCCCTATCGAAGTTTAACGGCGGCGGCGGCGGCAGTGTTCAGATCCATTGACATTTATGACAAAGGCTGCACCATCCAACCTCATTCGCGCAGCATCTCCTCTGCGTATTTGAACGCCACTGAAGAATGCTACTTAGCAGAGCGGCACTATAGTATCGTTTGGGAGTGACGGGGGAGGGGTGTATGAGGCGCTCGAAGTTTCCTAAGCTACACGCGTTTATTCGCGGGTATTTACTCACTAGGTCGTTACGTTGTGGCCTTGTAGTCAATGAACAGGATCGTTCAAGGAGTCTCAACCTGATTTCGAGTAGAAATTGTATTAAGCTCGTTTAACCTGGTACAACAAAAATACGAACATTTTGAAAATGCAACGAATTTTTAATAAAAAATGTTGTCGACAATAAGGGAGAATACCTAGTAATAGAAATAGTTGAAGAATCTCTGTCTCTTCAGGATGCTACGAATTGTACCGAAAACAGACCGCACAAATGGCCCCATTGTAGAGCTAATGCTGCTGTAAACGCAACGCAACCGATTCGTTGCGGTGCGCAACAATTCCTAGCAGGTCAACACTATGATGAGATTCCGAACAGCTGAGGGTGACGTGTTCTTAAAGGTGGCAATAGGCGTGGGGTTGGGAGTAGCACGCACAACCCCAGAGAAGAGGATAGTGGCTAAAGGCACGAGCGTCTCCCTCGCCGGAGGTTTCCCAGGCAAACCTTATGTGCTATTCTGCTCACATGCGAACGACAGTAAGAAGAACAGCGACGACAGCAACAACTGGTGGTTACATCGTATCTGTGATGTTCGGCTTCTCTGAGATTCGGAGAGAAAGAGGTGGACCAGCCGGTTCCTACTCTCACTACAGATTTTTGGGCCTGGCCAAATGGGGGTAGGGGGCAGACAACGCGACAGACACCTGGAAACCTATCGATCGTTTGTGCGAATAAGAGGCAGGAGCTCTATAGGGGCGACTGTGAGATTCCTCGGTTGCGGGACGGCGGCGGTGGGCGGAAAGATTTATGAACGACCATTCGATTCTACACGTTGCTGGGGGACCGGGAGAAACTCGGGGTTTCTACTTTCTCGGGGTTTGCCAACGTGGGTCTGCCGTTTGCAATACACACAGATGGACGCACACACACACACAGATGTCTCCCCCGCCCCACATGTAACGTCTGTCGGTCGAGCGGTTCAAGCTCACAGCATCAAACTGGCGCTGGACATATGTCATAGGTCTTACAGACGCCTCCCGAGAGATCAGGAATAGAAGAATGAGGTACGGGCAAGAAGCAGCAGGCATGCTTATAACAAGTGTACCTGCCACCCGCCTTGAGATACCTTGTCGTAACAGGGTTAGATGAAGTGATGCTGACAGCAGAAAAGACGGAGAAATGAATCAATGGCTCTACTCAACGTGAGTGAGAGAGAGAGAGAGACCTTCAGAAGATTGTACTCACTTGCTACGGCAGTGACAGGAATATATCTTTCGAAGGATGCAGTGTAAGTAGGAAGTAATTAGAGCTAAGGACGCGAACGTATTATAAGCTGAGAGGGGATGCGAATGGCACAATCTCACGAAAAGGTCATTTTAATATAAACAGACGATCGATGGCTAAGAATTGTTGCACATAAATCAAGATTACTTTTACTAGGAACTTACGTCCGCAATGAACGAAAACCAAATCAGAAAGGAGCACTTTCCCTCAAGAGACACAATGCTAGTTACCTTCATTATCTCTTAATCATTCCATTAAGTTGTCCGCTGACATCACCAACTGCCCCTGGTCAAGATGACTATTGTACAACAGACCGATTCAAATATGATAGCAAAGTATCTATAATAAGTAATGGAGAATAAATAATTGCAACAGTATACCGATGTTAGTGGGCCGAAGTCCGCGGGTTAAATCCAAACTGTATCAGGACAACATGTACCTATCATGTATCGACGAGAGATTGCCCCGTGAGGGGACCCCAGGATACCTGTCACGTATATATATGTTGACTTAGATAGGACTAAAGGAGTAACTGCAAGGGGGTAGAATACTTGTAATGGCTTAGTGGGTTAACTACAATGAGAGGCATTAATAGGATAGGTATGGATAAATTACACCACCCGGATATCGGTAATCGAGGGGCAAAGCCTACGAGTTAAATCTAATAGAGCAATATATTTTAGGAAAAAACGTTACTTTTCTTATTAAAAAAATAAGTAAAGTTAGCCCCGATAGGTTCCTGAAGTTGTATGCAGAGACTGTTCCGAAGGCTGTCACATAACAGGTTAGAGTCAGCTGAAAAACAATAGCAGTATATTTTGAGAATTCGGTGTCCCAATATAATACCTGTCACGGGTCCATGCAATAATTACCGCCGAAAACAACCGACTTAACTGTGCTAGCAGGAAAACTGTAACACACTGAGTATCCGCAGCAAATAAAAGAAAATAGTTATAATAAGATAGATTCAAATGAGTAAGCTACACACCTCACACACGGGTCTAGATATTATTGAGGTAGATCTCTCAGTCCGATGTTAGCGTTTGTTGCCCATCTATGCTTGTATTAAGACTGTATGAAATGCGACATAATTAAACCCTCTCGGCCTTCGATATTTCCACGAAATATCGCGACCAAAATTATGAAATCATCATCGAATTCCGGTGCAGACAACCATTTCTGTCATAGGTCGACCCCTATCTTGATGTCATTCAGCTTATCTAACCCATCTGCTAACGATCCTCTCTATCGACAGTTGGCACAAACGTGCAACAGACCATTTGTTCTAGCTAAGGCAGAAGATGCTCTAGACCGTTTAAATGAGACGTATTGAGGTAAAAAAAAGTAAAGTACATAATTTATCCGGGGTATCGCTGAAATGCTTTTTTTTCCCAGTGGGAGGTACAGACGAGTCATATATAAAAGCACTTAGGAGTACATGTTATTTATTTACAGATTTTGTTATAATTGGTTTTTTATTACCATTATTATTATTATTATTATTAGAAAATTACAATGCTACTTGGAGCACGTAGGAAATGCTAAAACATACTTTAATATTTTTGACCGATAAGATCTGACGATACTCTCATGGTGGCAGTCGTATCGAGGTTATCGCGAGCCAAGCATCGTAGTAAAGCTGAAGAAGGCCCGACCCTTATATGGATGAAAGCATTTCAGTTTGGCTTGCGTTATATTTCATTATTGCGTAAGGGCAGCATTACGACCAGGCCTTCAATGGGGAACGCTAAACTATGCAAGTATCGTATCGTCACCCCCTTAACCACGTTTAATGCACTTGACGACAGCAGAAGAAAAATTATTGTATACAACTCTCAAATGTATCTGGTATTCTTGAGCTTCTTTGAAGGACTTTTTTGGCTAGAAAACAAAAAAAACCGATGCTCAAAATATACACACTGGCAGTGACTGGCAGTCGAACCGATCGAACAATACGATGCGTCAGTTAAATAACGATACTTTTAAGCCTTTACTGTTGAGTAGAATGAGCTCCATCAGAGTACTATTCACTGAGTCACTACGCATGCACTCACAGCCTAGTTCATGTAAGATAACGATTATGTACTCGCGTCATCGACTTCATAAGGTTTGCCCCATGAACGAGTAAATACCACGCACGAGTTGATGTAATGTCGCTGCCGTAACTGGATAGCTAAAACGAGCCGAAAGTTAAGCTCCTTATATATCAGCTTTTCGTCTGTTAGTCTAACACCAATAAGATACCGAATGTACATGCCATAACCATATTCACATTATACCAGTCACTTCCAGCATACAATCGATATATTGTAAGTATATCTCACTAGTGTACGTACGGTGTCTCCGGCCAGACCTCTCATATCTGTCCCGCCCTCCTCATAAGGTCGTTAATATAATCGTTGAGCTCTCTAATTAGGAAATCTCTACTCGTAGCACGCTACTTAGCAGCCAGGCTCACTGGTTTCCCTTCTCACACACCCATAAGGTCGGTAGATGAGTAGGATCATTAAATATGATACCGTCGGTACCGGCTCAGCATACCTAGGCGCCATCCAAAGCGTCGGGATCAGTTGAGAAGAGCGAAAGACAACTGTGACCCCACAGTCGCTTGCTGATGAATCTGTTGCGTAATACAGTGGCGCAGCAGGGGCGCATCTATTATAGCTAGTTTGGAGGAGGGGGGGGGGAGATAGTTTTAGCAAGATGTCCCGGATTCGCGTCGCTCACGTTGCGAAGGGACATGCTCCTGTCAGGCTTCTACCGTTTTGGGTGAGGAAAAAACAATTCATGTCAGACACTGAGAGTTCGTATCCAGATTTGGTTATCTGACTGTATACTACGTCTCACTCCGTTCGAACTCGTCGCTGTGGTAGCAAGGAAGAAACATTCTACGTCGATCTTCTATGAAATTATGGATCATCCCGGATGCAACAGACGGTGTCTATTATACTCGTTGACACATTTATCGTATACTGGTGGACTAACCTTACGCTCGTCCTAATGCATTAGGGGTACGGTTATGTCGTAGTGTGTCCAAAGAAATGTGTATGGACATCAGCGCTGTTTCAATGTAGCCGTTTTGAGAACCGCATGGCTAGCCTACCGGCGGCGGGACATGCGAGTACGGTGATACGTGCCATCCTGTCATAAAGACTAGATCTAACAAAATTATAAATGATTGTGTTATTCTCGACATCTCTGTTGTCATGACTGCAGATGTTAAGGACAGCGAGAGGGGGTCGCGCTGAGAGGAGGAAATAGAGGCCGGAATATCATTCCCTAAACGAAGACTTCACATATCATCAGTGGCGGATAATGCATTGAAATGTTTCGTTCTCCTTGATAAGCGACATGTATTTTACTTTTCATAAAAACAACGAAGATGAGTGAACAGTGTCAGAGCCCCAGAAAATTATTTCAAAGACAACAGTGGAAATGTGGTAAAAGTGTGGTACGGTGAAGTGTTCGAAGAGTCAAGAAATTCTGTGCCGGCGGCTTGTGTGTTGTTAATGCTCATCTCTTTCAGTGCAGTTAAAAAGGTGAGCAAATAAAATAATTGCCATGGAAAGCACGAACAGCTTGTGATCGTCGGTTCAAGCTCCAGAAATCGTGTTTTGGCTGATCCATGGTTAAATTGCCCTTTCCGTCATATAGGTGTGCTGGAAAAAAACCAGATAGGTCCAGTATGAATGACATGATGTATTCTTTAAGCAATACTATACAATGCCCAGGCCTCCTCGTAGAAAGTCGGCGATGAGAAAAAGAGTTCAGAAATTTTATAGAAGAGCAAACAAAGTTTGATGGTTTCGATGATAAGTTGCCTTTAAAAAAAAGTAAGTTGCCTTTGCCTTTGCCAGTAAACATTTGGTTGGCTCAAAGTGTTGGGTAAGCTTACGAATTCTTTATAGCTTACTTTAGCTTGATCTTAGCAGACTAGGTAGAGTTGTAACGTAACAATACACTCTGCATTATTTAGTTATTTCATTTGCTCCGTCAAATTAATGTTCCCACAATGTAACAGTCAAAATTATACTGTTCCATATATATTTGGTTCTACGACACTAGAAACTGCAATAGAAAAACAACCCGGTTATTTCGGTGTGGCTTGAAATTTTGGCCGTAAAAAGATACACGAATCACCAGAAAGTGTAGCATATCACGTCATATTATTGCAATAATAATCTTTTGACCTCGCGCACTAAACGATGAACGTCTCTTGAATATCTATCGAGACGTTCTTGTAGCAAATTCTTTAAACTTTGCCTAATTGCTACGGAGAAGCACATCAAGCTACGACACTAGCTAACGCCACACCTATATCGACCATAAGTGCCAGTCGCCATGCTGTAGACAGACGGCTGGTTGGGTGTGAACTCAACTCTCTCTATCTCACTCTCTCCCCTCGGCAATACATCGCACACACACACACACACACACTCACATACCCACACGGAGACGGCCACAGAACGCAGCGCGTGGAAAAGGAGAAGTATCTGCACTTTCCCTGCAGATACACATTTGAACAGACATCCATCCAGCTAACCACGTAGTGGTAGTAGTGGCATATCTGCTCGAAGCAGCAACAGCAGCAGTCTGTCAATATTATTCGTATGATTAAAGGCCGGTCCACGGATATCGTCAGCGTTTACGCGCGAAGAAGACGACTCTAATGCAAAATAGGACAAAGGATATTGATCTGTTTTATTGATGGATTGACGTTGAATGAATATGTAACCTGGAGAAATTGCTGCTATGATGCAACTCACGCTATTTATTAAGCAACTACTCTACCTCGATTTACAGCGACAGAGCATCAGTTCGACGAATACATATTTAAGCCACATCATTTCTGCGTGTGCATGTGAATGAATCCATTGATCATTGAACGAGGAATATTTTGTGAATAAATTAAAAAAGGTGTGCGCTTTAATGGTGGAAGATACACAGCGAACGAATGAAGAGGCTACAATCCATATTGCGTGTTGTTAATACAGTGCCAATGCCTACACCTATAGTGAATATGGAATCGACCCTAAAATCGCACTGTGCATAGTGCCACCATAAACAAGCACACAATATTCGTGTAATTGTGATGTAATACAATGTGAGCAGTGGGTGACTCTTTATACAACAATGTACGTTCAAGGCAACCGCTTCAACCACCGTTATATTCCTAGTCAATATTTACATTTCAAACCACTTGAAATTCGCGAAAGTGCCAAGGTTGTGAGTCGTATGTAGTAGCAATTATGATTGTGCGATCCAGCCGTACGAGCTAGAGGTGAGCTAGAATCATTCATGTTAGAATAATAAGTGATCATCTACGATTTGTATCTTATTCATGCAGATGCATATTATTGTGTCAGTCAAAATTATTAGTTATGATTGGCGAATTACTGAATGACAATGACACATCAACTTGGTTTCGAGTTATGTTGGAGTTTCTAAGGACTTCCAGGAGAAAATATATGCGCAACTTGCGCACAATATGTTAAAAATGAGATAACTTAGAGTTCACCGAAGCGAAGCAAAAACATACTTTTTATAACAATAACTGTTATTCCACGCGGACATCAAACCCCAAATCAAGATTGGTCTTAGGGTACTGGCACAATATCCAATGTCCAAAGCTCTACCATTGCTAACATTGTATTATATTTGGAAAAAGCGCACAAAGAGGTTTGGTAACGCCTGATCTGCTACATTCAATTAATCATCGCATTAGTTACATATTTTTCTGATTAATACTCAAGTTTATCACCTGTAGCAATGTGGACCTTTATCCTGATAGGCCGAATTTGTGGGCAAGCAAAATATATCAAATCTATCTTTTCTAAGTAGTAAATTATGAAGATTTATTCAAACATACAATAATTAGGAATTATTTTGGGGGTTCGAGGAAGCACCGCCTACATTAACCTCCTCTTATGTTCGAACGTCATGACTTATGTCGTTTAGTATGGCAGGAGTAGGCGATCGTAGGAAGCGACTACTAGATCATCTGTAATACTATTGGTATAAGCACCAAGTAATCGAGAGTGACTCCCGTTAACTGGTTGCCAAGATTGAAAAGCGTTTATTTAGAATAGAGCAAAAGTGGTTCAAACACATATGTGCACTCTACATCAACACAGAGGTGATGGTAGGAGCTTAATACTATTGTGGTACGACTGTTGCGATCGGCTAAATGATGAGTGGCTCAGGACCCAGATGAAGCTGTGCCTGCAACACAAGTAGGAATTGTACTGTTGCAATTTTGATAAAAATAGAGTAAGGTCTTTACTTAGAGCACAGAGCGTCCCACGTGCGATGTGTGTCAATGCTATCGTTCGTTCAACCAACAACCCTATCAAAACACCTGTTCGATCGTTGTGATTCGACTATTGTTCAAATTTCCACAGGTCCAAAATGGTTTATCTAGATCCCTTACGATTTGGCTTAAGCTGGTAAACTACTGTGTTTTCAAACTGATGCGATTATTAGATCAATAGTGAGTAGTAAAGACTACAATGAATTCACAGTGAATGATAAGGTTATATATCCTAAGGTTCTAAGGTTACAAGTGGCTGACGTTGAAGCACAACACAATGCAGCGGAAAGTGAATACGAACACACTACAGCGGGCAATGTGTCGTAGTATTGTGGAGTAGTAGCGCGAGGGCAAAGTCATGTACGAAGTATATATAATAACTTGAATCAAGGTACACGAAGTTTACATTGAGCCGTGTGGGCTTTTAAACGTTATTAACTCAAATACGTCAAATGCCTCAAATCGAATTATTACTACGATTTTATCGTTCTTTATGAGCCATTGTTAGCACCCGAGTGGCCATATTAAACGTTAGAACTTATAATCGCTAATAGCCAATAAATTTATATATTGTGATTGGCTTTTAATTGCCCCCTAAGAGATCAAGTAAAATTAAGGTTTAAGAAATATTTGTACAATCTGAGAAGCGGATGTCCACCATATTAATTGCCTGTGGGGGTGCGTTCACGCCGACTTCATCTGAAAGCGACATCTAGATAGCCAATATAGTCTTACATCCATCCAATCGTCCGTGTGCTAAGCCTTATTTGACGAAAACAACAACATGCTACCATGCAATATAGATAAAACTGGAAACATGTGTAAACGAAACAGTTTCACAACTAACACATTTGAATTACACAAAATGAGTTGCTTCTTATCTGCAAAGACCGCTGTGACGGTGGATAACCTCATTGTTGCCAGCAGTGGTATTTCTTTATTCAAACCTTCGACTCGTATATTTGCCTAACATAATCAACGTAAAGTTTGTCTAGAAACGTTTTCTACGTACGAGTAGTTCGCTACCTGGCAAAACAGGGGACTCATTTTAAGCTCATTTCGCGGCCTACCTATGATATCTCCAACAGCCTGACAAAAACGCCCACACACACCTGAAAGTTACAATAAATTATTGTAGATATATGACGATAGCTATATATGTATTTGTACTGGCTAAATGAGCTTTAGTATAGAGTAGCCGTAGTAGTGTAAGCAGGACCGTAGTGCATAGGTCGATAATCATCAGACGCTGTCAATCGCGCACACACAGAGTCAGTCAGTCAGTACCCACTGATGGCTGGCCACTTCCGGCAGAATAGATAGACGCTCCGCCCTACGGGAGATCCAAACGCGCCGTAGGGGAACGAACATTGGAACTCACTGCCGACAGAGGCTTCCACTACGACTTCTATGCGGTCGCATCGAATCATACAATATTATACATCGAGCGTACGGCCACGCAAACCCCGCGAGAGAATTTCATTCATTAATAGCTCTTTCTGTACCTCCCCGCTGACAATGGACAGTGGCCCTGCGACCACCACTGTCCATGACGCCAACGTTAGTGTATCAGCTGTAGTATCCGTTGTAACACGCGCATCCGCGCATTAGTAAATGATACCGCAGCGATTTGCTAAAGCGAAGGGCGGCGTGATGCTGGGTCACCATTGCGAGTCCCTCTCACAACGGACGAAGCACGCTGAACAGTATCGCTCAATCGGACAGATATCGTCCAGGCGACTACGATAAAGTTAGATCTCGAGCGATCACTAACTAGGAACTGATCTATGTATTCGTGTCTCGCACTGTCGCCTAGTGTCTGGCACTCGTAGTGCCAGGTCTCCAGCTGTCTTAGAAATCGCAGATCAGACAGGCAATCTTGCCGATGCGAGCGTGCTGACAATCCACTCTGAGCGATCGCCCAGAAGCTATAAATGTCTCGTGACAACTAGCTGCTGTAGCATTGTTATTTCAATCTTGTAGAGGAACGATCTTCGATCTTGCAGAATTCACTTCGATAAAAGGAATGTGTCAGTGCTCATACGAAGTTACAGCTATCAGCTACCGTAGCACATGTTTGTATCATACTTATATATCAGAGAGAGAGAGAGAGGGTTCGATTCTCCAGTGACTACTTAACTGGCAAACTTGTAATACTATTAAATGACTAATAATCACTCGTATGCATAAAGGCTGGATACCGTGGTTGGGTATCGTCACGCCTCAGTATTTTTGAAGTAGCGGTGCAGAATGTGCTAATAATATTCATGAACTCTATATATTGCTGATGGTGATAGGCATACTCATAGTTGGACGGAAGCTACCGAGCGTCCTCTCCAGCTTGCTGTGAGAACAAGTAAATATATGTCAACCACTGTGCAACCATCCCCGGTTACGCAGTAGCGCGTGCGGAACGGGCAAAGCTAAGGAAGTACGCCGCTCTCCAAGCAACCCACCTGTTTTCCCCCCTTGCCTTTGAGACCTTGGGCGGGCACGGCCCTCTCACTGCGAACTTCCTCGAGGGGGTCTACCATAGGCTGATCCGCGCCACCGGGGACAAGCGCGCTGGCTCTTTCCTCCTGCAGCGGCTGTCCCTCGCCGTGCAGAGAGGCAATGCCATCGCCTTCCTCGGAACATTGTCGTCCTCACCCCCCCCCCCCCCCATAATCCCTAGAAATCCCGCCCTACTGTATGTTTGAATAAACAGAACGGTTCTGAAGCAGTAAATATATGCATTCAGTATGAAACGATACTAAAGTTCGATGATGAGCAAACGTTCCGAAATCGACATGCTCATCCATATCTGCGTTTCTCAGGGCAATGCCATCATCTAAATAGATGGATGGTTCTCTTTAGGGCATCCTGCAGAATGGCAGGATGGTTGTGATCATAGAGATGAACGGTGGCATGACCGACATGGTAGGTCCTTGAAGCAAAATGCTACACAGAGGCACTGAGGCCTGTCAAGGAAGAGACACAGCTGAAGGATGGACGGTGTCTAGTGTTATATCATCATATTACAATAGCTCAGAGAAACAGGCCCAGCTGACCTGCCGACCATTGTCCCCAGCTACAGGGTCAGAACCTCATGGCTGGTGGTGATGGCAAGAACGGAATGGTGATAACCTATCCACCTGTTTTGTGCGGTGTTTCGGTTGTCGTCAAACCAGACCGCCAATTTGTGACAGAGTGTGAGTTGTGTGATTGTGCTGGCCGCTGCCAAGCAACCGTGTAGCCATTGTGCGCGATTACAAGATAGAGATTTCCTCAATTGATAAATGGACTGTCATCATTATCATCATTGTAGGCGTCATCTTCGCCATGGTGGTCGTGGTGGTAATGATTACCAGAAACGCGTCAATGATGATCTATGCTTCATTAACCAATCGTGTACAATTGTGACAATATTGGTTTACGCTACTGCACCCTTTGCTGAATCGCCAGTCGCCGGCGGCGGTAAATGATTTTATTGGGGAGATCGAATTGTTTCGTTTTTACAAGCAATTGTATCTTTCATACGCGTCCGAAAATAAACGTTTCGTTCAATGCAGCTCTGCCTTTGGTAGATAGGAGTCATCGTTTGGATGAGCCGTATACTAACCATGTTATAAATGCCATGTTTTTTAGGCTCATCAATGGTTGTATTTGGAATACGCAAATTGTATATGAGATTTGCAAGAATTTCGATGAAATGGTATCTTGCCGTGATTGTTGCAATCATATATACAATTAGGAATATACATTACACTTTATTTTTGACTCGAAGACAAAATTATAATTTTAACGTCAGTAGAAACTATTGCATTGCAATATGAGTAATAGTCACAATAATACGTTTTTAGAACCTTCTCGTCTTCAGCAGTATTTTCTTGTATTAGATTATTTTTACTAAATCTAGAACTACCACTGGCTTTAGTGCTCTAAGCATTTGCAGCACAACGTATTGATATTGTTTCAATTCTCCCGGCGCAGTTCGTAATGATTAGTAACGTTTAGGTACTAACTAGTTTAGTCGTGATTAATATTTCGACAATGTAAAATAAGATTCGGGGGCAGTACACTCGCCCGTCAAAGTTCGTCGAACTAAATAATAGGCTAGATACATATATCCAGTGTTTGTTTGATTCATTCCGTGGAATTGGAAACACTTTTTCTTAATTACTGTATCAATGTTTGAATACCTTAAAATTGGGATGCATAAATGATGATTCAGCCAGTAATATAGTTAAAGGAAGCACATGATGATACATGGCGATATTCGAGTTTATGCGACTCGTTTCCGTCGAGTTGCCCGAGTTTCCTACCTCTTTCATGAGTAGGACAATCTCTCTCTCTCTGTCTCTCTCTACTTTGTGAAACATGACAACGTCTGCACAACACCTCATTGTCTCAGAGCGATATACATTTAGATACAGCTATTGCGAGCTAGTCAGCCGTGTGGTATGTTCTCGCGCAAGAGGTGGCCGTGTCTGATAGCAGTCTGGCAGACATTTCGAATCAGCTTCTCGACGGGGGCCTTCGCATTTCAGGAGGAGCAGCAGGGATGAACCGCTGATTAATGATGACTTGCAAGAAACGCAGAGACCAATATCAGCATAGGATCATCAGGTCCACAATTTATTCATCCTTCGCGGCGGCTGCAAAAATAATTTGAGAACTGTAGCAATTACGGGGCAAGTGACTAAATGAATAAATTGTTCGCATGACTCGACATGCTGGATGATACATTATGAACACGTCTTCATTTTTAGCCATGCGAATCGGAGCGCAATAAAATAACGTAACACGACATGAAGTATTATTTTGGCAATTTATTGTATCATTATTATTTAAGGAAATTAGCGTCCCACTCTCCAGGCAAAAGGCGTTAGAAGAAAGACAATGATTTATGCCTCAGAAAATACAATAAGGTCAATGAGTGGGAAGCAATATGTAGTCTATCTGATGAAACCAGCTAATAATTGTGTTAGACCTCCAAAGAAACAAGCTTTATAAAAGCAGACTCAGCATGATGGGAATTACTCATTACGCATTGTTGGAATTAAGACCAGACAAGTTGAAATTGCCAGGTATAATTATGGTGCTGATACCACAAAGAAACTCAGAGGCAGCCTCAATATCAGAAATCTACCGCGTCTAGGCCGAACAGAGTCAACCTCATTTATAACTTCCTAATTATTGTATGTTTGAAGAGATATTTGGGTTTTTTCTATTTCACCCGAAAGTTACACTATATAAGATACTTGATCAGGAAGATCTGAATTCAGGTTACTGTCTAATGAGGTTCCAACAAGCGCTTTTTACTTACAGCCGACGAGACAGAACCGTATGGCATACGAACATATCTGGTGTCTGCGACGTTGTCAATCTAGAAGTATCTCAAATTCCAAAATATTTTATAAAGTTAGAATTGCACTAGGACGCGTTCTTTGTTCATTGGTGTGATTCTTCTGGGCTTATGGGAAGCCTCTCCGTTGGCACTGTCTGTCGTCGTCTTAGAGATTGTACGGGCAGCCCGCTGGAAGAATCGGGTTTGACCTCATCGGCTAGGTGTAGGTAGGCTGCTTGTTTCGGCTTTCGAACATTTGTCTGTCGATATGTCGAACGCTACGAGCTATTTACTTGCCGACAAACTGAACATATGCACTCTTCAACTGTTTGCTTCCCTGCTGTTCTCAGTGTATTTTCCAAAGTTTCCAGAGAAGAGAAAGAAGGTCCGGTCTCAGGTAGAGGCCTTCTGAACAGGCTGTTTATATACTGAGCAGTTCCGGATATTACATTACAGATGGTAGTCATTCGCGCTAATTTTATGTGATGATATTGAAATCCAAGAATTAATTCATTGTGCACAATTTAGCTCTATGCTTAAATCTTGTGAATTTTTGTTTGTACAGTATACGGTTGTATTAAGTTGGTCGATAGGTTTCGGCGGTTTTTGTTTTCACGAGAAGGATACACCTTCCACTCACTTTTGACTATTTATTTATTTGTTATATATTCGACATCATTGTCTTCGATCTTCTCCCATCTCTTAACAAATTTATAGATATCTTCTTTCCTAAATTTATTTGTTTTTGTGGCAAAATACAACGAATAATGGACAAACTATATGATAGTACCTGTTATAGGTACGAGCACAGCTTAGAATACGTCTCGTTCTTGCAATAGTTACACGGAGCGATAAACCGGATGCTGGTGATGTTATCAATCTAACTACACGCTCCAATCGTGGAGCTTGATTGTCTTTATCTTCTTAAAATCTGAACAAATAGAATGCATTGATTTATTTGCTACAGCCATCTGAAGGAAGGTGCGGCTTGCCGCAATATCTGATCAAATGTCTAGCAATGGATACGTATGCTACTCGATAAAAACAATGTTATATTTATAATAACTAAGGTCATAGTTGATGTTCCAACAAACTATGGTGAGCATAGCTATGATTCGTACGTTGAATAGATACATCATGGCTATCTATGTTAGTACGAATTAACGAGTATATATAGTTCTTTTGTATCTTCATGAAAGAGTAGATCATTTCGGAATCGAACTGAGTGAGTTGACCGTTCGAATTCGGACGGGGACGCTTTACATAAACAGAAATAACCTGACCTGCTCGCTTCACGAATATTCGTGCCAGCAGACACATATGTGTATATGCCATTGCCCATGATCTTGCCGAGCTAATGGGGACTCTGCCGTGTTTCCATTATTTAGTCTCAATCTCTTTCGATCACGACTTGTCGTATAACCGAGCCTGTCCTACATAGCAACAGTCGTGAGACCTTTCAATGAGACCTTCGTCGTGACTATCTGGATAGAATAGCCGGGCCATTCCATCTTAGAGGAGTTCAGAGGCTGACCAATAAGCCTAGATAGTCGAAGGTCGGTAAAAAGCGATCACCAAGCGGTCTTACAAGCCGATGGTTATAGACTTGGGCAACGGATGAGATTCGAACACCGCTGGGGGCACATGTCGGCCCCAGCCCTAAATGGGAGTGGGCCTCTGCATCATGCAGTGGATGCCTCTTTCGACGATAGTGGGCACGCCATGTTATCGTACATAGCAAGTGGCCTTGACTAGCAACCTTAACCGGCTACGTCCGGTCTCCGGTACCGGTCACGAATGGCAGAAAAGCTGTGTGAATGACCTTATGCGTAGCTTACACGAAGCCATACCAAAAACGGGTCCGGGTCCTTCAATTCACAGTGTATCAGACAGCAGTCAGCTGTTGGACAATAACCGAGTACGTTTACTACAGGCGTAGCCACTTACATTGTTCACTGTAGGTTCTCGAAGACCGACACACATATTACAGAAATATATGCATAGAGGCGCATGAAAACACAGACTGGTTATATTACTCAATTATAGTTCAAAAGAGATCGAAGTATATCGTTGTCCTCTGACATCTAAAAAATAACACTGGAATCACATACATCTAAATAGTGTTTTTTAATATTTTTTAAGTGAACTTCAGCCTACGAAAAAAAGAAAAAAAGAGATGTCAAATGATTGCTATTTTGTCCTTCAAAGAAAGAACAAGCGTATTCATGCAAATTGTATATGTAGACTATTTGAGACAATAATTGTCGAGAACTTCTCTTCTTGTGCTATTGTCTCTCATTGAGCGAACTGGTATGTGCCTCGAAAAAATACTGAGCGGCCAAATCCGTCTTCACTATTTAAGGTACATAGGTAACGAGTACCAACAGTGTAAAGATTCGAAGTCAGGGAAAAGATATAGTAAGGGACGAATCAGTTAAGTTAGTTAATACTATTGTTCTTTCGGTTCAATGCCATTCAACAGATGAATGTAAATATTATTCTCAGAGATCAGATACATGACACAATTTGGGTAATTATGTTAATTGTACTGCTTCTTACGGTATGGGTTACCGAAATGCCAAGGGGTGAATCTAAAAGCACAGGCTTCGTTAACGCTATTTTCTTACTAATTTCCGGACCAGTGATGGTGCTTCGTAGACGTAGCCAATTTGTGAGTCGTCATTGGATACATTCAATAATAATCAACGTTGAAAGTATGTATGTACCTAAGTCCCCTAAAGTGAAATTGGTAGATTTCTCTAATCTAGACATGGCTTCGAGATCGATTTTCTTCTGAGACAAGTATCACCTTAGGAGATACTATAATAGTCAAATATTTTAAATGCGTTTTGTTATGAAAAATGCTTTTTTAAATAATAATAAATAATAAAAAACTCGTTTTTTTTCGATAACCAAAATGCAACGTCGATTTTATGGCCCGTCCATTTCCAAGACCCTTTCCTCAACATGTCACTGAATGAACGCTCGTAATTACGAACTTGTGAAAAGGATCTTTGGTATGCTTCCGCTTAATAGAATTCAAATGGTCTATGGTCATCGGGACAACGCGGGCTTCCTCAAAAACGCGTCCCTTGCTGACGTTTTGAGCACACATCCATCACTCTGTACCGCTGCAAGAAAAGGACTTGAAGTTCTCCGCTCAAGCACGAATGATCCTGCCACTGGTTTCATACCACTTACCAGACGACGACATGGCGCGACAGCGGCCGTGAGGAGGCGTACACACACATCCATATATATATATATATATACCACCTGCTAATGAAACCGCAACATCTATAGATGCAAGCACGCACACTTACAGACCCACCTACGCGTGTATAGGCATTGTAATACAGTACAACACCGATTCCCTGAGAAGCTTTTGTGTTGGTGTTCGGCTGAACTCTGACATGACGGTGGCAAGATCCGTTAACGAACGAGCTGCGGTGCTAATTTGACGCCATCTTCTCAAGAACTTTATTCCGCGTTGGGGTTTGTGTAAGACGCCCAAAGCATAGGCGTAAAGCAGTAGGCTTTAGAGGCGTTGTTGTCGCCTTCGGTCGTCTACAACGGTCTCAGCAAGGTTTGTGTACTCCGCAACTTAACGTTGACGTCGCCGTGGCTGTGTTTAACATTGCTTTACATGAACGTCTAGGCCCTGAGCTCGTTGTTGTGTGCCTATGTGCACAACATCTTCATTCCCGTTCATCTGTTAAGCGAACATACTGACGAACTGTGCGGACACGCATAGAGTCAGCTATTGGGCTAGAAAAGCAGCGTTTGCGGTGAGTGATATAGCCTGCTGTAATATTGATCGTGCGCGCTGGACTCTGTGGGCAGAAGGTGATGGAGAGTTACACATGACTCAACGCGCCTCAAAGCATTAACCTGTGCACCTCAGTGCATTTTGGGGTGTCGTCGGCGTCTGCACCTACTGCGACGCATAGATAAGCTATCTCTATATCTATAGCATTATTGACGCCGTAGTGAGCGCATACGGTGATGGTGGTTGTCGCGATTTTGTGCCAGCCGACCTCGGATAAGAAAGCCCCGCCCGAAAATGTTCCGTTTTGATGTTCAACCACGTTCTGAGTTTCCTTGGCAGGTTTCTTGACGTGTCCGGTAGGCCCTCAATGTATGGGCTCCTGTCTGCTTGCTTCGCTTCTTTCTCACCTACAGAAACGACACATCCCTCGCTGCTGACATCGGGCCTTTCTTTACTTACACTTCATCCTGTCCCTTATTTGCCCTTAAACCCCCCGATTCGCCGCTCAAACACGAATGCCGACACTGTCGTCTTCGCTCATCCACAGAGGGGGGGCTGACGGCAGACACCCTGCGGATCGCTTTGGCTTGGATTTCTCCTCTAAGCCTAGTTGCCTTAGCAAACTGGCTGCTACCGTGCTCTTCTCTCTGGGTTCCGCTGGTTGCGTGTCCCGTTCACTCACACACCGGCGGCGTCAGCTCAGCTACTCGCTTTTCTGCTCCAGCCAACGGCCAAACCCGCGTATGCGCTAGCCGAACGGACAGCAGGACCAGCGGCGGCGGCGGCGGCGGGGGTTTTGGCTCTTCGTGCTGTCGTGGGCCAGCGCATGGGGCCGGTGTGCGGTCTGCGCGAGACGGACAAACCTTTTTAGGCAGTAAACCCTGCAGTCAGATCTCCTAACAGCTAGATATCTGCTTGGCTGCTTAGCCATCGCTAGCCAGCTGAGGCGAACCGAAGCGACAGCGGCGGAGGGCTGCTGCTGCTGGACGAGACGGGTAGACGAGTGCGTGGTGCCGGCAAGCTAAAAGACGCTTGCCTCGGAGTGTTTGCCCAGGAGATCTCGAGTTGCTGCTTCTGCTACCACAGCTACCGCCCGGACTGCCAGGGCTGGCCTAGTTTTCTGCGCCCTTTCTACAGGAGCCGAGCCTTGGACGCTAGACGTTGGACGCCGACCGCACCCTGGAGGCCGGCGGGGAGTACCGTGGCGGGGACCAGGACGAGCGCCCAGCTCCATCTCCGTCCTCGCGCGGTCTTCCCTACTACATAGTTGGCTGCTGTTGCTTCTTCTTCCTCTATTTCTTGAGGATTGAGATGCTGGCTTTCGTTGCCTTTGTGCTTTCTCTGTCTCCCCAGTCCCTTGGCTCGTCCGAAATCGGACGACGTTGGAATCCCGTCGTTCTACTAGCGAACATTGGCTCTCCTGTGTCCACCATCCAAGCCGAAAAGCCCTGCATACACACACACACACAGAGCTATCGACGGGCAGACACCCACTCCTTCTGCACTATTACTTTTAGTGTAGCCACAGGAGAAGCAGAAGCAGAAAAGATGACGTCAGCAGGCAAACATCAATGATTTTTCTCTCAGGTGTCGACAGAACGTCGTCGACTCCGTGAAACGAAGATGTGTACGACAAACCTAGTACGAAGGGCTGAAGATATTATCTATTAACTAGTTTCAACTTGTGTATGAGTAAATATTTTGTATCTGAAAATATGGCAGGAATTTAACGACGGGAACTGCACTAGCACATCGTTTGCCTAGGAGAAGTCCCTCAGCAACAATCCCCCTTATAAAGATTAATTTCTTATCTTTGGGTTCGATGGACCTGTTCAGCCTCTATGATGCCCCTATCTGCGGATATATCATTTATAGCCTGCAGGCTATCAGGCTTGTTGACCAAAGTACACAGTTCTTTAAATATCTGATTATCTTAACATCAAAGAAGCGACTTTAGAACCAACCCAATTGCCATACAACATGCATGAATCGTATTCCTTTGGGCTATTTGTACTGCAAAATGAGGAAACGTTGAATCTCGTATTTAGTGCAGGGATTGACACAGTCAGACACGAGAAACGTTACTAGTTCGACTATCCCCCAGGTGACACGAATAACACCATTCATGTGAAATATACGAACTTTTTTTATATTCCTAATAATTCTTCTCACAGACCGCAATACTCATAATATTCTTAATGGTGCTCTTTATCTACCATAGTTCGAATAGCATCATACACGGCGAGTTGATACATTTGCTCCCTATACCAGGTCATTATTACGGAATTTGCTGTCGTTCTTGAATCTACCGTTTCAAATTATGTGACCCTATAATAATATATCGACGTTAAATAACGTCGCGCACAGGGATTGTCACCACGAAATACATCATTGTGCCACAATAAACGTTACACATTTCGTTTGATACCAATACAAACATAGAATAATGCAGCATTAGACTATCATTGTATGACGTAATCTTTAGATTCGTATCCATTGTGCCATACCCGGTGTCACTAACGTACCGTGTATTCTGTCTTTCTTTATTCATCTTTTCCGTCAATGCATCTCAAAATTTCAGGCGAAGATGATCAGACGCCGGCTAACGTGGCTAGCTAGGCTAGGGTGGTTGGCGCAGGGCTGAGGAGCGGGCGGCTGTGCGGCGTGGCCCCCGTCAGAAGGAGGGCCTTCCAGTGGCGAGAACGTACGGACCCTGTGCGGGCAACCCCTCATCAACAGCCCCACATCAGGAACGGCGACGACGACGATGATTGCCACTAGCAAGCACCATCAACGATTGCGTTGTAGCCCGTAGGAGTTGGCCTCCAGAGTTAGACGCAACGATTAGCCGGCATACGATAACGACGACAACGACGGCAGGCATCGATACTCGTCGAATTCGAAGAAGAAGAGCCCTGGCGCCATCTCATGACGCCCGAAGGGCCACGCCGCCACCTTCCGCCAACAAAATTAGCAGCTGGCGTCGCCAGTGTCCTCTGACATTCGTGCCAGCAGCGGTAGCAGCCTTTCAGCTCAACGAAATACACCACCAGCAGTAGCAGTGCCTACCTACTACGATCCACGGGTGCTCCACACCATAATAGCAGTTGCAAGTGAAGATCACTACACTGAGAGATCACTCCTCATACATGAATCAATCCATCATTTATTCATCCAACAACAACGAGCAAACACCCGGAAAATCTTGGAAAGTATAAGGAACAAAACTAAATTTGAAAAAGCAGGGCAGCAGCAGCAGAAACAGCTCTAAGCACAACGGCTAATAACAATAGGGACACGAAAATCAATGAGGTGGGAACAGGGCAATAGCCCATACAACAACACAGGAACGACCAGGAAATTGACCAGCAACCACCAAAATAGAGAACTAAGGACAACCACATAAGCGAGCCACAACACGTAAACCGACTCCCTCAACAATAACGCGGCCGTTACCAAAACGACACCGGTCCTGTCAGCCACGTTTGTAGTGTGTCCTTTTCATCCATGAGAACGGGATCCTCAGGGTCAGACGCCTGGCGCAGAGGTCACGAGGCCCGCTACCCTGTTGAGGAGAGCTATCGGCGAGCGGGATTGTAGCAATGCTAAACCATTCATAGTGGAGGGGAACGCTAGTAAGAAGAGAAGACGTCAAAACGGCGCAAAACAGCAACGGCAAAATCGGCGACATCCATCGTCGTCGTTGGCCAGTGACACTCACAGAAAGAGAAGTGTCTGGCCGCCATTTTTCAACGGTGATAGTAACGTCGAGACGGTAAGTTCTGTTATATTTATAGTATTTATGTTAACTGGGCTTGCTGCAGCACGCGATTGTTTCTCGTATAAATGAACATATTCTTACGATCGTATTTTATATTGGCATTCACTCTTATACAATTAGTGTGTCGTGATTACCATGTCACAAATAAGAAGCTAGCTTCAAGATTTTAGTTTACAATTACTGGTGCTTCTACACTTCGGAACTCGATCGGCCACATTAACATCACATATAATATTATACTATTCGCGTACTGCAACAGGGGTAGAAAGACGCCTGGTGCTGACCTGGAAACTTCCATCTGTTCACAACCAGCAAACTAATCGAATATGTACCGACGCAAATGCACGTTGCGGACTCGATATAATAGTTGGAATCCCGAGTCTCCATTATGAAATGTCGGGTATGGACGAAATTAGACGTCCGCCCCAATGGATATAGACATCAGTGAGACAGCACACGACTGCGAACATAATATGCGAAGTACAATAAACAGTAGTGAAATAATATCCCGGACCAGGAATCCCGGCGGCACGCCATAAGAAATTAACCATGCGGAAAATTAAATAATTTGTAAGAAGCTCGACTTCGCTCTAGCAACTACGAACATATAATACAAAGTAGAGCGGGTATGTTTCAGAAAGCAAACGCCTGTGACATTAAATCGGCCTGTCACCAATGAACCTGATTGCATCAGAAAGAATTAAAACTGTAAAGTTTCTGTTGCGCCATATAAAGGACACTGTCTCCCATTTTAATTGTAATCGTCCGTAATATTGAATCAATAATACACAGCGCAGTGAATAGTTTTAAAAGGGTAACTGAAAATAATCATATGTGGGAGATATTCGAAGCTTTCTCTCACGACAATTAGAAAACGTAAAAAACAACTGTACGCTTGCAGATACTTATTTTTAGCTAACCATCTAGACAGCCCTTGGTGTATTCTCTCAGATCTGACAATTGAACGCTGTGACGGCCCGTAACTCTTCTTAGCTTCATTCTTTGGCCTAGATAACATAAGCTTCGTCTCACGTATGTGGTCACGTACTATTTACTATCTACGGCGAGCAAGACCGGCCCCACAGCAGCAATTCCCGTTCAATGTTGTCGTAGTGTCCAAATTGCCAAAAAAACTGACGTTTAAGATGTTGTTGTTTGTAGACAATGCGTCACGTGTGTCGAGGGCGGAATGGCGTTACAGAATAGATTCGTTTCATAAGTGTGGTCAGTTATGTTTGCCACGGGCGCTACACGATCGTGCAAACTCGGTGAAAAAATACGGCTGCCTGTGTAAACGCTTTCGAGACTTGCGCATTCTTTCCCTCTTTTTCTGTCTGGATTAAGCAGCTGCCTTTTTAGCGAAGCTTTCAGTTCAGTTTATTCTCACGTATAGTTGTCCACAAACAGTCTATCCGAACATAGTGATGCTACTATGTTCTCACAAGAACGGATAACTGATTAACGTTTACTGGGCCCCCGTAACACTTGAGGTAATCTGATCCTCAACTATGATGCGATACACTCACGCGCTTACCTAAGCCATCAGTGTAGCCACGTCGCCGAAAACTTCCAATTATCGTGTAACAGTACCTGAGAGGAGTTATCCTATTTCTTGCAAACGTACACTCCGCCTCGTACAGCTTACACTATACCTATTTCTAATCTTTTTTGCCCAAGTTGTAACAGAGATACATTAATCACGATTTTATTTT